>VYZX01026078.1:5332-18107 GCA_013401335.1 Brachypteracias leptosomus
ATCCATCCATCCATCTCTTCATCCATCCATCTCTTCATCCATCCATCCATCTCTTCATCCATCCATCCATCTCTTCATCCATCCATCCATCTCTCCATCCATCCATCCATCCATCCATCCATCCATCTCTTCATCCATCCATCTCTCCATCCATCCATCTCTCCATCCATCCATGGATGTGGATGTGGGGTGGCTGGTAGTGACTGAAAGTCTCCTGTAAATAGTCAATGTCTACCTGGAGGAAGCCACCAGAGATCCTCTGCTCCAGGGGGTTGTTTCTTCTGTTCCCTCCAGGACCTGGATCTCTCCTACAACCACTTGTCCCCCCAGGACGTTTGGACACTGGGGGATCTGTCCCAGCTCAAAGTCCTTCTCTTGATGGGCAACGGGCTCCAGTCCCTGCCCCCAGCCCTGGGGGGCTCCTGGGGGTAAGTGCAGCCTGGGGGATGGAGGGGTGGGACTGGGGTGCCCTGGGATTGACCAGCCCAGGCAGCAGAGCTCAGCCCTTGCACCCTGGAAGGCCAAAGAACCTCATGGTGGAGTCATGCAAGATGTTCTTGTGAGCTGGGTCCTGCTGGAGCAGGGGCAGAGGAGGCCACGAAGGTGATCCAAGGGCTTGGAGGCCAGGTTGAGAGTTGGGGTTGGTCAGGCTGGAGAGGAGAAGGCTCCAGGGAGACCTTCTGGGGGCCTTGAAGGATCTGAAGGGGGCTCCAAGAAAGCTGGGGAGGGACTTTTTAGAGGGCTGGTAGAGGTAGGACAAAGGGTGATGGGTTCAAACTGGAAGAGGGGAGATTGAGGTTGGAAATGAAGAGGAAATTCTTCACTCTGAGGGTGGGGAGCCCCTGGTAGAGGTTGCCCAGGGGGGGCTGGGGATGCTCCATCCCTGGAGATGTTCAAGGTTGGGTTGGATGGGGCTTGGAGCAACCTGCTCTAGTGGGAGGTGTCCCTGCCCATGGTTGGAATGAGATGATCTTTGAGGTCCAACCCACTCTATGATGCCATGGATGGTGGGTGCTGGGTGGCAGGGAGGTGTTACCCCAGCTGGGTGGACACCTCCTCCTGTGGTGACAACAAATGATGCATTTCCCCACCTGCCTCTGCTTGAGTGTGTCATTAATGAGCCTCTTTCTTTCCACAGCTCTGCTCCTCTGAGGTTTCCATCCCTGGAGGTCTTGGCTCTGGATGAGAATCACCTGGCAGACCCCAGTGTCTTTGTGAGCCTGTCCCAGCTCTGCAGGTGAGGAAGCCCCTGGCAACTGGTGGCTCTGGTTTGAGCTCCAGCAGCTGCTTGCCCAGTCAAATCTCAATCTCCCCTCTTCCAGTTTGAAGCCATCGCTAGAAGCCCTTGTGAAAAGTCCCTCCCCAGCTTTCTTGGAGCCCCCTTCAGATCCTGGAAGGCCACCAGAAGGTCTCATGAGCTTCCTCTTCCCATAGGCTGAGGGAGCTGAACCTGGACAGCAACAGGATTTCAGCTGTGCCCTACCTGCAGCAAGCAGGGGACAGAAAGTTCTTCCTCCACCCTGCTCTGCATGGTGACAGCTTCAGGGCAGCTCGGTACAAGTCCCTGAGGAGCTTCTGGAAGCAGCTCCAGCCACCACAGCAGCAGGAGGACAAGGAGGTGACAGCAGAGCTGGAGGCCAAGCAAGGAGAACTTGAGGCTGGGGTGCTGCAGGAGAACAGGGATCCAAGCAGGATGGGTGAGCAGATAGAGAGTCAGAGAAGGTTTGAGGCTGGAAGGGACCTCCAGAGCTCATCTGGTCCAACCTCCCTCCACCAGCAGGGACATCTCGACCTGCTCAGAGCCACATCCAGCCTCACCTTGAAGGACTCCAGGGATGGTTCCTCCACCCCCTCTCTGGGCAGCCCCTTCCCCTCATCTCTCACCCTCAGGTTAAAGAACTTTTTGCTCATCTCCAGCCTCAATCTCTCCTTTCCCAACCATCACTCCTGGTCCTGTCATCACCAACCCTTTGGAATAGACCTTCCAGCCTTGCCATGGCTGGTGGTGACCCACCAGAAACCCTCCCTTGACCTTGTGTTTCATTGCAGAGGTGGCTTCAAATTCTATCTCCCAGGAACACCCAGCACTGGTAAGAACCTTTGGCTGATCTAAGGTTTGGGGTGGGAGCTCCAAAACTAGAGGTGGGGAGATTGAGATGAGATGTTAGGAAGAAGTTCTTGCCCAGGAGGGTGGGGAGACACTGGAATGGATTGGCCAGAGAGGGGGTGGAGGAACCATACCTGGAGTCCTTCAAGGTGAGGCTGGATGGGGCTCTGAGCAGGTCGAGATGTCCCTGCTGGTGGAGGGAGGTGGGAGCAGATGAGCTCTGGAGGCCCCTTCCAACCCTACCCCTGGGATTCTGTAGTTCTCTGATCTTCTTCTCTTTAAGGTTGTTCCCAGGGAGGTGGAACCATCTCCCTTGAAGACTCTCCAAGCTTCCTCCACGTGCAAGGATGGTCGTGCTCCCTTTCCTGAGCTCAAGCATCTCAGCCTGGCCTTCAACAAGGTGAGTTCATGGAATCCTACAATGTTTGAGGCTGGAAGGGACCTCCAGAGGTCATCTGGGCCAACCTCCCTCCACCAGCAGGGTCCTGTGGCTCTGGAGAAGGGTCAAGACTCAGCTGCTTGAGCTTGGCCTTTGTCCTCTAGAACCACAGAGCTCTTGGGTGTCTCCATTCAAGAGGTGTCATCTCCTTCCACCTCCTCCCCACTGCATGTATCAAGGTCTCCACAGGTTGGAGGAAGGTGCTTGGGTTGGGATGAAGCTCCACAGCCTCTGGTGGGGCTCAATAAACTTCTTTTCTCTTGTAGATCACAGAGGAGGCATCTCTCCTGCCTGTGGCCTTCTTCCCATGCCTGGAGGAGCTGATCTTCCACAACAACCCTCTTGTCACCACCCACAGAGGTAGAGTGAACCTGTCACTGAGGTTGGGAAGGGACCTCCAGGCTCAGCAAGTCCAACCTTCATCCCAACATCTCCCTGACCCCCAGACCATGTCTCAAGCTCCACATCTACTCATCTGTTGAACCCCTCCAGGGATGGGGACTCCACCACCTCCCTGGGCAGCCTCTTCCAGTCCCTGACCACTCCTCCAGTCAAGAACTTCCTCATGTCCAATCTAAACCTCCCCTGGAGCAACTTGAGGCCATCACCTCTTGTCCTGTTGTTAGTTCCTTGGGAGAAGAGCCCAACCCCAGCCCCACCACAACCTCCTTGCAGGTCATGGATGTTCCTCAGGCCTTGGTGACACGTAGCCCAGTCCCATGGGTGTCCTCAGGGCTGAACATCTCCCTACACAACATGGTGGCTTCTCCTCTGCTCCCTGGTGAAGGAGCAGGATGAGGGCTCTCCACTGGTTGCCTGCAGCTCTGGTGAACTTAGAACCAGAGAAGGTTTGAGGCTGGAAGGGGCCTCCAGAGCTCATCTGGGCCAACCTCCCTCCACCAGCAGGGACATCTCGACCTGCTCAGAGCCCCATCCAGCCTCCACCTTGAAGGACTCCAGGGATGGTTCCTCCACCCCCTCTCTGGGCAACCTCAGTGATCCACCACCCTCAGATTCAAGAAGTTTTTGCTCATCTCCAGCCTCAATCTCTCCTTTCCCAGCTTCAAACCATCACTCCTTGAAACTTCTCCTCCTCCAGGGCAGCCACCTCTGCTGACCCAGCTCCTCCAGCACCACCTGGGGATTAAACTGGTCCGACAGAAGAACGTGGCCATGAAGAGGTGTCACTTCTCCATCCCTCTCAAAGCCAGTCACAAGGTAAGAGGGGATGTGCCCCAGGAGCATGGGAAGAGTTGGTGGGACACATGGACCACAGTGGGGTTGGAATGATGGAGGGAAGGGTGGAAGGTTTGGAGGTGTCCAGAGAAGGGCCACGAGGATGGTCAGAGGCTGGAGCACTGAGGACACACTGAGAGAGTTGGGGTTGTTGAGGCTGGAGAAGAGAAGGCTCCCAGGGGACCTTCTGGTGGCCTTGCAGGAGCTGAAGGGGCTCCAAGAAAGCTGGGGAGGGACTTTAGTGGTAGGAGTGGGGGGAATGGCTCCAAAGTAGAGGTGGGGAGGTTGAGATGAGAGGTTAGGAAGAAGTTGTTGGCCAACAGGGGGGGGAGACACTGGCCCAGGTTGCCCAGAGAGGTGCTGGAAGCCCCATCCCTGGAGGGGTTCAAGAGCAGCTTGGATGGAGCTCTGAGCAACCTGCTCTAGTGGGAGGTGTCCCTGCCATGGAGGGGTTGGAAGGAGATGATCTTTGAGGTCCCTTCCAACCCACCCCATTCTATGATGCTGTTTTGCTCAGGGTGAGGTTGGGGACACCAACCACTCCTGGGTTGTCACTTTGTCACTTGGCTTTTGGGTTCAGTCATAGAATCATTCTGGTTGGAAGAGACCTTCAAGAGCATTGAGCCCAACTCTTCCCCCAGGGCCCCCCCAACCCCTGGTCCTCAGCACCACATCTCCAGCCTTGGAACCCCCTCCAGGGCTGGGGACTCCACCCCTGCCCTGCCCAGCCTGGCACAGCCACAACAACCCCAAACACCAACAAATTGTTCCTCAGCTCCAACCTCAACCTCTCCTGGGGCAACTTGAGGCTGGTTCCTCTTGTCCCATCCCTTGGAGATGAGATCTCAGCCCCCTCCTCACCACAGCCTCCTTGGGGGGAGTTGTGCAGAGCCAGAAGATCTCCCCTAAAGATGTTTCCAGGGTGTCCCAGGAGCACCCCCTGTCCCATAAAGACCCAACCTCCACCCATTGGACCTACCCCCAACTCCCACAAGTGCCACCATGCCTGGACATCCACCCTGTCCCTCCAGGTCATCTCCCACCTCCCCAAAGCCACCAAGTGGCCGCTGATGGTGGAACCTCCTGCCAAGACCTTTCTCAAAGCTGGGAGAGATGCTGCAGCACCAAGTCCAGCCCAACCACTGCCACCCATGACCACAACCAGCAGCCAGCTGGGGGAAGGTGACCCCAGACCTCCTCCTGGCCCTGTTGAGGAGGACACTGCATCCTTCTTCATGACCCAGGTGAGACCAGGACTTTAGGGCTTGTTGTAGATGGATCTTCATCTCATAGAGTCATGGAATCATTGAGGTTGGAGAAGGACCTCCAGGATCATCAAGTCCAACCTTTCCCAAGTGAATGGTGTGGACACGGGTGGTTGCAACCCTCCTCCAACTCTGATTTAAGGATGGAAGCTCTAGGAAGAGGTGTCAGTGCAATGACAAGACCAAGAATTGGTGGCCAGGTTCTCCTGGGTGGCACCTGGTGGTGCTGCCTTGGTGAGGAGCCCCGTGTAGAGGAGCCCTGCTGGGAAACCACCTCCTGGAGCTCACCAGGGCAGCTTCTTGACGTGGTTGCCCTCAAAATCTTGGGATTCTCAGGGGTGGGGCCTGCTCCTGCTGAGCAGGTGGTGGAATCCATCAGATCCCAGGAGAAAGGGCTGCTCTGAACTCATCTTTTGGGGGCTTTGAGGTGGAGGAGGTGCCCAGACCCCCCCTGAGACCCCCAGCAGAGGACAGGCTGGAGAAGGGGAGTGAGGAGACAGGAGGAAGAAGCTCCCAGGAGGTTCCAGAGCGATACAAAGAGCTGCTTGGTGGAGACCCAGATCTCATCAGGCCAGTTGGTGAGTGAGGAGCAGAAGGGGCCTGCCCAGAAAAGTCTTGGGTTGAGGAGCAGGAGGGGCCACTCTGACCAAGAAAGAACCATAGAACGGGTTGGAAGGGACCTTCAAGATCATCTGCCATGGGCAGGGACACCTCCCACTAGAGCAGGTTGCTCAGAGCTCCATCCAAGCTGCTCTTGAACCAGGGATGGGGCTTCCAGCACCTCTCTGGGCAACCTGGGCCAGGGTCTCCCCACCCTCCTGGCCAACAACTTCTTCCTAAGGTCCCATCTGGATCTCCCCACCTCTAGTTGTTGTCCCTCTGGTTTCCAGGGATGCAGAAGAACATCCAGGCACTGTCCTACCTCCTCAAGCACCCCCTGCTCTACTGGGATGCCAGGCCAAGGTTGGACACCCTGCAGAAGCCCTCCGTGCCTCAGAGGAAGGTAAGGAGCTGGAGCTCCCAAGGGAGACAGGATCCATCAGGGTCTAGTGGTGGATGGAGACCTTCAGAACCCACTTGGACACGTTCCTGGGTGACCCTGCTTTGGGTGAGGAGATCTCCAGATCTTCCAGCCCCACCACGCTGGGATTCTGTGGAGTGTGAGCATGGACTTGGCCCCAGTTTCTTGACCCCAGCACCTCGTTGGTCTCTCTCCGTCGTGGTGGAACCAACCTGGAGGGCTTGGGCAGCTCAAGAAATGGCCAAGAGTTTGAGGCACTGACCTCCTGGAGGACATGGGCCATCTCCAAGCTGGGTCTACAGGGTGGACAGACCCTGAATCTCCAGCACCTCTCAGGGGTTGTGGGAAGCTGAGCCAAGGTTGCTCCAGGATCTTGGTGTCTAAACTGGTCCAGAGTGGTCCAAAAAAGACAAGAAGAGACCTTCTCACCTACCTTGGGCCATCTTGGGTTAGTTTGGGTCAAGCTGGAGGGTGGGAGTGAAGCTGATGGGGCCTCTTGGTCTTCCTTGCAGTGTGGGAGGACACTCAACCCTCCTGCCCACAAGACAAGAGCAGAGGTCCTGGATGAGATCCTGGTGGCCATGAGGAACACCTCGACCATCACTGAGGTGCCCTTGGGTATGTTCCTGCACTTCCAGGCTCCCCTGGTGGTGGCACCACAGATGGAGGGGCAGGAGAGGCCACCCCATGAGTCTTGGGGGCAGGGTTGGGCTGAAGGAGCTTGAGGGGTTGGAGCATCTCCAGAGAAGGGCAAGGAAGGTGGGGAAGGGGCTGGAGAACTTCTGAGGGAGCTGGGGGGGGTTGAGATGGAGCAAAGGAGGCTCAGGGGAGACCTTCTGGCTCTGCACAAGGAGGTTGTGGTGAGATGGGGGGTGAGATCTTGTCCTCAAGTGATGGGACAAGAGGAACCAGCCTCAGGTTGCCCCAGGGGAGGTTGAGGTTGGAGCTGAGGAACAATTGGTTGGTGTTTGGGGTTGTTGTGGCTGTGCCAGGCTGGGCAGGGCAGGGGTGGAGTCCCCAGCCCTGGAGGGGTTTCCAAGCCCTGGAGATGTGGTGCTGAGGGCCAGGGGTTGGTGGGGCCCTGGGGGAAGAGTTGGACTCCATGATCTTGAAGGTCTCTTCCAACCAGAACAAGTCTATGACCTGATAAAGGTGTCCCTGAGCTGGTGGGGCTCTAGAGTGCAGCCCAAACCCAACCCTTGGGTGAAGAACCTTGAGAGAAAAGATGAAGCCATTTCTTGCAGGCCCAGCCCAGGCTTGAACCCACCACATCTTCACTCTTGAGGTCCTCAAGACCTTTGGTGCCTTTGCTTTTGGGGCTCCTGTGTTGGGTGTGGACACCACGATAGGATCCCAGCACCCCCCATCATGTCCCTGCCATGGTGACATGTCCTGTGCTGCAGGGACAAGAGGGTTGGGGCCACCAGGCATGGAGGAGAAGGTCAAAGGTTGCAGCCAAGGTTCCATCACTCCGCTCACACCTTCTCCAGCTTCTGTTTTGCAGCAGAAATCCAGCCCCAGGGGGCACCAGGAGGCTCAGAGGCTGGTGAAGGAATTCCAGAAGGTCTTTGAGATCTTCCCTGCAACCCTCAGCGAGGAGATGGCCAAGCCCTTGGAGGAGGTGGTGGTGGTGAAAGCTCTTCAGCCAGAGGCAACCTCCAAGCAGGAGGGTCCCAAAGAGCTGCCAGGGAGAAGAGCAGCCAAGAAGGTGCCCGAAGTTGTCTCAGGTGTCTCCAAGGGTTGAATAAAACATCCAACCTTGGTCCTCTTGGATCAAATGTCACTTTTTTGGGAGCTGTTTTAGAATCAGAGAAGGTTTGAGGCTGGAAGGGACCTCCAGAGCTCATCTGGGCCAACCCCCCTCCACCAGCAGGGACATCTCGACCTGCTCAGAGCCCCATCCAGCCTCACCTTGAAGGACTCCAGGGATGGTTCCTCCACCCCCTCTCTGGGCAACCTCAACCAGGCTCTCCCCACCCTCAGCACCAACAATTTCTCCTTCTCTCTGCTCTAAATCTCCCTCTTTTACTTCCAACCCATCCCCCCTTGTCCTGTCCCTGCTCAAAAGTCCCTCCCCGCCTTTCTGAGAGGCCCCTTGAAGTCCTACAAGGCCACCAGAAGGTCTCCCTGGAGCCTTCTCCAGGCTGCCCAAGCCCAACTCTCCCAGCTTGGCCTCCCAGTTATTAAATTCTAATTAATAATCCAATTATTAACCCCCCCAAACCCCTCCCCAAGCCCAGCACCACCAAAACCAACCCCATCAACTCAACTGGAAGGGTCTGGAGAAGCCACGAGGAGGTGGAAGATGCCCAGACCCTGCTGGCTCCTCCCCCACCTCAAAACTCCACCATTATTCTCATTTTCCACCTTATTTTCCCTTCTCCAACACCCAAATGAACATCATCCAAGCCAGGAGAAGCAGCAGGAGGATCCCCCTTGTTTCCAAGCACAACAACTGGAGCAGAAACTTGGGAGTCCACTCTCAGAACCTGGTTTTATTCTGGTTGAACCTCAGCCTTGGTCCTGCAGGTCAAGTCCTGCCTGTCCCACCCCAACCCCTCCTTTGGACAATCACATTTCTGGTTTGTCACCCAACTTTTGTTTTGTTTGTCCCAAGCAGGGTTTGCTCTGAAGAAGAGAAGCCACAACATGATGGACACCTGCAGCTCCTCCCCTCACCCTCACGTTGTCCACATGCAAGTCAAGGGCCCCTTGGTGGAACTTCCAGGGAGCTGGAGAACATTCAGATGAAGGTGAGACCCAAACCAACCCCTTGAGTCTTTCCCCACCCCTGGGGAGCTGAGGAGGACACAAAAGCACAAGGATTTGAAGCATTATTGGGGGGGGAAAAACCAAAAAGAACCTGTAGCAACAAGAGCTGAAGAGTTTGATGGTCACCACCATGGACACCAGACATTCAAGCCCTCCTTGGTGACCACCACAAGGTTCTCCTGTTTGCATAGTGAAGAGCTAATCCTAGAGCTGATGAGGGGTGGGTCCACGGGGCAGAGAAAGGGTTTGGTGGGGATCCACTTCCACCCCACTCCATCCATGGGGTCGTCCCACCAGGTTCCATCCTGGTGAGACCAAAGAGTCGTTGGGTTTGATCCCAGGTCCCTCAAGGGGTGAGAGGGGCCAGATTTTTGGGAGACTTCCCTTCCCAGCAGCAGGTGGGATGAGCTCCTCCTCCTCCTCTCCCCAAGGAGATGATGTGGGGCTGGTGGAGCCCCAAGGCTTGGGTTGAGACTCAGTCTTTAAGGCTTCGACCTCCCCCCCCTTCGCTGTCGGTGAGGAACCACAAAGAGCTCCTTGAAGCTTCACCTCATGCTGGGGCTGCATCTCCAAGAGCATCAGAAGAAAAACACTTGACAAGAGAAGAACAATTCTACAATCATTGGACGTGATCCCTTCTTGGGTTTGGCACTTTTCCTTCATTCAGCTCCTCTTGACTCCAACCATGGACCTTCCCAAGAGAAGAAAGCTCCAGAGGGTCAGAAAACAACTTTCCAGAGTTGGTGGCATCTTTGGCAGACGTGGGCCTTCTAGCATCAACTCAACCCCAGCCCCTCCAGGGCCAGCTCTTGACCTGCTTGGTCTTCCTCCCAGGAGAAGACATGGTCCTTCTAGCATCAACTCAACCCCAGCCCTTCCAGGGCCAGCTCTTGACCTGCTTGGTCTTCCTCCCAGGAGAAGACATGGTCCTTCTGGCATCAACCCAACCCCAGCCCCTCCAGGGCCAGCTCTTGACCTGCTTGGTCTTCCTCCCAGGAGAAGACATGGTCCTTCTGGCATCAACCCAACCCCAGCCCCTCCAGGGCCAGGCTCTTGACCTGGTTGGTTGCCCAAGAGAAGACAAAGGTGCAGAAGTGGCCTGGTAGACACAGATCATGGTTGGACTCCTAAAGGTCCTTTCCAACCAGAGGTCTGTGGTTTGAGGAGGAGGCTGCAGGAAGGAGGAAGGTTCAGAAATGACTTTTCTTGTGAAGAAGTTCTTGGGGTTCCTCTTGGAACCTCTTGTGCTGCACCCACCACTCCACACGAGGTCTTTGACTTCTCCTCATGCTTGACCTCTGAAGGGTAGAGGCTGGAAGGTCCTTCAAGTGGAATTAGATACAATCCTCTCTTTTTTTGTGCAAGTTTGAGTGTTAAATTAAGGAAACATTCATCCCAGCTCCACATCACCTGGAGTTGGACCCAGCAGCATCTCGGGGGGGGTTTCAGCTGAAGGTTTCATGCTCTCACCAGCTCAGGAAGAAGTTGAGAAGGTCAAGGTGGAAAACACTCCCCCTGATGGAGAAGGGACCATCAAGGTGGTGCCACCAGCTTCAGCACCCCCAAAACCTGTGGGCACAGGACCTCAGGAGAGATGGAGCCCACCCTGTGGCCACCACAGACCATGAGTGATGCTTTGGGAGCCCATCAACATGGTCAGGACGTGGTGAAGATGTTTGGGAAGCCAGGGTGGGAGGGCTTCCATTTTTTGTGGCTGAGGACAAGCCCCAGCTCAGGTGGCACCTCCCAGCTTGGGGATGCCCCCAGAAGAACCTCACTGAGATGTCCTCTTGGAAAGAGAAGATGTTTAAGACACCAACCTGGGCTGTGAACTTGGATTTTGAGGGATACATTCATGTGTAGATCCATTTTTTGGGGGTTCAAAGAGCAGCCCAAGCTTGGATGAAACCCCCCCCGAGAAGGAAACTGCCCCAAGAAGCTGGATTGAGGCTCAAGAGGATCTCTAAAAATAAATCCCAACCTCAAAGCACTTGGGGAGTGCAAATTCCACCTCCAAACACTGCCCCAACTGTCTGAGGAGGCTCCTTCCTGAGCTTCTTTGGAGGCCAAGAGCAGATCCAACCCATCACGACGTCCCTCAGGGCTGCTCTTCCAGGTCCCAGTCAAGGCTCAAAGATTCCTCCAGTTCCTTCCAATCCAACAACTGGGCAGGAGAACCAGGTCTAGGTGGACCTTGAACCATCCCGTGGTTTGTGTGTTAAGGAGATGCAGAGATAGAGATTATATATTATGGACTCATCATCATCATCATCTCGAGAAGGTTTCTCGAGCCCAAAGTGTCAATCTGTTGAAATATAGTATTTAAAATATATAAATTTCCTCCATTAAAATATAAGATTTCTTTGTTTGTTTCTTTCTTCTCTTAAAAAGAAAATAAAATAAGAAGAATCCAGTTCAACTGGGGGGGGGGAGAAAAAAAAAACCCCACCAAGGTCCTTGTGGTTCCACAAGGGGGGAGAGAAGGAGAAAATCAGATGCTGGAGGTTTGGGTGGGGGTTTTGGAACCATTTTAAGATGGAAGGTAGAGAATGATGGAGGGGTTTGGGTGGGAAGGGACCTGCCAAGGTCATCTGGGACATGTTCAACTGTCTCAGGTTGCTCAGAGCCCAACCTCCCCTGCAATGGTTCCAGGGATGGGGCCTCCACCACCTCTCTGGGCAACCTCAACCAGGCTCTCCCCACCCTCAGCACCAACAATTTCTCCTTCTCTCTGCTCTAAATCTCCCTCTTGTAGTTCCAACCCATCCCCCCTTGTCCTGGCCCTGCTCAAAAGTCCCTCCCCAGCTTTCTGATGAACCTCTTGAAGTCCTGCAAGGCCCCCCAAGAAGTGTGGCCAGCAGGGGGAGGNGACACTTCTATGATTCTCCTCTCCAGGCTGCCCAAGCCCAACTCTCCCAGCAGAGGTTCTTCCAGCCCTCCCACCATTGCTGGGGCCTCCTCTGGCCCCGCTCCACCAGCTCCATGGCTCTGCTGAGGACTCCAGAGCTGCCCCAGCCCTGCAGGGGGGTGTCCCCAGAGGGGCAGGATCCCCTCCCTGCCCTGCTGCTGGACACCAGCCCAGGAGGACCTTGGCTCCACCAAGCCCAAGCTCTGAGCTCTCTCTGCCCAACCTCACACCATTTAAGGGTCAATTTTTAGTGCATCCCTCACTTGAGCTTTCATAGTGGTTTGAACCTGCAGAGGAGCAGCTCAGGACACCCCCCTGGGCACCCATGGCTCCTGTCCCAGCTCCACCACCACACCCAGGGGTGCCTGGGAGAGGCCAGAGATGTGTCAGAGATACCTCGAGATGCCTCCTCAGGCTGCTCTTGGACATGTAAGGACAGGCCTGAGCTGAGCAGGACCCTGCAGGGCACGTGTCAGCAGGGAGAAGACCTTCCCCAAAGCACCCAACCAGCAGGTCCCTTCTAGACTTCAATGTTGTAGGTAGAACATGGAACCTTCTTGCCTCTGGAGAAGAAGAAACCAGGAGGAACTTGCAACCAGAGCAGAGCTCCCAGGTCTTCTACCAGAGTCCTCTGCTGTGGCACTGCCATCAAGTCCCTACAAGGATTTTCAGTCAAATCCTTATTGCCATGAAGGGTTTGGGTGGGAAGGGACCTTTCCAGGTCAGCAGGGACATCTGCAGCTAGAGCAGGTTGCTCAGAGCCCCTCACCTCCAATGGTTCCACCTCTCTGGGCAACCTCAACCGGGTTCTCACCACCCTCAGCAGCAACAATTTCTCCTCCTCTCTCCTCTAAATCTCCCCCTTTTGCTTTCAAACCATTTTAGGTCTTTCTTCACCTCCTGTGAAGCCACCTAAGATGTGTCCCACTGGTGGAGATACGGAGGTACATTCATTTCTAGGTCCTCTGAGGGGACCTGTTTGGGACTTCCCAGCAGGAACATGGATCAAGTTTGCTGATGACCCCAA
>VYZX01026086.1:0-45843 GCA_013401335.1 Brachypteracias leptosomus
TATGGGATGGAATACCTCACTGGGCAGTTCAGGGTCAAGGGTCACCTGTCTTGGCTGCTCTGCCCCGCAGGTGCGGCCTTTCACTTTCTGCACTCCCAACATAGTACACAAGATCTATCAGTGACCTTGGTCAGCATACCAATCCTTGGTATGAACTGTAATCATTATCACTGCTGGAAGCAGACACTGTCTGCAGAATTATGCGCTGAACTTCAGAAAGTGCAGTTAGTTAAGAGACTGAGCTGAAAAGTAAAATCACTGAACAGAATTAATTCTGTTCTAACTCAAAGTAGGACACAGTCTCAACAAAGATATGCAATATAGTTCTGCAGCTAATGAGAGTTAGCATGTAATTGGACAGTCTCCAAAGTTAATTTTTCTTTAAGCACTAATGGCTTGTTAAAAGTTTGTTGCTAAAATATGTTATTAACCTTTTTTCTTTCATTCAGATGTCAGCAAAGATACGTTTGTATCCAGTCAGCTTTGGCAAAAGTGTCATCCAAAAATGGAAATGAAAAAGACATTGATAAATTCCAACTGTACCATGAGTTTTCTTGTAATATAAAAAATATTCAGCATCATCAGGTACACCTAAAAATTTGTATTTTTTTCTTATAATTTTAACCATGGCAAAGGTGGTTTTGCTTGTGAATTTTGTTGCTTAAAACTGATTTTAAAGATACTTGATTTTGCTTTTCAGTTACCAAAATTCTTTGACTTTGAAATTCTTGAAATGCGGTACTAAGCTCTTAAAATCTGACTTAAAACTGTAGAACTGTTTATTCACTATGTTCATTGTCTAAATAATTTTCATTAAATATTTATGATTTATGTATCAGGTTTGTAACTAAGCATGACACCATAATCTAACCAGAACAAAAAAACAAACACGGGGAAAAAGAGCCTTTTAGCTGCTTCCAACTGGAAATGAGCTTTTCCTTTAGAAGGCTGCTGAGATGAGATGCTCTCATTTTCTTTCTGCTTGCGATTTTGAAACCATGTTTTGTATTCATAAAGGATTTTCTTATGTGTCTTGAAATAAATTTATTTAAAAAGGTATTTTACAACATGCATGGGCTAATTTTAAACCTTTTCCCTCCACCTCTGAAAATGGATGGTGTTAGGTGAAAGACGAAATATCTTCAAGTGATTTTAATAGAGGTGCCTTCTGTAGATGTTTGAAGAGATACCTGGAGTTGTTCTCTCTGTAATAAGTATGAACAGTTACTGTATTTAGGTCAGTAATTATTTGGTGAAAACTTGCTTTTAGATGTCCTGAAAAAGTCAACAGAGCAATCCAAGACTATTGTGGTGACATATCACAAAGATTTGTAGATTCATCAGGAAACTAAGTGTTGTGCTGTATGGATTTTTTTTGAGTGCTTTACTGGTGAATAAATACTTTGGCTGTCAAAGACTTCAGTTTTTCTGGCACTGAAAGTGGTCAGTACTGAGATATGCAGCATGTATTGGGTGTACAACTGTGTCCTGGGATGATGGTATGATTTACTACTTGTTTGAGGCATCCTTTTTTTCCTTTTTATGCAAGGAAATCTTGCTTAGCTACGGCCAAGGCTAGAAGCCGCATTTCCTAGACCTGGTCAGCACTCTGACTATGTGGCTGTGCTGTTTCTTACCCAGGATATGTCCCTAGTTGGTCTGATGTTAAGATTAACTTGGTCTGTTTTGGTTTATTTCACCTTGTCTGTCACTAACAATGTCTCTTTCTTTTCCCATTCTGGCTCTCCAGTGAAGTGATAACCACTGGTCTTGCAGCTGGTAGTTCTGTAATCATGGGATGGTTTTGCACTTTTATGTGCTGTCTTTCATCTATTATATTACAGTTGACTATTACAACATGCTGAATATTTTTCTATTATGAACCTTAGAAGTCTGAGTTGATAGTGCTTCACTGAGGTGTCAGGGCTTTTTTGTACTAGTCAAGGAAAAATGCATTTTATTATCTCCAACATGTCTGATTTGTGGAGTTCCTTTTTTGTGAAAATACTGTTAACTTCTTATTTCTGTTGATATTTGGTTCTTTGTTAGTTTTCCAGTTCCTTTCTTTGTCTTCCTTTTGATGAAGTAAGAAAAGAAAAAGTGTTTTATTTATCTGACATTTCTTCCTTAAACTCTAGTATTGTACTTTTAAAAGTGTTTCTCATAACCTTCTATTTCTTTATTACCTGACCTTACTACTCTGCTGATGCAAATTATGACTTTTCTATTTTATTTTCTTGGGTTATAACCATCCTTTTGAATACCTAAAAGTCTTTAGTTTCTCCTTCACCTAAGACTTTGAAGAAATAATTTTCTGCTTTCAAAAAGTTGGTTAAGTGTTCTTCAGTGTGCTTCAGGAGAGATGTAGGTGTCAAGTGAAGAAATCTTCTGGTTTGATTCAGGGTTTTTGTAAGAAGCTTATGTCTAAAAAAGACATAGGGAAGTGTGAAACTCAGAGGTATTTCTCTACTTTCATGACTGCACACAGAAGTGTTCTTAATGCATTTAGCTAGAAGGGAAAGTTATCTGCTTTAAATCACCTCCTTGGAGAGTTGCAAATAAAGGATTGCATAAAATACTGCACTGAAAACTGGTCCTCACCTGAGTATGGAAGTGGTAGTGATCTTAAAAGTCTGTGTACAACCCCGACTCTGCTCTGGCTTACAAGTAAAGGGGATGGGCAGTAGACTAGCTTGGTAACCATAGTAGAACAACCTATGTCTCTGACTGAAGGGTTTGTAGCTGTGAGTTTGCCTTGCAGCGTGTGTTACAGTGAGGTAAAGGGGTGCACAGTGAGCTGCAGCTTGGCTCTGTGCTCCTGCAGCTGTCACCGCACACACTGCAGTTCTGTGTGACTTGCTGTGCCGTTGTCATTTTGGGTGTTGAGACAAGCCACGAAAATAATCAGGACTGGCATGGAGTTGAACTATTTGACTGGAAAAGTTCAAATACTAAACCAGAAATGAGGAAAAAACCTTTTCTGTTTAAAAAGCCTGACTCCAGATTTTGACATGGTCAGATACCTGTGGATGTTTCCAGCTGGAACATTTTGCTGTTGGGAGGTTCAGCCATAGTTCCTTCCTTTGGCAGCAAGGAGGACCCAACTGGGCTCTCTTAGTATGTAGGTGGATAGCTATACCAACACTGTCATAAGGAAAAAATACTTCAAGATTTTTTGTATTTCAGTCTAACTGTAAATAGTTCAGTGTTTGTGTATGCCTTAGGGTTGTTTTCTTCTATTTGGAGATGACTGAATTGGTGGGAGGAAAAGAATTCATGAGTGAAGTGTAATGTTTGAGGCGAGTGCTCTATTTCCAATCCTGTACTTGAAAAGGAGTTGGAAATTAAAGTCCTTCGCAAAATATACAAAACTTTTTTAGTGAGTCTAAGTAAATCTGCAACATAGAGAGCTGTGCAAAGTGAAGGATATTGCATTTTTCTGATAAACATGATAAGGTTGTGACTAGATTAAATTATTTTTCTTGCTTTCTCTGAAAAATACATGTTTTTATTAATCCTTTCCCTGGATCTGTTCCATTCTTACATAAAAGCAGTCTTTTTCCGGAACTGAAAGATAGCCTTGTGTCTAGAATAGCCAGATATTTAACCTGTTACTTAAAACAAAATGACTTTTATTATGTTAGAGGGAGAAATTGACAAATTACTTCAATTGATGATAATTCCTCTCTGAATGCATGTGACTTAGGACAGGATGGGCAGATTGATTAAGAATAAAAATGTAAATAATATTTGTGACTGCAGTACAGCTGGTTTAAGTTCAGGTGACTGGCATTCTACAGACGGAATGTCAGGAAACAATGTGATGAGAATATTGACCTCACTAAGTGTGCTGAATGATGACATTATAATTCTATCAGATACATTCTCTGTCATGAGCATCATCTTGATTTCATTCTAGCTTGACATTTAACTTCTCTCTCTTAAAAATAAGATAAGAATAAACATGAAAGCATTTGGTTTGTTAAAATGTGTCTTTTTAATCTCTGCATGAAAACATTTGCTTTGGCAGTTAAGGTACCAGATGCTATAATATTTCACATGCAATCTTTATTATTAGCTTTGTTGTTCAATGATATGTCAGGCCTGGTATGTCACAGGAGCAGTAAGGCTGAGGAATATAAATTGGTACTATGTCCTGGAGTCATTTTAAACCATTGTATTTAACATATGTGACATGTCTGAGTTAGCTAGTGATTGAATTAAAGTTCATGATTGACACAGAACGCTTTGTTGTGACAGTGCTCAGGGCCTGCTACATATAGCAACATGTGTAGTCATACAGGAATGTCAACTTAAAGCAGGTTTTTTAATTTTTGCACTTTAAAGTCTTTTGGAAGGGAAAATGAAATCTAAAAACATATGGCTTTTATTTGTAGCTGCTTCTAACTATTATTCCCATCCTAAAATCTCCTGATGGTTGAGTTTTCTTGATATTATAAGGCCTGTTTCAGGTGAACATTCAATGTCTTCATAGTGAGATTAGAATATTAGATACTCACCAGTATCCTCCAGGATCCAGTACTTGTGTTGTGCTTATATGCAACCAGATTTAGCTTTAGATCATGAATATGCTGTTGTGTACACAAGAATCTGCTAGAAATACGTACATATGTTTTAAGGCTGGAGTGTTAATATTAACTTAGAGTTTATCTACAATTTTTTCTGCTATTTATGAACTAGGCACAAATAACTCTAAATTCACCCTCTTTCAAATTAAGCTGATAACCTTTGTGTCATAAGTTCTGATTCATAATTAATTTTAAACTTGGATTGATCTCGGGAAGAAAAATGAAACCTGAAGCATGGGACTCTTCCCCTTTCTGATCTCTAGTTGTAATTGGAATCACTTTTTAGCTTATTTCTTGAGTTTTAATTTGTGTTATTAAACAAGATTATTCCAGCAACTAAAATCATGCTGACTTGTATTATAAATGTGTTTAAGATAAGCTGGATCTTGAGGTTGCAGACACTACAAAAAGTGTATAATTTATGCCACAGCATGATTTAGTCTGTATAAATTGTGGATGTTATCTATATGTGCTAGTACTTTGCAAGCTGATTTACCATACCACTGTCATGATTTGCTACAGAATGTCAAGCAAATACGTACACAAATGTTGATAAGTTTATCTTTTGGATATTTTGTGTGTCATCTGTCTCTGCTGTTTTTGTTTGCACTCAGATTCTGGCCATTAACCGAGGGGAAAATCTGAAGATCCTGACAGTGAAGGTCAACATTCCTGACGGGGTGAAGAATGAATTCTGTTGGTGGTGTGTCAATGAAAGGTCTGCGTGGATATGTATTCTTAAAGAAATCTTTTTTCTGTAGACAGCAGCATACTGAAATGTAGCTCACATGTCTCGTTACATTAAGAAAACAATTTAAATGAGTACTTATTAGATTAGATGAAATTAGCAAGTGGATAATTCTTACACTGTATTTCCAACTGCTGTAACATGCTGAAAGATAATGCCGTTGGCTCTATTTGGGGAGTTCTGGCACCATTCTTCAGGCAATTGCATTTTTAAAAGTGTGGGTGCTGATGAAATGTGTATATATTTTCAAATTGTAATATGCATCATATCCAGTAGCCTTTACAGAAGAGAATTTGTAGAATCCAATAGAATATACTTCTAAACATAATTTCATATGCCTGATTTAAAGAGGAGTACCTTATATTTTACATCAATGAAGTTCATAATCTTGTTTAACAAATGTAAGGATTTGCATGTTTAAAAAAATTTATTAGATATAATAGACAAACCTGAATGTGGCTGTCTTCAATTCACAGTTCTCTGATATCATCTGACCTGACACTTATGCTTTGATCTCTGGTTGTTACAAAACTGGGCTCTAAGTTTTGGGTGATTCTTTTGGTTTTTACTGGCTTGCTCTTACAAGTTGCTTCTTTTAAGCCTCTAGTGAGGTGTTTTGTGTTGCATGATTTTGAGGGTTTTTTCTCTTTTCCAAAACTTCAGGTTAGATATATTTTGTGCAATATCTGTCAGTCTATTTCTTGGAAACTGTACCTTGATGTCCTCTGAGAATATTGTGATCCAAACTGTGCATCTTCCTTGCATGTATAAAAGACAAGTTTCTCTTTCTCAATAGTTTGAGATACTGGATGGTGTTCTGAGGATGCCTTAGATGTTCCTCCTATCTTTGCATCCTAAAATTGAAAAACCAAAGGAGGAAAAAATAGGTTGAGATACACTTTTTTTAATGGATAAAATCATGTACTTTAATATTGCTTTAGCATGCATTTTTTTCTCCCACATGAAGTCCAGGAAGGGGATGTGGTAAAAATGTTCCTTTGCAATGTGGAAACTGAATAGTTCTGCTTCCAACAGGGAAGCCTTTTGAAGAGTTAAAATATTGCTTGGCCAGGTAACATAATATGATCTAGGACTTAAACAGCAAGTTACTGTTTTTTCAGGAAAGTACCAGGATTCATAAACACACCTAAGTTTCATTCTAGTTTTAATACCTGTAACAGAATTTCTGTCCTCCCTGCAAGATGTACATTCAGTAGGCAGAACACATCTGTCAGTCTAGCTTTTAGTGCGTGTATGACAGAATTTGGAAGCGCTGTGAGGCACAGATAATAGAACAGCTTGTCACTGCTACACAAATGAACATGGGATGTAAACTGAAGTATTTTTGGTTCATTACACTTTTGTGAGTCATCCTGAGATAGAAAGAATATTGACCTTGGAAGTGGAACTACTTACTAATACTTAGGATTCATGAGGCTACATATGCCTATGGCTTTTTACTATTTAAGAACTTCTCCACCATTGGAAAACTTCTGGAGGAGTGCTTTTAGTAGATCTTGGTGCATTAACATACTGGACAGATTCTGATCTTCTTCATTAGATTGACAACTGTGTTGTCAAACTGACCAACAGTAAATGTGTATTCTGCCCTGCAAGCTTGGAAATGACTGTCCAAGGGTGGCAGTTGCATTATTTTGATTGCATTGGTTTACTAGTGAAAGCAGAAGGCTGAGAACTTCAGTTAGAGGCAAGGATTTCAAACATTTGCTAAGGTATTAACTAATTTGCTGAAGGTCACACACAATCTGTTGCAGAACCAGAAATTCTACCTTGCTACAGAGTTTTACCAGTATTCTAGGCCCAAAATAGTATCACCTATTGCCTATTGAATTGGAAGCAAATATGCTGAACTTTGTGTTCTTCTGAGGCAAACTTTCTAGCATTAAATGCCCCTGTGATGGAAAGTGGGTTCTTCTAGAATACTTTATTATTGCATTGAGCTCTTTTGTAGATGCTCTCAGATTATTTTCTTTGCAAGTTCAACGTATTAGCCTGTAGAAGCATCTAGATTTCCTTGATATTTAGGCTTGTGCTGAAAACTGAGGAATATCCTTATGCCTGGCCCTTCGGATTGTGCATTTACCCAGAAAATGGCATCTCTGTGGTTTGATAATGAATCAACCTCTGTTAACACTATAACTGCAATGGTCCCAAAGACTTTGTTGTGAAGTGGGACACAGAAAAAAGGTCGATGAGAAACAGCCAGAGAGTGGCTGCTTAGCTTGCTCTGAGCGTAAAGACAGCATGGAGTTGTTCCTTGGGCAGGGGCAAGATTTTGTTCCGAAGTGGGATTGCAGCCTCAAAAATCAAGTTCAATGTTTGGCAACCATTTGACAATGATTGAAAAACGCAACATGAGCCAGCAATGTGCAAGCGCAGCCCAGAAAACCAACCATATCTTGGGCTGCATCAGAAGAAGCGTGGCCAGTAGGTCGAGTGAGGTGATTCTGCACCTCTATTCTGCTCTTGTAAGACCTCACCTAGAGTATTGTGTCCAGCTCTGGAGCTCCCAGCACAAGAAGTACATAGACCTGTTAGAGGGTCCTGAGGAGGGCTATAAAGATGATTAGAAGGCTGGAACACCTCTCCTACAAAGACACACTGAGAGAATTGGACAGCCAGCAGAAGAGAAGGCTCAGGGAAGACCTTATTGTGGCCTTCTAGTATCTGAAGGGAGCCTTCAAGAAGGCTGGAGAGGAACTTTTCACAAAGACTTAGTGATAGGATGAGGGGCAATGGGTTCAAACTGGAAGAGGGTAGATATAGATTGGAAATTAGAAGGAAATTCTTTACTCAGAAGGTGGTGAGACACTGGAAGAGGTTGCCCAGGGAAGTTGTGGATGCTCCATCCCTGGAGGCCAGGTTGGATGAGGTCCTGGGCGGCCTGGTCTAGTGGGAGATGTCCGTGCCATGGCGGGGGGGTTGGAACTAAATGATCTTGGAAGGTCCCTTCTGACCTAAACCATTCTATGATTCTATAATTCAGTCTTTTTTTCAGTGTCCAGACAAAGTACTCAGATCCTGTGTGATGTTTGTGGTACAGACCTTAAAGGCGTGCTTTGTCTGTGGTTACCAACTCGGTACATGTTTCATAAAATGTCTTGGAGGAAAACAAAGCTCTGTTTTTTGTGCCTCGGGTCCAAAAGACTAGCTGTGCTCTTCTTGGAACTGCTGTTAATTAACACTAGTGATCCTTAATGTGGGCTAGGTTAATTCTGTTAATGTGTAGTTTCATCCTCTGAGGTGTATCAGTAGTCTAAGCCATTTATGCTTATGGTGGTCCCTGTTGTGAGCACACACAGGTGGAGAGCTGATGAGCAGAGTAAGATGATATTATTTATGTGGAACTTTTCTAAGTAGGGCTTCATTTAAAGGGCTTCAAAAGTCAGCTCTTGATTAAAAAATCAAGAAAAAGCTGTTCTTAGAGGGAAGCTTAACTAGACTGTGGTGATCTTTAAAAATATACACACATGCTTATGCTTTTGCTTTTTCTCAATGAAGTTGAGTTTTCTCTCTTGTGAAGAATGAAATACAGTATTTGCTATGATTGAACTTATTTGGATATTTCTGCATTTGTAGCAGTTTCTGATTGAATGTTGCCTAAATTTTTACTTGTATATGGACAGGTAATAAAAATATGTGCTGTGATAATCTATTTACAAAGGAAAGGTTTGCTAAATGGCTTTAATAGATGGAAGA
This sequence comes from Brachypteracias leptosomus, assembly GCA_013401335.1. Lineage (NCBI taxonomy): Eukaryota > Metazoa > Chordata > Aves > Coraciiformes > Brachypteraciidae > Brachypteracias > Brachypteracias leptosomus. The sequence continues at coordinate 9,058 of VYZX01026086.1, forward strand.
GAAGAGGAAACAGCTGCCAGGTTTCCAAATTCATTCTTATTTGTGCTGAGGATACTTTCTGGGGGAGTGTAGTCATACTTGCCACCTGTAAAAACTTCATGTTTATAGAATTGGATGGCAATAAGAAGGTTTAAAGCCTTTGCCAGTTTTATATAGGTTTGGAAAGAGTCTCTAGTTACAAATAAGTATAATAGAACTATTTGAAAAAACTGTTTGCAAAGTGGTGAGGTCATGTGGCTAAGCACTCACAACTCTGAATGTTGTAAAATTAAATGGTAAGCTTAATTCTGCTCCCACGTCTGCCTGCATTAATGCAGTGTTGCCTTGATCACATATTTCTTAACTGTTATATGCAGACACAAAAGCTGTTTCAGGAAATTTAAGGGGATCTACAACTAAAAAGCTGTCTGGGTAGGAGCAATTTAGGATTCTCAGTATTTCTGAATGAGTGCAAGTAAAAAGCCATAAGTAAATTTCAGTTGTATTTATGTCTGGGCCTGCACCTGGACACATTGGCCATAATTCTATCATGTTGCATTAAAACAAAAAAAAATCAACCAAACAAAACCTTACAACTTAACCAGAAATTAAAAAATATGTATGTATCTCACTTTCCAGTTGGGGACCCAGGCATGTAAAAAATAAATAAGGAAAACTGAATGTTACCAATATTTTTAAAAAGGAATAGAGGTGGACCATAATAAAGTGTTCATCTTCACTTGCGTTTGAGTATAATATATCTGGCTTCATCTCCTCAATCTTTCTCCCTTCTTATTGGGTGGACAGTCTCAGCAAATCAGTTGTGCTTGTTCAAGGACTTTTTGTTCTCCCTCATAGCAATGTTGCCCAAAACAAAAAGATTAATGAAATAAATATTAGGGATCTCTGCTCTTGGGAGCTTTGAAACTGAAGTGTATTTTAGGACAAAATTAGAAGTAATTGTCATTATGGCTATGACCACTGTGCACTGTCCCCTTAGATAAGGGAACGCTTCAAAAAGTTTGACTTAGAAAAAGTTGGGAAATAATCTTGTATTTGTTTAGTATTGTTTATTTTGTTTTCCCTTTTTCTAGAGAAATTACACTTCAAATGTATCAGCAACAGGTAAAAGAGAAAAATAATCTGCAAACAACTTGGGGTTTGTTGTTTAAAGACTGCTGCAAAATTGATAGATTCCATTTTGAGTTTGAATAGAGCTACTCAAAGCATTCCAAATGAAATTTGATTTGAGTTTTGTTAATTGATACCATTTTAGCTCTCAAGTTTCTGTCTGGACGCAGTTTCCTTATGTAAGTAGAATCATAGAATGGTTTAGGTTGGAAGGAACCTTCCAAGATGATCTAGTTCCAACCCCCCTGCCATGGCAGGGACACCTCCTGCTAGGCTAGGCTGCCCAAGACCTCATCCAACCTGGTCTTGAAAGTAACTCTGCAGTGACACTCACAGAGGATGCTTAGTCTTTTTTTTTTTTTTTTNCAAATAAGTATAATAGAACTATTTGAAAAAACTGTTTGCAAAGTGGTGAGGTCATGTGGCTAAGCACTCACAACTCTGAATGTTGTAAAATTAAATGGTAAGCTTAATTCTGCTCCCACGTCTGCCTGCATTAATGCAGTGTTGCCTTGATCACATATTTCTTAACTGTTATATGCAGACACAAAAGCTGTTTCAGGAAATTTAAGGGGATCTACAACTAAAAAGCTGTCTGGGTAGGAGCAATTTAGGATTCTCAGTATTTCTGAATGAGTGCAAGTAAAAAGCCATAAGTAAATTTCAGTTGTATTTATGTCTGGGCCTGCACCTGGACACATTGGCCATAATTCTATCATGTTGCATTAAAACAAAAAAAAATCAACCAAACAAAACCTTACAACTTAACCAGAAATTAAAAAATATGTATGTATCTCACTTTCCAGTTGGGGACCCAGGCATGTAAAAAATAAATAAGGAAAACTGAATGTTACCAATATTTTTAAAAAGGAATAGAGGTGGACCATAATAAAGTGTTCATCTTCACTTGCGTTTGAGTATAATATATCTGGCTTCATCTCCTCAATCTTTCTCCCTTCTTATTGGGTGGACAGTCTCAGCAAATCAGTTGTGCTTGTTCAAGGACTTTTTGTTCTCCCTCATAGCAATGTTGCCCAAAACAAAAAGATTAATGAAATAAATATTAGGGATCTCTGCTCTTGGGAGCTTTGAAACTGAAGTGTATTTTAGGACAAAATTAGAAGTAATTGTCATTATGGCTATGACCACTGTGCACTGTCCCCTTAGATAAGGGAACGCTTCAAAAAGTTTGACTTAGAAAAAGTTGGGAAATAATCTTGTATTTGTTTAGTATTGTTTATTTTGTTTTCCCTTTTTCTAGAGAAATTACACTTCAAATGTATCAGCAACAGGTAAAAGAGAAAAATAATCTGCAAACAACTTGGGGTTTGTTGTTTAAAGACTGCTGCAAAATTGATAGATTCCATTTTGAGTTTGAATAGAGCTACTCAAAGCATTCCAAATGAAATTTGATTTGAGTTTTGTTAATTGATACCATTTTAGCTCTCAAGTTTCTGTCTGGACGCAGTTTCCTTATGTAAGTAGAATCATAGAATGGTTTAGGTTGGAAGGAACCTTCCAAGATGATCTAGTTCCAACCCCCCTGCCATGGCAGGGACACCTCCTGCTAGGCTAGGCTGCCCAAGACCTCATCCAACCTGGTCTTGAAAGTAACTCTGCAGTGACACTCACAGAGGATGCTTAGTCTTTTTTTTTTTTTTTTTATGTATTGAGGAATAGCAAATAGTGGAACCCTAATGGTAATATGGAACCAGGTTCTTTATTCAGTTGTGGTATGCTTTGACTTCTCAATGTGGAAAGTAACATTGGTTTATTTTCTTTAAAACATATGATTGCATTCTAATACCTAATAAAAAAAACCCAACACCTTTAAAGGCCTTGTCCCTTTTCTGATAGTAGAACCATGAGCAACTTCTGATTCCATTCATATTCGAAGCTATGATTTCATTGCTTAATTATTGTAGTAAATCTGCTGGTTATAGGGCATTACCCTCAATGTAGAGGTCTTTTTCTGAGATTTCCTTTATATCTGAGTTTTTGTATTTTCTTTAACAGATGGAGACCAAAACAATTTTTAAAACCAGAATTAATGAGAATACTACGGAATTCAGTAGAGGATGCATACAAACGTCTTATATATCCTCTCCTCTGTAGAGAATTCAGGTAAGCCCAGAATGAATGTGTATTTTCATACTACCAATTTCTTAATTCCCTCCCCAACTCTTTATTAGAATATCTTTTACCAATTTGAACACTTCAGCATGTTTTTAATCCACTGTGCTTACAGATGACATGAACTTGGTTCTGTAGACTTAATTTGTGACCCAATCCAGTTTAGGTTACAGTAGAGAAATGACCTTTCTGTGAAAACATTTTACGTGTTTATGCATCTGTTGCTTGCACATTTATCTAATAATGTACAGTTTAGATCTACATTAACATAATAGTTGTATCTCTATCATTGTGTTAGTATAAGCCATTATGTCACTTGATTTTTGCAGCATCTCTTCATTTCACAGCAATAGTACTGTCAGTAACATTTGTTCCGACTTTTACCTGTCTGAAAGGAACCAGCAAAGTAATTGTTGTGGTTGGAAGTGTCCCTCATGTTTGTTGTCTGCACTTCATGATGAACAATAAGTCATAGTTTTAGTCTGATGCTGTTTTGTGGATATTGTGATGGCTCTAGACATGACTCTATTTCTGGTGATATTGTTGTGTAATGATGTCATCATTTGAAGTGTCACTTGTAAGATCTGTAGTATTGTTCTATATGTAAAGAAAATAGGAAAATTAGTGTCAGAGTAACATTAATTAGGGTATTTCTATCAGAGTTTACCGCATAATTGAAACAATGTAATATGTCTGAAAGTCCACTTTCTAAAAGCATTATCTTCTAATAGCTAAGAGTACTGATGGTGTGATTCTTCTCTTGAAGACAACAGAAGCTCCCCAAAGCATAAGATACTTGATTCTGGGAAAGTTTTCTGATACATGACCTAAAATTTTAGTACCTGTTTTGAGGTAGTTTGAATGGGGTTTATCAAAGAGACCCTATTTTTTGGACCTGAAGTGTTGAAATGAATTCTGTCAAAATGACATGTGTTGGTTATTCAGTACCTAAAATCAGCAATCACATCCTCGAATGTAGTTCTTTTGTACCTGCCTGGCAGTGCTCTTGTGTTTCTGTTCAAATTAGAGTTCTTTTCCTGGCACTTCTTTTCATGAGCATTATTGGCTGGATGTTCTATGTTCTTCCCCTCTGAAAAGATCTGTCAGATGAAGTCTTGAACAACAGATATTTCTAATGGCTTTTGGCTTTCTTCACTACAGTATTTTATGTTCGCTCATTACTTTGTGAGCAAGATTGCTTCACCACTTTTGATTAATCAGCATATTTTTTGCAACTGAATTTCACAAATTTTTTTTTGTGTGTGTTGAGGTCACTTGTTTCTTGTGTAACCATAGTACATATAGATATTTTAGGGGAGGTGCTGTGTCTGGCCAAAATGATGGTGAGTCCCAGCTGATGGCTTCTGTTGCATGAGTGTCAAAGTAGTTGCCATTCTTAGCCTTCTCTACAATCAAACTCTTTTAAAATGAAGAAAAAATACTTGCTTTTCAGTAGGGTTTGGTTTTATCATAAACAAGCAAACAGATGTAATAATCTTCAGCCTCTCTTACTGTGTTTTTGTTCTGTGATTCCTACCACAAAACTATTGTGGCCTGTGTTGTGTATAAAACTGAGGGCTGCTGCAGCTGTAGGTTGCTGAAGGTTTTCTGTTCTCTTAATGGAAAAAAAGCTTCCTCCCCTACTACTGCCTAGGTATAGCTCACAAGTCATAAATACAAAGAATAGAAAACTTGCTGTCTGCTCCTGAGTGGATGTCTACTTATGTTTTACTTTGTGATAATCCTGCATGATTGGTGGTGTCTGGTTAGGAAAAGCTGAAACATCTTGTCTAGAGATGAATGCAAAGCACCTGCCAGTAGTATTCTTGATCCATGACCACTTAACCCTTACCCTTCTTTTATTCTTTCTGCTACATGGGAAGCTGATTTTTAGGACTCTTGCAAAGGGCTGCTGAAGTATTCAATACTTCATTTTAGCATTAATATTTCCAACCCACCCCCACTGTTCGTTTTTCTTCTCTTTTTATTATCATTAAATGTTGGAACAGAAAGTTTCTAAGAGTGTATTGAAATTTCTGGTGCTTCTAGTGATCAGAAGAATGAAACTTGCCAGCAAGACAGTTACCTTATTTATTGTTTAATTTCCTTTCTTCCACTCTGTCAGATACCATAATTTCTTGTATCTGGTATAATAATGTCCAGTGTTGCTTTTAGCTCTTTGAAATCCATTTTATTTTGTTGCAGTGCTGCATGGAATGATTCCATAAGGATTTGACGCAAGTGATGTGGCACAGACATTTTCTTAATGGATAATCCTTTTCTAATTTTCCATGCTTTCTCAAAGCAAGTGCTTTCTCTTCTCTGTCTTCAGGGACACAAACATTTCTCTGTATATCTTGTTTCACACCTGAAGCTAGTTTGCAGATATTCCACAGAAAGGATAGCCTCTCAGACTGTAATGGAAGTGGGGAGTTATAAATCTCAATTGAAGAGCTGCCTCTTATGACATTGAATATAAAAGCTATAGGTCATATTTAGGTTATTTGTTTTTATTACAGTATACCTGTTAGTGATATGCAGTATACGCTCTTCATAGAGAGCAAGGTAGGGGCTTGAAATTCTGGTTTGGCTGATATTTTTTCATAAAGTAGCAGCTGAAAGGTTTAGTTTTGTTTTTTACAAAATAACCATTCCTTGGTGTTTAGAGAGAATGGCTGCTATCTGCCTCTGTCTTCTATCTCTGCCATATTAATTAGAACTGTCACAAATGGGAATAACATGAAGCTGGGCTTCTTGCCATTTGGATGAAGCCATTAGTGCACTGAAAGAGAAAGATATTAGGTTGTTGGAGGTAGCTTGGCGGTTGTTCAAGGATCAAATGACTATCCCAAACTTGAAATTATGGGCCAGTACTTGGGACAGTAGATCATGTCATTGGTACTAGTGTTGAGTGAGAGATAGTTAGAAAAGAAAGGTCTATATTTGAAATTAAAAAATACAGGATATTTTGTAATAGAAAGGACATACGTTATGCTCCCCCTATGCATCTGGCACTTAGATGGCATTTCCTTTTACTATAAAAGTTTCTGTATTTCCATGCCAATTTTAAACATGATTTCTGTAAGGTGCATGTAACAAATAGCATGTATTTAGGGGCAATTTTAATTCCTGCACAAGTCTCCCTTCACAGGTGGACTAATGTGAATTTGCAGTGTGGGAGAACTTGGCCGCATGGGCAATAGGCACCCTGTATCTCTGGGATAAATGGAAACCTGGAGCTGGAGCTTGGTCTGTCTTTCTAAAAAGTCTCCAGTCCAAGAGCATTCAACATTCCCTTGTTTACAAGACACTTTTAAACATCATTTCTATGCACATAAGATTGTTTTAATCTCTGTTTTGTCTGTATGTAGAAGGTCCATACAGCTGTGAGGCTTAGGTGTCTGCTTTTCTCTGGTATATCATAAGTAGCACCATATTGTTTTATCCCTGGACTCTCCCTGGGAGAAGCTCATTGTGTGGTTTAGGTTATTTTTAATTTTTCAAGAGTGGGAGAAGGATGCTGCAAGGCTGAATGATCAGGATATGAAATGGCAACTGAAATCCCATGGAGATGGGTGTAAAATGATGCTTGCAGGAGGAAATAGTTCTCTTTATATATAGAGAATGTTACGAGCTCTGAGCTATCCTGACAGTCAGGGAAGATGATTGGGCATTGTAGAAGGTAGCACCACATAAATGTGAATTGCTCAGAAGGTAAGATTTAGTTAAGGAATAAAGACAAAACAGAATAATTGATTTAGTTGGCCTGTATTTGCAATATTAGTGGGTATTTTGGTCAAGGGGAAGGGAAGTGGTAAAAGGATTCATTAGAACTGGAGGAGGCCCAAAGAAGGGGAAAAAAGGTATGAAACTTGTGTGAAGGATTGACTAGGCTATCAACACCTCAGGGCTTAAAAATGAATGGTATGTAAAGAGTGATTCAGAGTTTCCAGGAATAAATTTTTACTCTTCCTCCAATATAAAACCTAGCAGAGGCATGAAAATTAAAAAGAATCAGCTTCCAACCAAAAGGTGATAACTACTTGCACAGTTTTTGGTGGACATGCAGAACTTGCTGCCAATGGACTGTGTGGATGCAAGAAATGTGCAGGGATTCAGTAGGAGACTGAGTAGCTGGACAAGAGATCTGTTGTGGGCCGCTAAAGAGAGAAGTTATGTTAAGCTGAGGAAATACTTTGAGCTGGAGGTGGTTGGAGGATACAGTAAGATTATGGGACAGGTATATTGATACTGCTGTATCAGCTCCCTAAGCAACTGCTTAGAGGTGCACTTGGAGACAGGATGCTGGGATAGCAGGATCACTTATGTGAACTGGTGCAGTCATTCCCATAGTCTTGTTTTCAGTGATGGCAGTATACAGAGTGTCTGCTCTTGGCAATTTCAATTCCTAAGGAGTCTTGAAATGCATGTAAAGCCTTCACCATCTTGCTTGAAATCATGTCTGTGTAGATTTGGTATACTTCGTACAAAACCAAAAAGCACCAGGATATAAGGCAGCCGTTGGCTATTGCACACTTTATTAGAAAATGTTAATCAACCATGTGTGAAAGAGAATCTAGACCTATCTCTAGACCGCTTTACAACTGAGATATGATGAGGACTTACCAGCTCTTTGTACTGCTGGAGTCTGACAGAGAGCTGAACTGGTTCTTTGGATCCTGGGCAAACTCGAGTCAGACTCTTAAGTTCTTCCACATCTGAATATTGCTCAGAACAGTTTCATATCCCATCATGTCTGATAGCCCTTATGAGAATTGTTTGAACTGTTTGTAGCCTGCTTGTGTTGTGCTGGTTTATCTAAACAACTTAAGTAATTTCTCCTGCTCTGTTCTTACAGAATCAGTTAGCTGGAATACAGGTTTCTTTCTTCAGTAAAAAATAAACCCATATATCCCACTTCGGCGGTGGGTAAAAGGACAAGGAGAACAAAGACACTGTGGCTACCCTTTAAGTTATGTGAAGGTTTTACTGTATTACTTAACTAATTATTGACAATGTAATGCAGCTAAAAGTGACAAAGAGTACCTGTAAAATGAGGGGGGGGAGAAAGCAAACCAACCACCAAAACAAAAGGCAGCTAGATGGTGAATATTGGTGTCCTCATTACTTTTTCAGTTTTGCTTTGTTTATATAAGATGCTATATGATGACAAGAATACTTGTCCTTGTCAGTCATTGTCTTACTGGCCACATATGACAAATGATGCATAATCATGCATCTTGTACACCTTCACTCAACAAGACTGTTTCGTTTCTCAAAACGCTCTGCAGTAAGTGTTCTTGCTTAAAGTAATCAAAGTCAGTTCTTGGTGCACTAACTCACTTTTTTCTGTTGAAGAGTATGGAAAAGAAAGGTAGGGAACATCCCCATAAGCTTTCTAGTTTGGCTCAAAGGAAGTGGAATACCATCCTAGAAAGACCTCAAGTCTACACTTCTGTGGTTATTGTTAAATAACATAATTTGAAGATGAAGTTAAATGCTTCATGAGTCATGGTGTGTTAGCAGTTATTTGGATAGGCCCTTCCAGTTTCTCTCTAGTACCTCTTGGCCTGAATTATCGTCCTTTTTTTTTTCCTCCAGAACTGGGAAGTTACGATGAATTCCATCCAGGCCTTCTTCAAATCTACTTTTCTTTGCAATTTGGTATCAACTTGGATGGGAAGATGTTTTTTTGCTCAAAAATGAGTTGTTTGAATGTTGGTTCTGTGTACATGCTTATAGATGTTTCTGTTACTCTTCTATGTTAATTTACTTTTAGAAGGAAAATGAGATGATCATATAGCTGATCTTTTTTAAAAAAAAATATCAAAAACTTGATTGGAAGTGTAATATTTAATTAAACATAATGAAAACATAACTGGAAAAAGTCTTTGTAGTGGGTCTGTCTGAGCTTATTTTCCCCATGCAGCCCTTATGCTGCAGTACTGGGAGCCAGAGGGTGTTGATAACATGGGTGTGTTAAGACTAGCAGGGCTCACACCACAGTCTTACAACTTTAGAACAATTCAAATGTGCATTTGAAAGCTAATTGAAAGGGAAATGTCTTTTACTTTCATCTTTCTAAGATCAAAGTTGACATCTGATGCAGAGAAAGAGTCTGTGATGATGTTTGGGAGAAATCTCCGGCAGTTGCTTCTGACCAGTCCTGTGAGGGGCCGTACTTTGATGGGAGTGGATCCTGGTTACAAACATGGCTGCAAGTTGGCAATTATTTCACCAACCAGTAAGTTTCAATTCCAAATATTCTTGGAAGGATTGATAAAAATCTATTCATTTAGAGGAAAGGACAGCTTCAAAACCCACTTTTTATCAAATTGATCTTTTTCTTAAGATTTCAGTGCTTTCCACTATCCTGTTGTACACATTCCTTTTTCAAGGTTGAGTTTCTGGCACATGGATTCCAGTGTCTCCTTTGGTGCTATTACTCTTCTCTAAAATAAAATTTAAAATTCTTCTACATTGTTGAATACAGGATCAAATAATTGCACTTCTCGGTAGACAACAAAGAGAACACCTGGCATTTTTACTGTTTTAACAAAGAATTTGGATTTAAATACTTTTTAACTTTGCTTTTTTCATGGGTAGTATCTTGAACATCTGGGCAATTTATCAGCCCTTTTTATTTAGTAGCATGTGTGTTAACGTGAGAAGTCAGAAACATTGTATTTGCAGAACATTTTTGTTCTGTTTTTAGACAAATAAAGAATGGAGCCTTTCCAGTTCATCTTAGTCTAATCTGGGGATACATACTTCTTTAGGCTAATGTGAAAATAGTTTGGTTTTTGCTTTGATTTTATCATGGCTTTTTGTCTGAGAATATATCCACCCAGCATGGGTGTAAGGAAAGGTGTCTTGAAATGTGTTTAAATGGCAGTAAAGGTAAAGTAAATGGTTATTAGTTTGCATTGCACCATAAGCTATCTGTACCACTTAATACAGAGCTATTTCCAAATGTGGTAGATGGGATGATGGCAAAAGCTGGCATTGGAGTTCTAGAGCTCCTGGACTGCAAGTCCTGAGACTGCATTCCCAAGTTTCATCTTCCTTTACTGGTCCTGTAAAGTCTCCTAGAGCAATAAGTCTTCTGACATGAATTGCTGTTTTTCTCTTTGATGATATAATGCACTTTATTTGCCTAATATGACTAGATGCTCGGTATTTATGTGCATATGTCCCCAGGGAACTAGAAAATATCAACTTATTTTGCTTTGACAGCCAGAGCATTTTAGTCCTCTACCCACCATACATCTAGTCTAATTGGATACAAAAATAATAAGGGAAAGGTGGTTTATTAGGAAGCTTTCTTTGTGAATCATCAAATTAACTTCAGTTGTTCTGCAGAATATAGCTGGTGATCTTTGCAATTTTTGTCAAATGGCTTTGTCTTTCACTGTTCTAGGTCAGATACTTCATACTGGTGTTGTTTACTTGCATTCTGGTCAAGGATTTAATGAAGCTGAGAAGATCAAGAGGTTTCTGCTACAGTACAAGTATGCTAAAGAAACTACCACTTATACTCTTTCTTACCAAATGTAATGAAACTTCCACTTTATCAATACTTGCTTTGAAGTGGAATAAAAATTCTAATCATTTAACTGGAATTATGCTTGTGTAGTTGAGCTTAATTTTCTCGTAGTTAATGGTCATGCTTTTAACATACTCAGTGTAAAGCATATGAAATCAAGCCATGTAAATAACATATATTGTGTAATGTCATTTTTGGTTTTTCTGCATATATTACCACTGTCCAGTTCCATTAGAAGGGAATGAAAATTTTGACTCATCTCTTCAACTGCAACACTGAAAACCTGTTAAACACAGTGTGATGTTATTAGGAATATGTTCTTATTAAATCTGGGCCTTGTGTAATATAAAATGTATTGGTCATTGTTGTGCATTGAATGCGACATATGAAAAAGTCTAAAAAGATAATTAAGAATAATTGTTCATCTTTTTACCCCATGTAAAGCTGTAGCACTATTGTGATTGGCAATGGCACGGCCTGCAGAGAAACAGAAGCTTACTTTGCTGACCTAATTATGAAGAAGTATTTTGCACCACTGGATGTTGTTTACTGGTAAGATCGCTTTGTTTGCTGTGATACCTGTCCGTTCAGCATATTTTGACTTTAACAGGTGGTTTTGAAGGTTATTTTTTGGAAGTGTTTCTTATTGCCTTGTCTTTTTTTGAGTCAAGCTTGTCCCACCCTTCTAGCCACAGGAAAATGAATGTAGCTCTATGGAGCCTGAAAGTAGTTCTCCTGAGACATTAAGAGAGACTCACTGAAGCGTTTTATTTTCTCTTCCTAAAGTTCCCTCTGTTGCTATTATCATTATAATAAAGTACATGAGGATGGCAGCTCAAACAGCCAAGGACCAGTGTTTGGCATTGTATGTTTAGTTCTGGATAAACGAGGTTCAAATGTAAATGATAAAGCTCGTCATGTCTGACTGTATGGAATGCTTGCTAATCCTATAGGTATTAATGGTCTGGAAATAAATGTTTTGTTAATACCTAGCAGAAAGTAGTGAAGGTATTTATCCTCTTCAGACTTCAAATTTTATCCATTAGTTCCTTGAATTTAAACTTAAACCATTCTGCTGTTGATTTGGATGGAAACTGTACTCTATTGCTTTATTTTCTCCCATGCAGACCTGCTCTTTTTCAGTTCACATCTTTTTTTTTAAAGTCCCGTTGGTGATTTACTTTGGATTATCTTCTGTGCTGAAGTTTAACAACAATATTTACTTTTCACTATCTTAGCATACTGAAATAAGTTTATCCAAATTTTTGAAAATGCTAGGGCCTTTCTCTTTTCAAACTACTATATATATTTAATAGAGCCTTTTCTGTATAGATTAGGAAGTTAACTTACAGAAATGTTCAACAAATGTCTTATTTGTAATAACGTATGCTGTCATTTAATTATACTTATTCTTTGTCTCGTAAGATTTCTAAGTGCATCTGCACAAGATGTGATACTTAAATCTCCTTTTTATTTCAGGAGATATAGTAAGGTATTTCTGATTTTAATTGTTAGCAAAGGAAGGAGGCTGTTCAAGCTTCTGAAAAATTAGGCATTCTCTTTCCTGAATCCGATTTGAAAACAGTGACCGTAGAGAATGGAAAACATTTCATGTTGTGTGGGTTTTGGCAAATATTTGATTTCACTGTTGCTCACTTCAAATATCTTAAAAATCTTTACTTTGACGTAAGCATTTCGTCTGGAAGAGTAGTAGTGATTTTATATATTTATTGATCATATGCTACAAAATCAAGCTTATACAAAAAACTTGATATAATACTGTAGTGAATGGTTTTCTCACTGTGTCGTCGTCTTTTGCTTTATGTTCTCCTGTTTATAGTTCAGAATTATAGAATTTTCTAAATTACCAGTATTGATTTTTTGGGGGGCCAAGTAGAGCTACCAAGTTCTTGGAAGTGGTAAAAGCTCTTGTGAAATAGGAGTTGGTATAAATGCTCAAAAGCAGAAATTGTGTTATCAAGTGAGGTTTTCTTCTAGTAGTGACATAATTAACCTTTCACTTTTCTAGAAAAGTGTTGTGGTATTTGTAGAAAAAATGTATTAACAAAGATATTTAACCTGCTACATTAATTTCTGAAAGTGAAAATAAGCATAATAAGCATTGTTGCTTTCAGTATATATTTATATTGTTAATAGTTTTCTTGTGCTGTGCTCATATGATGAAGAGATAGTCCCTACTTCAGTGTTTGTGTGCAGAACACTGAGGTATTGCATATTCAAATAAAAATAAGCTGATTTTTGTGTACTGCGTGCTGTAAGTGACGTCTGATGCTGTTCAACTTTATAGGTTGCTGTTTGTGTGTGTGTTTATATGGGTTTACACATCAGCTGGAGTTGGAGCTGGACTGTTACATTTTGACAGACTTGACTGAGTTTTTCTTGAAGGTTGGGGTTCCCATGTTGCCCTTTCTGCTAAACTAGTTTTATGTGCATCTTGTTATATTATCCCATGCTGGAGTTTCCCAATCATGCCACAGAATTCTGCAAGATAACTACTCTGTTAGCTTTCTAGCTCCAGAAAACTTCTTAATCTCCTTGGTATTTCTTACTAACAGAAAATGATGGGTCCAGACATCTATACCACCCACCCACACACACACACATTTGATAAATCTGGTGAAATGCTTGAAATTTGTCAATCTGAGTTAAAAAATGTAACTGATACTTCCTGAATAAGGAGCAATTAGTACAGAATTATCGTTTGAGCAATAGGTGACAGTAAGCAGAGATTGTGAGAACTGCTCTTGAGGGGAACTATGAAAGATGACTTGAAAGAATGTGCTCTGCTGATCATCTTTGTTTAATTTAAAAAAAAAGTTCCCCAGAGCATACACTCTCAGATCACAAAACCTTTTCTATTTCTATGTTGTCCCTTGGTTATGGTTTGAGTTTTTTTCCCCCCTCATGATAGGGAAAAATGAGGGCTTTGTTTATACATAGGCTGAATACAGATCTCTAATTGTTTCTGTGGAAACCAACAGTATGCATTTTGGATCAAGGGATCTTTATAAATTGTTTTTCAAATGAAATCTTTAAGAAACAACGTAAGTAATGTTAGAACAGTTCATTTGGAGTGGTTGCTGGAACAGTTTGTAAGGAAGACCTGCTTCAGCAAGTTGCAATTGTAACTACATACGGATTTACAAATCAATTTGGTGTTTGAATGGGGGGGGGGGCGGCAACCCCAGAAACCCAAAAAACCAGACAAAATGGGTTAAAAAAAAATTCTCCAGTACTCAAACTAAAATGAGTCAGTTGCATCTAACACAATACCATTTCCTAGGCATTGAGCTTCTTGCTGTGTGCAAGTTTCAGAAAATGGTTGATTTGTCTTTTTTTTCATAAAGAAAACCAAATGTTAAGTGGCTTGGCAGATGAGGCTGGATTGTTGTATATTGCTTTAAAACCAAAATCCCAATCAACTTCTTAAGTTGTCATTAAGAAAGGTGGCTGATAGAGATGTACTATGGACTTCGGCTTCCTTGACAAATAAAGCTTGTAATATGATACTACTTAAATTTTTTGCTTGAAGTGGAAAATAGGATCAGAAATGGTTATACAAAAATAAATCTTTTCATACTTTTATGTTCAGTTCATCATATGGAACTTGGATCATGCATTTCCAGGGAAATGAGACAGTTACAGTCTTCTAGAAAGGAGGTGTGTGCAGCTGGTGCATGCACAAATAATCTGGATGGGTATGCACTCTAATGGTTGATGAGAATAACCAGCAGAATACTTAATTGGTTACATGTATGCTCAGTACATGCTTAAACAGTCTCTCTACTACTGAAGTCCTATACAATCCCTTCAGAATTATGTGTGAAATTCTTCTTTGGCTTCAGTATCTGACTAGTGAGCACTTGACTTAAATGAAAACACTGTTTCACCTTTTAGTTATGTGGTAAGAATCAAATTAATTGATTCTCACTTTAAAATATTAAATATTTCTCTCAAACATTACAATATTGTATTTGACTGTTTTGCTATTTTAACCGCTTGATTTTTAGTGCTAATAAATATATGAAAAAGACAAATCTTCAGCAATGGCAAGTACAAACTGCATATGATTTTACTGAAGTTAACCAATGAGAAGACAAACGAGTGAAGAGAGTGGTAGGATATGGGGCATATGGCACGATTTTTTTTAATGTGGCTTTAAAACCTATCTAGACTCAGTTTGACAGTTTTTGATTTAAAGTAAATATTTTTTGCTGTTGTTGTAACCAACATGCTTTCAGATACCTACATCCAACCTAAATAACTCCAGGACTTTTTTTTAATGTAGTTTGCCTTTTAGAGCTGTGTTTATTGATTTAGATTAGGACTGGACTAGAGCCCAGAGACCAGTCATATCTAGTCTTCAGGTTTTTTTGTTACAAATCAGTTTTTGTTACAGGGTTCAATAAAGAGTCTTGATTATTTATGTTACTTCTATTTTAAGTTCTTGCCAAAGATACATTGTGCTATAACCAAAACAGATGTTCTGGTTTAGACAAGTTGATTTGTTTTAACAGGACCAGAAATGTAAATAAAACAGTGTGTTCAGCATTAACATGGCAGATGATGAACTTCTAGGATTTTGTTGGCCTTTTTCAAGGTTTTCATTTAATCCAAAAATGATTTCAGGAATCTTACTTGGTATTTTGATCACTGCAACCGTTTCTCTTTGATTTGCTGTCAATTGTAGGCATCTTGGAAATGAAAGCTATCTAAATGGCAGGTGAGCTATGCTAGAGCCAGACAACACAAAGAGCTCAGTCATCATAACTGGAGAAATCAAGTGACAACTTTTCAGCCTCAGTGGTTTCATTGTCACAATACTAACATTCATACTGGTCTGACTTTTCTTATGTGCTTGTTGCACTAATTCACACTTGGAATACAGTACTTCATCTCATACTTAAAAGAAATTTTCTTAGGTATCACGAATTATTAACTGTTTTCAGCAAGCAGTAAAAGATGCAGCCAGGCAAGTGTATATTTTTGTTACTGGTTTTTAGGTGGCTTGGTGCTTAATTTCTGTTATACTTGGTTTTAAACTTGATACAAAATCCTTTTCTGCCACTTTCAGCAAAATCTTTCCTTGTTCTTGAGACTTTGTAAGCAACATAATTAATAACTTACTGTTGTTGAAGTTCAAGCACTTCTATACTGTGACAAATAGGGGAAATCTGTAATGTCTTGTAAAGTTCTCATTGGGTTTTCTTTAAGTTGTCTGCTTTAGAATACTTAGAAATGTTCTGCTAAAGTAGAATAGGACTGTTTAATACATTTTTGAAGTTGGGCCTTGGTGGCAAGAAATTGATTTGGAAATGTTTGTTCTACAGGATTTTAGGTCCGCCTGTGTTTTATAGGTGTCTGCACATGCTTTAAATATCCTTTTCAATTGAAATGTCTTTTATGTTGTTGAATATCTACATTATACTATCTCAGCTTTAACAAATGCCACTTTCAAGTTCCATGCCTCTACATTTCTAATGTTACACTACCTTAATTCCCATTACTTTCCTGCTTCATAGCACTTGGAGTTTGAAAGGAACCTAACATTTGCGTTCACATCATGATAATTAGGTTTCAAAGCAGTGTGGGGGGATTAAGATGTCTGAAGCCTAGTTGCTGAATAAAGTTCAGAACTACTTGTAAAACTTGTTTGAGTGGTTAACAGAAGTGGTTTTATTTATTCAGTGCTCATGCAGCATTAATTCGTATTTCATCAGGTACCCGCAGTGCTGTAACTCTAGATATGACCTTGGGACTTAATTTACCCCATCTCAGGTTTCCTTATTAATGTGCCATGAAAGGGGTACATGAAAGATAGTCAACATCAAAGCACCTTTTCAAATAAAGTGGTTGATATGAATCCTCTGGTATTTAACACTGTCTGTCAAATGTTTTCAGCTGGTTTGCATCCT
The DNA here is from genome assembly GCA_013401335.1 of Brachypteracias leptosomus. NCBI lineage: Eukaryota > Metazoa > Chordata > Aves > Coraciiformes > Brachypteraciidae > Brachypteracias > Brachypteracias leptosomus. The sequence continues at coordinate 25,783 of VYZX01026086.1, forward strand.
TTTGCAAGCTATTGCTTGCTGCATTAATGCAGTTTCAAGTCTGTTGAGAGTACAAAGGAGGGTAGGGATATGGGAAACTTTATTCCTATCTTGTTTTGATTATATTTTCTTTAAGCTGTTATTTTTGTCTCTTAAGTTATGTAACTCTATTGATGACAAGTTTATGTACACACACCTATACACCTTAGGTCATTAGATGTCTGATACAGAAGGTAGAAAATAGTTTGGAATGTTTTGGCAGATGGAATACATATTTGATGGAACCAATGCACACATCTGAAATGTGCACTGAAGAACCTTTGTTCTGCTTTCATCTCTTCGAAGCTCTAGTGGAGTCATGAGAAGTCCTGAACAATGAAGAAATAATTTGAGGAATAAACAGGTTTAAAATGTGTGAGGAGGACATAGTCAATGAAAACATTGTAAATTATTTAGTGATACCATCCAAACTGTCTTCCGTCTCTTGCTTAAAAGTTACTTTCTGTTGTGATTATTTACGACAGCCAAGTAAGAACTTGTGATCATGCACAGTTGAAAGGAAAAATCATTTTGTATATAATTACGTTTACAGGAGATAGTTCTGGTTTACAGGAGATAGTTATCTTTGGTTTTGAAGTAGTCCAAGAAAGCAAATATTCCCTTCTGCCCCAACTGTTGCTTATTTTAAAAATTTACTGTGGACATCCATGCTGTCTCAAGCCATGTTTTTCTGAGGGGAGGGAAAGAAATGGTTAAGCAGCGAAGATACAATGGGGGAGGTGAAACAGGAGATGATAATTTCTGGCTTGTATAACCTGAATTTGAAACATTGAAAAATAAAGTTTATAAGTAATATACTTGACATAATTATGGAATCATATTTAAATTGTATTTCAGAGAAATAACTTCATAGTTTTTAAGATGAGAACAGGGACTAATAGGAAGTATGCAAATGTAGTTACAGAGATTATGAAATCCTTTAAGTTGAGAAAATGAGTAAGATATATTTAGAGCCTAGACTTTAGCAACATGAAGGCAGGGGGTACGGAACTAAATCTAACTAGCAAAAGCAATTTAAATCGTGAGGGAAAAGTCCATTTTTCCAGAACACTAGGACATGTCATTTGACTTGGGTTCAGGACAATCTTCAGTAAAATAGTCTTGGGGGAGAGCGGAGATGTATTCACGTAACTTCCCCTCTGTATTTACTCTTTCTAAGAGGAAATCATAGTAATAGTAATATCAAGCAGAGATTTTAAAAGTTATGTATTCTCAGTGTGTAGATACCTTCAGACCTTTAAAGGATACTAATGAGACAAAAAATAACTTCTGTAAAATTAAGATTTTAGGATGAAAAGCCATTAAGCATATGACAATATGTTCAGGGACAGCTTTGCCTACCCTTCAATTAGAAGTGTACTGATCTCAGACGCTTTTGCAAGTCAATAATAAATATAAGAGATCAGAATGATTTCTTTGTCCCTTTTAATTTTTAACAGAGAAGTCATTTGCTATATTTAGGATTGAAGAATGACTTCTCTTGTCTATTTTGTTCCCTACTGAGCAGTAATTTGTACACAGGCTGTTTTCTTGTAGATCTTTGTTATTTCCAGATCAATAAAACATTATTTTTATTAAGATAATCAACTAAAAGACATCTGGTATTGCAGTAGTCAAGTGAAGAGGGAGAACAAGCAAAAATTATTTACAATCACAAAACAAGAACATTTTGGAAAGGTTAAAGGTTATTGAGAGATGCCTGACAAAGCATATGCAGTGAGTGATTTCTAATGTTTCTGCACAGAATGTGCTCATTAGATCCCCTGGGAGCAGTTTTGGAATATTCTGGAATGTATGTATTGCATGATGTATATTCATAGGAACAGAATGCCTGTCTTGCTCTAAAGCTTACTTAAAATCACATTTTTCCCAAGCATTTAGGAATGATTTTCATGTTCAGCATACAACTACTAAAATTTTACAGTGAACAAGGAATTTTATTTTGGGGTGCACTTGACTCAGTGATACTTCAAAATACTATTTTTATCGCTTAACATTGTGTGCTGGTCAGTGTTTGCAATGCAGTCTCCCTTAAAAGCTTTCTATGATGACAATTAATTTTACTCTGGCCTGAAACCTCCTATTCATGGCTACTTCCAAAGCTTGGAAATGAAGAATGATCTAACAGATTTAAAGAAAAGCGTATGACTATATCTTAAATTTGCTAGATTGCTATAGTGAAACAACTAGTTCATTTGAGTGTCTGATGCTTTTGAGGAAGTGAGATAGCCAACAGTCTATCTCAGCTTTTTATTTCAGACTGAAATTATTTAGATTATTTTTTTTTAATGTAGTTACAACTCTTGAAGCTGTTTTTGTCATTTGATTTAACACCTTAAGGTTCTGATCAGCTTAATTTCAAAGGAAGATTTCCAGGAAGATCTTATTTATCAGAACAGATGTAATATAAGTTGATAACTGTAACAATGCCCACTTCTCCCAGAATCAGAGCTCTTACTTGGTCTAGCATATTTGTTCCTCTGAAGGGTCACCAGACCACCCTTCGTGATGGCAGTTGACTTGCTTATGTGTTTGGAGTATCAGTAGGAATACTGAAGGATGAAACTTTCAAGTCGCTGTCTACATCTGAAAGGTTGTGTGCAGGTCTCTGCAGTGTGTGCCACCTTGTACTTCTTGGTAGGAGAAGGCAAGGGGCCTTTTGTTAAGAGATGTCTTAGTGTTGGCCAAGGTCTAGGGGGTGCTTGAAGAATGCAGGAAGCCTGAGGACCTGGGTAGCTGGTGGAGGAAGCAGGGCAGAAAGTATGAGGGTGTAGTCACGGAATAAGGGGCAGGGCACTTTGAAGGTAATTTTTCTAGACAGAGGTACTGAAGTACAGTGTATGGGAACCTTGTATTATCAGTGCAGCAGGTTATGTCAAGAGAACAGTTTCTTCTCCTCTTCAGCTCTTTCCCCTAATTGTTTGAGTGTGAATGGATGGTGTACAGCTCAAGCTTAGAACGATGGTTTGGACTTCAGCTGAAAAATATGACTTAATGACCTATTACTGCTTTTCATAGTGAGTATTGGAGACAGATTCTCAACAGCTGCATCTGTGAGTCTTTTCCCAATACTATATTCATTAATTTTTTTTTTGGCTGGAGTGAGGTGAAGTATGCTTGTTATATCTAACTCCAGAGTATGTTTTAAAATGCGCTCTATTCATCATAAGGCTTAGGAGGTTAGATTTTGGCCAGTTATCACATGAAGAAAATGAATCATGCTCTGTATACAGCTAGGATTTGGAAGGTTTAATGATGTTAGCCTTAGGTATTCCAAACTTGGTATTGAGACTGATCTCAAACCAGAAAAGTGTAGGTGTTTAGATGAGCTTCTGCAGCTCTGTTAAGAGCTTCCGAAATTAGCATGTATGGTTAAGTGTCTCTGTAGTTTTAGGTGGCATTTTTTCTTTAAAGTGATGGCATGTGTGGTGAACTCCATTTCTTTCATAGTGGAAATGAAACGTAATAACATCTGGATGTTAGCTCAGATAGAAGCTGGGAGAGGTTAGATAGTGTCTAAGCTGAATAATGGTAATCTTTGATGTATTTTTGACTTGCAGACTGTTGAAAATTTGCTGGTGGCAGTGTAAAATTCACTTGAGAGACTTTAAGCCTACTGACAGTGAAATGGTTTATTCTGTGTCCTTTGTGAACCCCTTGGAAGAAGCCTGTGAACCACAGGCTGAATACCACTCTGGTTCAGAAAAATAACGAAAAGTAGAAACACCCAGAACCTTCATATTTAAGATGAGTGGAATTGCACATGGGAAATCCTCCTCATTTGTATTTGCAGAAGTTTGATGTAAAATTGCAGTGTGGTTTGTTATCCATGTCTATTCATTTCACACTGAAAGCCTTTACTCATTACCTGAGATGAAATAACATGGCTCCACACTAGTGTGGTGTCACCATGCTAACAAATTCTTTGATGCTGAGAAGTGGATTAAAGCTATTAAAATGTTTGCTTATAATTTGTGTCAATATTGGTTTTCTAAAATAAGTGATGCTTGTTGTGTTTGGGATGTTACTCTGTTATCCCCTTCATGCTTGAGACATCAGAAACATCTGTGTGTTTTAAGTGATTTTGTCAGGAAATAGCTGTGGCAATTGGTAAATTTTGAGTAGTAAAAACGAGAAAAGTTAGTTTCCTCACTACATAAAAAAGCTCCAGCAGGAATTACTTGTGTAATCCTGTCAGGAGTTAATTTGAGTGGAAGCATCCAAATATACCATGATTAATACTGAAAGTCTAGATGAAAATTATATAAATACAAGATGTATTCATTGATTTGTGAGATGCTAAGTCTTACTCTGTAGTCTGACCTGGCTGTATATTTGGATAGTGTTTTGTCTTCGAGTAGACATTCTGTAGGAACCTAATGGAGAAGTAATCATTTTCCCATTGTTGTGAGGTTGCCAGTAATATGTTTTTACTTAGGCAGTGATTCATACCTATTCATTTGTGAAACAACATTTGGTGTTCTGCATTTCAACTCTTACTATGCTTCCCTTATTATTGTGACATGTGATATATAGGTTTGTTTATTTTAACTTATGGTGCTATTATCGTTGATGCTGACAACAGAAGCCTAGGTTAGGGGGTTACGTTATATTAGGTTGTCTTAACACTTTACACTGGACACCTTAATTTCAGTGGCTTTTAACTGGCAGAGGGTTACTTTTGGGATGAAATTCTTCATCCTAGATCTCTGTTAGAAAGTGTGTCTGTGTTGCATGCATTTCTAAACAATTAGAAATTCTAAAGAAAATAAATGGGTACGCGTATGCACAAATGCTGTCATTAGTGGTGAGATGTTTCATTCTTTGGTATATCAATACTATTGAGATCTGGTGCAATGAAAGTTTGTGGGCAGATCCAAAGTTTGGATAGAAGTCTTCCTCTGAAAATACAGTCAAGTTTGTTTTGACAAGTAAACATCAAGAAATTGCCTCCTGTACAGCTGCTAACAAATTCCCTCAGTACCAGGAGAGCACCTACTGCAAACCTTGATTTAAAAAAAGAAAGACAACATGACTTGTGTTTTAGAGAGATCTGAAAATGAAGCATTAATGACTTCTAGGTGTCTGGTAGCCTGAGAATCTTCCAGGACTGGAAGGCAAATACATGTCTGTCAGTAAAGCCAGGGGCAGGGCTCTTTTCCTCTGCAGTTACATAAAATTGTTCCTGATTTCAGGCTATCAGCTCTAGAGGCTGGTAGCAGTGCAGGAGTGCATGCTACCATGTTGTACCTTCACTTGGAGTAATTCTGTGTGATACTGAAAGTGAGGGATATGCTAGCTTGGACTCATTTAACTTTTCTTATCAACAAAGTGTATGGCAATCTTAAAAGCTTCATGAATGACACTGAAAGAAACCACAACAACAGGAGATACTTCAGCATGTTTCTGATGTTTTCAGGACATGAGACACAGAGAATATAGATGTGCTCCGTGTCTCAAAGGGCCTTTGAGTAGGTTATTTCAGCTTGAAAAGGGATTAGATTTAGGTGACTGCAGCGTCAGACAGTTGTAACTGAAGGTGCCTATTGAGGATAATTCCTTTCTGTAACAGGATCCCAGCAGTTTTGTCAATGATGAGTAAGTGGAGGAAAGAAGAAATGATCCATTTGTTGTGGTGGGTGATACGGAGGCAAGAAAAGAGTATGTCTGAAAGAAGACATCAAAAAGCACAAGCTATGCTAAGCAGCTTCTTCTGTACCAGGCCCTCTAGCAGCAACACCTGTGAACAACGGAAGGGCAAGAGCAGAGAGAAGAGGGGTGTTGGGTTTCCTGTTCCTTTCACTCTGGGGAGATTTGTATTGCTTTGGGGGCTTTGTGTATAGTTGTACTTGTCATCAGGTCCATCTAGCAGTTCTTTACATTAGTCATTTTCGTTTCAACACCCAATGCTCCTGAAAGCAGGTTTGTTGCTCACATAGAATTCAAGTGAAAACTTTACTTCTGATTGCAATGGCAAGTAATCTGGCAGTTTTTAACTGTATCAGATTATTTTATGTAACAGCAGATGCTATTCAAATAGCTCAGTTGTCTATGGAGCTTTCTAAATAAAAAACCTGGAGGTGGGGGGCAGATGTCCATCTATATGCAGTTCTACTTATTAAATTGGCTTTTCACATAAAACATCTCTCAAACCTTGTTAATTTTCTTATTTTGTAAAACATCTTTGGCAGCTAAGGCAACATGCCTACTGCCTGTTCAGTTCTTTTATTGAGTTGAACTAGAACTAACGTGTATAAAATAAATTTTGACATTTGAATTTGACATAAATGTTTCAGGGAAACAGTGTAGACATGCATCCTCTGTGGGTGACTTAGTGTTACAATGTTGTACCATAAATATACTTTGGAAGTGGGCTTTCAGTAAAATCAGTGATGCATTTATTACTTGCTCCTGGTCAATTTTCCCTCATAGTATAAAACTGCAACTCAAAGTTACTTTATTTGTATATTAAGTTAATTTTTATAAGTTAGTTTGTCATTTTTAAGTAAATCAAACTGGATATTCCAGTGTTGCTGTTTCTCTGATTATCTCTCTGCTGAAGGAAATGTTAACTGTGATTTTCTGCTGGAAGAGTAAATAGAAAGAGATGTTGTCAATTTGAATGTTTTAAAATGAAGTAGTTTTGAAGTCTTGATATAGTATCCTTTTAATATATTCAATTTCTTTTGCTAACAACAACAAAAAAGACTTTTAAAGGAGTGTTTAATTCCTTTTAAAGGAATGTTTAGGGCTGTCCTCTTTATTTCTCTTGTTATCCCCTGCTCCTGTAGGCCCTGGCTGTTTCTTCCAGCATCATCCTGTCTTTTACCTGCATGTCCACAGCTGCTTGGTGCTTCTGTAGTCATAGCTTTCTACTTAGAGAAACTGCCCAATGATCTTTTGGTGTTTCTGGAGAAGACCATTCACTGGAAAAGCCATGCTGCTGATCATCATTAGTGGAGCAAGCTAGAGGAAATTATTTTTTTTGCTGACTTATTTTTTGATAAAGCAGTTACAGCAGGTTGTAGCTTACTGGACCTCTGACATTAGCAGGTGTAATGTTTTCTGATTGAGACAGGATTATGAATAAAGGGGTTGTTCTGGTGCTACATGAGAATGCTCACTGCATGTAATACAGAGCAAATTCTCTTCAGTTTCATGCTTCATAGGGAATTTCAGGTTTTTATAAAGTGAAGATACTGTTTAAGTGTTGGTTGTAGTGGCTTGTTTAACTATATTTTTATTTAATATGCAGTGCAGAAAGTGCCAAGTTGGTTATTTTCTGGTTGACCTCAGATCCCAGCATTATGAAGCCAAGCTAATTTGTGCTTATATTTGGCTGCGATAAACTAAAATTTATAACTAGTACAGTGAACTTTGGGAGAGATGTTTTCTTTATGTAAATTGTCTTTGGGTCATCTGAAATACCAGTTTTTGCACTGAATACAAGTTGAAGCTTCTAATACTTAAAACATGTCTTGTGAAAATTTTTATGTATGGTTTAAGTTCATGTCTACCCCTTATTTATAAAGCATTTGTAAATTAGTTTTCATTTCATTTTATGACAAAATATAGGTTTGGGGTTTCTTCTTTACTGGCCACAGATGATATAATTCAATTGCACAAATCACATGGTGCTTGTGATCATGATGTTGTGAACCTTTATGAACTGCAGAGGAAGTTAAGACTTGCAACTTGTGAAATGTTTGTTCTGTTTCTCAGGGTTTGATTAAGCCTAAATCCAGGACATGCCAGTTTGTGGTATTAACAATTTTAAAGTAGTTCTTATATTTTGTTAGGAAATGTTTCAACATCTTGAGCAGAATTCTGAACATACCTGTCCTTGGCTAACTTTAGAACATAATTTTCAAATATGTACATGGCCTTTTAGGACTAGATTCTCCCGTATGCAATTTCATAAATGAGGGAGGGAGTGAAGTAGCAATTACATGTTTAATATTAATCTACATTGATACTTCCTTGATATGATTTTTCTGAACTAGCTGAACTTTTACTTATGCTTAGACTTGAAAGCCTGTCCTTTCTGTGGGAGGAAATGTTTGTGCCTTGTTCTTTTGGTGGAGGAGGAGCTTCATAACCCATCTTCACAGTGATTGTAATAAATCTCTCAGACTCATAACAACCTGACCAGTAAAATCCCTAGAATGGTCTTGTACGGATCTTAGTTGTGTTGTTGTGTGTGACAATGTTGGTGTGTGAATGTGAGCTTCATACTGCTCTGGCTCAGGGCCATGGAGATGCTGATGGCAGCAATAGCACTGGCCTGTCTACCAGGGGCAGGCTGAGGACAAGGCTTGGCTCTGCTGCCTCCTACACTAGCCAGCAGAGCTGAGCAGGCACCTGAGGGCAAAAGATGATCTGCCATATTAAAGGGTGCTGCACATCCCACTCTGGCATATGTTCTCCATAACCCCCTGTAGGACTTGTCTGCATCAGCCAGAGCACCTCTGGGCTCTTCACTGCTGTGCTGCCATGGAGTCTCTATCAGATAAACTCTTGTTCTCATCTGGACAATTGTTGTTTTAATATTGTCTCTTTTACTGTAGCACTGGTCTCCAAATTGGGTGGGTTTTTTTAAGTAACAGCTGTTAGTTATCAAGTGTGGGAATAGCCTTTACAGTTTGACACCAGACACTTGAAATTAAGTGAACCTACTCTTACTGAGGAAATCAGCAGGGCACACATTTCCATTCACTTCATTTGCAAACAATTCCGAATTTTCTTTTCACTTACAGCATTTGAGGAAGCTAGGATTGTTTAGTGAGTTTTCAGTGTAGCACTGTTTGAAAACAGAATCTTGACTTTTAAAAAAATCTGTTTCTCAGACATTGTTCTGTGGTGGATGTATTATACTTTTCTGAAATTTGTACATGGTGCTAAATTTTTTAACTGTCATAAAAAAAATTCTGAACTTCAGTGTAATATTTTCAAAATCTTAATTCTCAGCTACACAGGTTCCAAGTATTCCTGTTAGTATGTAGTAGCTTTTAGAGTCTTCACTCCTGGAAATACTTGAAACCTGACTGGACACAGCCTTGAGCAACTTGCTTTGGTTGCCCCTGGTTTGAGTGAGGGTGTTAGACCAGCCGATCTGTGCAGATGCCTTTCAACTGCCATGATTCCCTGGCATTCAATAGTTTTCAGAAGTTGGAAGAATCATTCCAAGACCCTCACTATTTGTTTCAGGATTGTCTTCAAGATACAGACCTAAGGCTTTCCTCACTGATTCAGAGAAGTAGATGTGACGTAGATACCCTTTGCCCACGTAAGGCAACTGTAGATTACTCCGGCATTCACGGGTGTAGGTTCTGATTGTGCTTTCTGTGTAACACTCTCCAGAAGACTCTTCAATCAAGTTCCAGTATACCTTTCTTTCTTGTTGCCTAGATATGAATTTGCAGGAAAGCTTTGAAATAACTTGCTGAGATTTTGAAGTAACATGTGCAATGAGGAGAGGAAACAGAGCTTTTAAAGGGGAAGGAGGAAATTAGTAATTCATTTTAGAGCTTTGTTTTTGGGTGGAAGTTGGGCTGGTAATGGATGATGTTTTGTTGGCTGGTGTTTGTGGGATATTTTGACTTCCAAGACAAATTGAATTTGAACTTCTTGGTGCAAACTTTATGATCTGTTAAACGCAGTTGTATTTAAAAAGGATGAGTCAACTATTTTACTTCTGCTAGTGCTTTTGTTTAAAATTGTGTAGCTGTGACCTGCAAGTCCTTAAATGTTTTGAAGACTTGCCCTTAAAACATGGGGGTCAAAAAGAGACCTAATGTGGTTAAAAAGATGCATGTTCCAAGATTATTTTTTTTCCTGCAAAATATTTGTGGCTGGACTCATGAATAATTAGATATATAAATGTGTAAATGAATCTTTACACTATTGTAAGATATTTTATTGCTAGAATTACAGGTGATTGAGTGTTTATGTACTGTGTAACATACCTATGACTGGAGAATCATTTTGAAAATAATGGTGTAAAAAAGTAGAACATAAAATTAATCTGTTTTTATTATTTAGATGTAAGGATATATTAAAAAAACTAGAAAGTCATCTCATTCTATGCTTTCATATTTGGATAACTTAAAGATTATTTTATGGTTGGGGAGTTTTTTGGGTCTAAAATTAATTGGTTAGAAAGGAAGCATGAGAAATTTTAGTCCAGAAGAATAATTTTTTTAACTGTTTGTAGCTGGATGAAAAATGTCATTTAAATGAAGTCGTCTTTAGGCATATATTTATGCCAGTTCTAGTGATATTACTCATGGAAAGTCTCCAGTGTGGATCTGTCACAACCTGAGGGAACAAATTATTCCCTTTTAAGAGAAGGGGGAAAACAAATTTAGCGCTACCTAACTGTACTTTTATTTCACTAATTCCAGGTATCTACTTTTCTCAGTTTTCTCCCCCTTTAGGTTACAGTCTTACTAAAGGAATTTATTTTCTGTAGAAACATGCAATTCATGAATCTATTTCAAGTTTGTGGGGATTTAGTGGTTATTTTTATTAGTTTTTCCTTTTAACTGAGATTGATACATACTTCTGTTTGTAGTACAAAATAAGAAGTATCCACTGTTTTAAATGGTTAAGGGATAAACAATAACGCGCATAATATTTAGCTCGTTTTCATTTGGAGATACACTTGATTCAGATTAGCATCTCTTAATGTAGATGCCCAGCAATTGCATATGCAAATAATATATCAGACTATGACAATGAGGAGCATCAGAGAAGACGTCAAAGAAGCCTAGAGGCCTAAAAAGAGGAAAGTGTATAATTTAATTAGAAAGCACTGAATCTACTTATGATTGCTCTACAGACATTATTAAAATATGCTTGTTAAGGCGAGCTTAATTTGTGTGTTTGGTTTAGCTTTGAATGAAAAATGTTACCTTTTTCTGAAGAATGAGTAACGTACTCTTAACTTTCTTTTTTTTTCCTGGTCTGTTGCTACAATCTTTTTTTTTTTTTTTATACTATGATGCTAGAGTTGCTTCATAGGAGATTAATAGATATTGCTGGAAGCACTAAGCTAGTACTTCAGTTTTACAGCCTTTTTTCCAATGAAGAAAAACATCTTCCCTGATGGATAGAATGGAATACTTCCTGGTCAGCATCATCTTTGAATAGTCATAATCTAGAGTGTAGAAAAATGTTAAAGCAAGCTTTTTTCCTATATTAAAAAAAGAAACAAAAAAATGAGGACTTAAAAAATTGTAAGAGCACTGTCATGATTAAGTTTGCAGAAGTTATTTTTGAGAGATAGCAGCATATAATTTTTATCAGGTCTACATGGAGCACCATTTACTTTATGTAACATTTGTCTTGAGGATATTGAGCTGGAGAAAAACACAGAAGGTGAATGTATCTTCTGAAAACTAAAGCAGACAGCTTTTTTATATTTAGGTGAAATCCAAATCAAAGTTAAGTAAGAAGAAATGACATGTCTAGAAAGATGTGGTCACAGCTTCCCTTAGTGTTTAATATCTTAAAGTTTTCCTGCCAGGATTCATTCTGATTCCAGATTCTTAATTTGAGTTTCTCTATGTGGAAAACCTGGGTACTACAGAGTTCAGTAAACTGTGCCAAGAAGTGTCTGTAGGTTAAAAACATTTAGTGTGATGCCTTGAGATACAGCCTAAATGTTAAAAGGGGTGTGGAGGGAACAGAGAGGAGCAGTAGTGGAGGCTCTGATTCCTTCACACTGTGCAGGGAGTCTTATCTACATGTATTGCTCAGCCCTGATAGAAGGGCTATGGTTGACTCCAGCCTTCCCTTGAGGACCTGGCTCGGGGAAAGGGTAGCTTGCTAAGGAGAGATTCAGTGCTAATATGAGTGGTGTTATAGGAAGGAGGAGAAAAACAGAATAAAGCCTCACTCGAGCCAAAGCTACAGGTCAGAATTTTGCATGAATTAAGACTGGAGGCTGCATGGCAGCACTGGCCAGGCTGCTTCCCAACTGCCCAGAGTGAGCATTAAAGAAAATGACAGTTGCTGGAGGTGCCATTCTCCAAGAGGCATTTTTCTCCATATGTTGTGGTCTTGTCCAGTTATTCTCCACTCTGTGGACAAGGTCTCTGTGAGAGTTGATGTAACTCTAAGCTCCAGCCTTTGGTCTGGCTTAACTAACTGCTTTTTAGCCACATCTGTGTTGCCTGTTCTGTCAGATAAAAATGATTCCTGAGAGCAATTACAACAACTGAATAGCCTGTTCTTGTGGCTTTCCTAGATAATTGCAAACTGACTGTTTGCACGTGACACTTCTTGATACAATTTTTATTTGGCAAAATCTGAATGCTCTATGAAGTTTGCTGACAAACTGGTTGAGAAGTCTGTATTCCCTGGAGAAGCTGGTGGGTTCTACTTAATGGAGTCTGTGTCTTAAGTCCTGTGTTCCACAAGACAAGGGTGATGTGGGTAGGATAGTGCGTGCAGTTGGTAAATGTTTTGGTTTGAAAATGAGACAGATCTTAGGCAGACATCAGTTTCCTCAATCATAAGCTGTTTGTGGCAATGCCCAGTATAGATGGTACTAGCAAAGTCTAGGTATTTCTTTATGGGAAGGAAATTTTTTTAGAGAAAAAGTCTATTTGTTCCCAAAAAGTTAGTTCCTGTTACTTTTATAATGCTCCAGCTTGAATAAATATGCGTGAACATTAACTGCTGAGTTTCAGGGTTTTTCCCTTTGCCATTTCTAAAAACAGCTATGATGGGTCTTACCTTTTGCAAGATCCTGGGTGGCTGGAGGCAGGCTGGATGAAACACAAGCTTTTTCCATGTGCTACTGCTGCTGGAAGTTGTGCTCGGCTGAGCCAAGAAGCAGCTGCTGGCAGGACAGCATTGATGATGACCTTCTGGTTTTGAACTTGCAGCTTCCTTTTGTCTGCTGTTTTTTATGGTGTTGGGTCAGGCTTGTTGGCTACAACCAAGCTCTTGAGAACTAATAGGGGCAGGGGTTAAATAAGGCTGCCAGCTGAGCTCTTCGGCGTCTAATGGTTTTGCTCAGCTTTTGGGGTAGCAGCATTGTGTTTTTAGACTATGCCATGTTTTTAATGTATGCATCTAGGCAATTTCATTTCAAGAGTCTCTATAAGAATATGAAATGAATGTTTTAACACCACCTAGTATTTTTCTTTTTTGAAGCATGACTGCCAATATTGGTTGTGTTTGTTTCCCTGTGCCTCCCTCCCCCACAGTTAGTAAAAAGAGGTTAGCTAAAATCTTGTCAGTGTTGTATGTTTTAATGTTGCATATACGCTTTTTTCCCCTGAGGTCAATGGGGTGACTTTGTGTAAAACTGAGTGAGTGCTTGCAGGATTGATCTTGAAATCCTAAAGTATATTCATAAAGAGCATACCTGTTTTCATGCCTGTTATATTTTCAGAAGTGGACTCTAGGATTTTCATTTCCTATGTCAATCCTGAAGCCTTTTTTACTGTCCTTGCTTTCATCTAATTTGTTAGAGATAGGTAGCTGTTAAACATATTTTAATACATCTAATTATCATTAATTCTGTTTAGAATTCCTTTTATGTGATTACAATAGCATTAAATATGAAGTTTTTTCTTTTAAAACTTGTCCCCCAACATTAGGGTAATACTGTATTCTATAACGTTACCCATATTGTGACAATTTCTCTTCATGGACATTGCTACAATAGGGAGAAGAGCAGTAGCTACACTTTCTCTCAAGTTCCTACTGTACTACAGTGTTTAAAAAAATTACTTAACTACTTTTTAGTTGTATGGTTAACTTCAAAGTAGATTCTGGACCTGGAATTTAGATTTTAAAGCTTTCAGCAAGAACAGAAAGGAGCTTCAGCTCCAGCTGCTTCATGAGCAATGACAGGACCTGTTTTCTGAAACTGTCAGTGAAAGCAGTGGGGGCAGTCACAGGTGACTGTCACCTTCAGTCTTGAGACATGCCACCCTAGGTCTTTCACTTTTCACTGCGGACATGGGGCATGTATTTCTCCTGGGGATGAATCCACAGCACCAGTTTTGTTCTGATAACAGCATCTGGCACTAGATTGATTTAACAGACTATGAGGTTTGCTCTTTTCAGATATGCACTTGTATGGCAGCTTCTGTGCAGCTCTGACATGGCTACACGCTACTGTTGTTTTTTCTGCCTCCTAGCACCATGTGTGAAGCTAAAGCTCTTTGACACCTGCCATTTGGACCCTTTTCGTACTGAAAAATGTCATCATTTTCAGACAAGATGAATACAGATATCTGATCATTCTTCCTGTTGCAGGGATGTGCTGAGGGTGTTGTTCATACACAGATGAATAAAGGATTCCAGGCCATAGCCATACAGTTAGTTTTATTAGTTTAGTACAGTTAAGTAGTTTTTTGATTTAGGGGTTCATAGAGTTGTATCTTATACAGAATAAATTAAAGCATGGTAACTCATTGTTATGTCTTGTAATAATTCTCAAACCTGTTCCTATTTCATTCTGCTGCAAATAGCAATTATTTTACTGTTTTAATGGCAGGAAATTTCACACCCCTTTTCTTTGGGGGGGGTAATGATAGTAGCTGAGGAATTGTGATCAGAAAATTTTGATCTCTTCTAATTCTGTAGTGAGTTAAATGTTTTGTGGGATATATTTTCTGTATTCATCCAAGTCTAGAAGTTGGTAAAATGGGGCTGTGTTTTCCAAAGTAGTAACCTTTTTAAAGGAGAAGCTTTTAAACCCTATGCCACAATTGCTTCCCCCATATTCTTGAAAATTGTTTTCTACTGACAGACAATCAGGTTGTGTGGCGTATAATTGTCCTTATGTTTGAAATAACCTTTTATTACGTTTAGTTACAGGCAAAATGTTCTTAGAATGTAAAATCAACACACAAAATTTGCACTCCGAAGTAGTGAAAATCAAGAATGCTGTCATTTGTGATCCCTAATGTTTCCCAGCTTGCAGGGAAGTGGGAAATACTTGAAGACAACTGTATCAATAATCACATTTTTAATATACTTGATATTTTTAGTCCTTGTCACATCTCATGAAAATTGGATACAGGTCTTTTTAGTTAAACTGGCTTTGATTTTTTGTATTCTTGTATTTTTCTATTTAATTTCTTATAAAACAGATACTGAGGAATTGTTGCATTTTATCTGAAGTTGAAAGACTAATTTGGTATTTCAACCATTAAACTTTTGCATATTGCACATCTGAAAGTGCATACTCAATTCTGTAGTGAAGTTTAGTTCTGCATAAACATACTAGAAAAATGGAAAATTAAATACCATTCTAAGACTTAATGATTTGAAACAATGATACAAACTGATTAGATTTATCTTACTAAATACTGGTAGGAACAGTCCTAATTCTTTTCTCTTCTGTAGATTCTAAAGATCAACACTGTGTACCAGTGTAGCCATCACCTTAACTGGCATTAAGTATTATTTGTCTGAACAGGAGCAAAATAATCCCTAAAGCGAGGATGATTGTCTTGAAGTCCTATCATTTCAGAAGTAACTTTATAAAATGCTTATATATTGTTCTTGCTGGTCAGCAAGCTGTTTCCAAAGTAGGGTTTGTTGACTGAAAGCCTTCCTTTTTTTTCTGTGTTACATTTTGCTGTATGACAGGGTTCCTGGTTTGAAATAGTTTAGTAACTTTAAAACATAGATTGAGTTCATCAGGACAAAATTGCTTTCTTCTTTGCATGGTGTAGTTTATGGTAAACCTTTTGAAATACCAAGTGAACTCATTCATATGTGGGTAGAAATATTTACAGACTTTTTTGTTGTGAATTCAAAACACTAGTTGTAAGCAGAATTTCACCTGCTATTTTCTATAGAACCTTACAGAATGTGGCTAAGCAGCAGTGTAGGGTCTATATCACTGCTTAGCGTTTGATGTACTGCCTGAAGACACTTTGTGGGCTTAACTTTCTGTGCTTGGTAGCTCCTGAGCAGGAACTGTTCTTTCAAACTTGGTTTGTCATGAACTATTCTGCAGTGCTTTTCAAAAGATACTATAAAACCTCTTGTCTAATGTGACTGATTTTGAAAGGTGGCCTTCCATTATAAGCAAAACCTGTGTAGTATGTAGTGACTAAAAGTTTTGAATGAAGCAATGGAAATTCGATGAAAATTCCTTTCCTAACAGTATATTTTTTCATTGTATAATACTGGAATATCTCCTCAGTTCTATGTATTAAAATTTAAAGCTAAATCTTAAGATTCTTTAAAAGCACAGATGAATTCTATGGTTTTTGGCTTGACTGTTCAGTAATGCTTGCTTTCTAGTGTAGTCTTTTTTCGTGATCCTAAAATCTTCCTTTGCCTACCACTAGCTCATTGGAGGTGGGGAAACAACCAGATTTTCAATCTTATCTGTCAGAACAAACAGGCTTTTAAAAATCTTTTCAGGTTTTTTTTTTCTTTGAATACATTGAGTGTACACACCAGAACCTTTTTATCTTCCACTTTCATGACATATGTTCCTCATAAGAAAAAAGTAAAGGCATAGCTGTGTCAGAGCCAGGGTCTGTCAAGCCTGGTATCCTATTGCTCCTGTGGCAAAGCGCATGTGGCCGAATTAATCGCAGCGTCTCGCTCAGCCCATGTGGGTCTGTGTTCTCCAGCCAGCTGTATTTGTCACCTCCCCAGCAGAAGGAACTGTGCTGTGCCCAGCACATAAAGGCTGGAGCACTCACATACCTAAACATGAGATCCTGGAAACAGCACTTAACTGCCCATGATGGCAAGAAACCTCCAGCTTGCTGTTGGTGGTGAATGAGGAGTGTCCTGCTTGACAGGAGAGTAAAGAATGAGACACAAGTCAAAATGCAAATGAAGTGACTACTGCTGTTTCATATGGAGATTCTTTGACCACTTCTGTTTGGCTTTCATTAGATGCCAAAAATGGATGCACAGAGAGATGTATATGAACAGATGCAGATGTCCTGTTTCTCTAGCACTTCTGTAGCTCTCAAGCATCTTTTGAGTTTAGGCTCTCCTGGAGCTAGTTGTAACTTAGGTGTTTTCAGTAAGACCCAATGGATTTCTCATTCATGAAATAGCCCAATCTTCTTTTCAGCCTGTACTTAAGTTTCCCCTGACCCTTCTCAGTTTCTTTTTAATCACTAAATCTGTTAACATAATGCTTGTAATATTTCAATCAAGCTTCTAAATGTAACACTTTTCTGGTAGATTTTTTTGTCATTTCATTTTCTTTTACTTTTCTGTCCTGAGTAACTCTTAAGCCAATTATTTTAGTAAGTAACACTGAGTAATCCTTTGACCCTTTGTGGGGTCTACCCTTTGTGGGAGCCTTTAGCTTCTGTTGCCACAGGCTTCTGATGAATGTATTTGTCAGTTAATGTGTAAAAAATTGGTTTAGAAGTGTTAACCACAGTTATTAAATTTTATTGGGAAGGTGTGGAGGTTTGCAGCTGGACTGCAGGCCTCAATGATAATTTTGACCTTGATGATTTGAAACTGTGCCCATGAAAATGAGAGATAAACAAGTACAGGACTTACATGCAACCGCAAAATAGGGATGTTGTCCTGACTGTGAACAAGAGTATGCAAAAGCTATTAACCAATAGACATTATGCTAGTAGTATGTTTAACCAATGAAATAAGTACACAATATGTAGTCATATGTATAAAAGGAACTGTCTACAGAAATAAAATTGCTATTGCTGAAATAGATATTAAGCAGCAATACCAATTTGTGTTGCTTGTCTGTCTCAACACTGCGACAGGAAGGGAGTTATATTTTTGGTAGATGATCATTTTATGACCAAATACGAAAATCTGGTCCTATTTTGAGGTTGACATACCCTTTTCTTTCAGAGTGACCGCGACTTTCTTCCAAGTATTAATACTAGGACAAAGGAGAGACCAGTGTTGTTTCTTAAATGTTATTTTAAAGACTTCCATTTGTAAATCAAGGTTTTGGAGATTGTGGGAGCAGTAAGCTGTGTCAAATTCAAAGTTTCTTTTTCTCTCTTTATAGGTTATTAACCCAGTTTTGCATTTGATTGTGGGGAAATGACTTCAGTGTAATGAAATAGTTTGAAATGTGGGTAAGGCTTATGAAAATGTCAAGAAGCTGCATCTGTCTTTAACCCTAGAAGCCTCTATCCCAGTACTTCTTTTTTGTTATACATACATAAGATTTGCACAGTCTTGAGAAGATTTTCAGTGAAAACTTACTGTCTAAGAATCTTTTACATTTTAAAGTGTGCCATTACAGGCATGTACATGAAATTGTAATACAGTTAATCAACTGTTGGTGGCTCGTTTGTTACATGTAATCATTACCATTATGCATTTTTGTAGATAATAGCTTTGAATTAAGACTGTATTCTTGTGAGTATAACTGAATTAAAATTGTGAGTATTCTTAGATTTATTTTTTTTTACCTTTTGCAAGAAAGGTGCCTTTCCTGTAAAAATTGATTGAAAACCTGAATGTTTTGAACAGGCCTTCAAATTATCTTTTCATACCAAATATAGTGCATATTTAAGCTGACTAAGAAAGTAACTTGCTCTAGTAAATGTTAAAAGGCTCCTTTAAGTATTTTGAATACAGCAGGTATGTTCTCTAGCATAAAGCTGAGGACCCACCAGGTGGTGCTAGTGGAATACATTTAATGTTACTTTAACAGTACTTGCAGTATGTCTCAACAAATGGGATTGTGATGGGTGTGGTATATGAAAACTTACTTTCCATGCAACAAACCTGTTTGTAAAAGAGTAAATTGAAATATTAAGTAGTGGCTTTGTGGTTTGGGCATTTAAATTTTTTAAAAGTTGGTTTCGATGCTGGAGAAAAAAAATTACCTATAGGACAGCTAATGTGGGAGGCAGACAGTGTGGAGGCACAGTCCCAGATTCTTTACCTGCTCTTTTGTTAATACAGAAAAGAATTTATGAAACTTGTCCATTCATGTACTATAAGCATATCCTATAGTGACCACCTGCTTACATTTTGACCCTAAATGGCAAAATAACTTTTTAATGAAGTTTTAACTGTTACAATTTTGATCAGTGCAAGAATCTCTTATTGTATGGAATGTACAGAAACAAGGATCTCATTTTATAAGGGAGTGGGGAAGTTTTTAGTTTTCTGTTTTAATGTATTATGTTGCTTTATGAAAGTCAAAGTAGAAACAAATTCTAGTTCTGAAGATATGCAGATTTTTAGACACAGTTTTTACCAACTCTTATGAGGGCTTTCTTTTGACTCTTGAAAATTGCATCCTTTAAATAAAGAGGAGAGGAAAGGTTAGAAGAGAGCAGTGTGGACTGCAGTAGTTCGGAGTAAATTTCTATCACCTACTGATTTGAGTAAGTTTTGTCTTTTATCTTAATGTGCCCTGACATAAATATGTATGATCTTTGAAAGCATGATGTAGAGCATTTTACAATGTTAAATTAGCTTAAGTTGTGCACTATAGCATCCTTATTTTAAAAAGAATTATTAGAATTTGGAAAACAAAGAAAATGTTTGTGAAACAAAGTGACTGTCTCCTGTCTAATTAAAGCAAAATCCAGAAAAACTGCAAACAAAAATGCTCAAACCTATTTTGCTTGTAATCTTAGTATTGTGACCAAGATAAATGTTGTAGCATTGTATATGCCAGTGTCACATTAGTAACCACCTCACGGTAGCTAAAAACTAAGTAAGACCACATGACAGCCACTAATATGTCTGTAGACGTGTGGTTGACTATGGCTGGATGAACGAGAGCATGATTTCTTTGGAGTTTGTGGCCCTATGCATTTACTCTGGGTAACAAATATTTAACATCTGGGTTTTACTGTCTTGGGCGCAGCGGTATGGGGCTCTGCAAGAGCAGAAATTCTTCCTCCCCTTTTCCAAGTCTGCTACACCAAATATTTCATAGAATAACTGCCTGCGTATCCAAAACTGTCTCAGAGTGGATGTCAAATATTCAGTGTATGCTGCTTCTGAAAGTGCTTTTTATGTCTTGTTTTCCTGATTGAGATAATTTTTTTTTTTTTTTAACCTGGC
>VYZX01026098.1:0-12535 GCA_013401335.1 Brachypteracias leptosomus
GAGTTCGATTTCTGCGTGTCAGTCCAGAGATTCCTGAATGCATGGGCAACATCAGAAGCTACGTAACTGATAACAGGACTGGTAAAGTTAGTAAACATCAATCTACTCAAATGGGTATATACCTACCATCCTGAGGGGTCAAGGGTGGACTGTATGCTATTGTTCTTACTAAAAAAGAGCAGTGCTGTGAGAAACAGTCTTCAGGCCTTTTACACATCTTAGGAGGACTAATTCCTAAGTCCCTAGGATCCCAGAACCAGAACAAGGACATGCCTCTAACAACATCCAGGCTAAGAAAGGCAAGGCATCAATTCAAGTTTACTACCTCATCTGATAGAACATGCCTTCACAGGTTAAAATCCAGATAACTGTGTGACCACACCTACTGTGGAAGCAGATATTAACAAGAAGTTATTTGTAATGATTTATGTGCCATAGACTGAAACCTCCATGTAGTGCACTGCCCTGTTATGTTTGCCTGGATTGTTCAAGTATTAATTTAGCTGTGTTGTTTTCCTGCTATTCTGATTTCAAATTACTAAACAGCTCTAGAGGCCTTTGGGTCCATTACCAACAATTAAAAAGATAAAATACAATTAAAAATAAATAAATGGCAACAGAAGCTTTTCTTTTCTTCCACAAATGCAACTTAAGCCAAACAAGAGGCAACAAAAGAGCGTATGTTGGAATCTCTTGTATCTTGAAGAAAATGAGGTATTGCCTAATCACTCAAATGCTTCCTAAAAACAAAGTACACAGCATGTCTAGGAAAATCATGAACAGCAGCAATGCAGGCATACAGAAGATTCTTCCAGAGATACCTACATCTCCCAAAGCTGTGCAGTGTACAGATCCCCAATGTATCACCAACAAAGTAGGCACAAAAACACTGGAAAAAGTCACAACCAATGTCTGTATCCCCCACACTTGAGCTACATTGATAGGATACATGATTAAGTTCTGCACTAGCCTCTGTGTCTCTCCACTACGCTATTTCATGGTGAAAATATCCCTTCAACCTAAGCCTCCCCTTTATCTCTGCAGGTATTTCACATAGACCTTCACTGAGAGGTAAAAGATACTCCATATAGGAGAAGCTTTGGTGAAGAGTAGTAGCCTGATGTGAATCTCCAAGAACGGGGGGGAGGTCACCTTATGAGCAAATACTCTCACCATTTCCTTGGTAAGGATCCACAGCACTGTGTGACCATGAGGTATCGATGATCTGTTATTTCCATTCAAATTGTAATTTAAAAAAGTCATACAAATTAGCAGTGGATTGAGACACAAATATGGGCCAGGTTCTTTTCTAATCTCTTTGTCAACTTCCCTTTAAACCTCCATCTGTTCATCCTTAATCTATTAACTGAGACAATATTCTCTTTCTCATGAAATACCATAATACTAAATGCATTAGGCAAACACGTCAAAAGTAACTGTGTTAGACAAATATGTGTCAGAAATAAATGGCAAAACAAACGCAACTGAAGCAGGAGGCAGTCCCCACTGTTCAGGCATCAGTCTGAGCTCTGCTCCATGCAGATGGCCTCTCGATGTTTTAGATGGCTGAGCAGAGCCTAAGGGCTGCTGCTAAGTTTGTTTTTCTGTAAACATAGCTCTGGTCCCATGTTCAGATGACACCAATATTGAACAGACAACAAAAATACAACCGGATAGAACTAATCTGTAAAGTTGCAGTGACCCTCAGTGATTAGAGCCATTAGAACAGTAAGCATATTCAACCTCTACTCTGTTGCCTATGATTTACTTTTACAGTAAATTTTGCCCTAGGCACTTGTTTGATATAAACTTAACCAACCAGCACTAGGAAATTCTTTTTAGTAACTAAAAGACAATGACATCTCTTATAAATATGAGAAGAAGGTGGTCTGTTTATAGAAAGCAGAGCAAAAAAGCCACAAGGATAGAAGGTCTATTTGCAGACTAGACGTGCAACAGAAGAATTAAAGATAAAAGTACCACTGGGAACACTTAAAGAAACAAGACATCCACAAGTCCTGTGCTAAGAAAGCTGGCTGACACCATTGCCAGGGTACTCTCTACTATCTTTGAAAGGCCAAGGTGATTGGGAGAGGTCCCTCAAGGGAACAAATGTCACTCCTGTCTTCATGGTGGACAAGGAGAATCCAGGAAAGTACAGACCAGTCAGCCACACCTCAGTCTCTGGGAAGGTGAGGGAGCAAAACCTTCTGCACAACATTAGCAAACATATTTAGGATGAGAATAAAATTGGAAGTAGTCCGCATGGAATTATTAAGGGTAAATCATGCCTGACCAACTTGACAGCCTTCTACAGGGAGAAAACAGGCGACAAAGATNCCCAGAACCAGAACAAGGACATGCCTCTAACAACATCCAGGCTAAGAAAGGCAAGGCATCAATTCAAGTTTACTACCTCATCTGATAGAACATGCCTTCACAGGTTAAAATCCAGATAACTGTGTGACCACACCTACTGTGGAAGCAGATATTAACAAGAAGTTATTTGTAATGATTTATGTGCCATAGACTGAAACCTCCATGTAGTGCACTGCCCTGTTATGTTTGCCTGGATTGTTCAAGTATTAATTTAGCTGTGTTGTTTTCCTGCTATTCTGATTTCAAATTACTAAACAGCTCTAGAGGCCTTTGGGTCCATTACCAACAATTAAAAAGATAAAATACAATTAAAAATAAATAAATGGCAACAGAAGCTTTTCTTTTCTTCCACAAATGCAACTTAAGCCAAACAAGAGGCAACAAAAGAGCGTATGTTGGAATCTCTTGTATCTTGAAGAAAATGAGGTATTGCCTAATCACTCAAATGCTTCCTAAAAACAAAGTACACAGCATGTCTAGGAAAATCATGAACAGCAGCAATGCAGGCATACAGAAGATTCTTCCAGAGATACCTACATCTCCCAAAGCTGTGCAGTGTACAGATCCCCAATGTATCACCAACAAAGTAGGCACAAAAACACTGGAAAAAGTCACAACCAATGTCTGTATCCCCCACACTTGAGCTACATTGATAGGATACATGATTAAGTTCTGCACTAGCCTCTGTGTCTCTCCACTACGCTATTTCATGGTGAAAATATCCCTTCAACCTAAGCCTCCCCTTTATCTCTGCAGGTATTTCACATAGACCTTCACTGAGAGGTAAAAGATACTCCATATAGGAGAAGCTTTGGTGAAGAGTAGTAGCCTGATGTGAATCTCCAAGAACGGGGGGGAGGTCACCTTATGAGCAAATACTCTCACCATTTCCTTGGTAAGGATCCACAGCACTGTGTGACCATGAGGTATCGATGATCTGTTATTTCCATTCAAATTGTAATTTAAAAAAGTCATACAAATTAGCAGTGGATTGAGACACAAATATGGGCCAGGTTCTTTTCTAATCTCTTTGTCAACTTCCCTTTAAACCTCCATCTGTTCATCCTTAATCTATTAACTGAGACAATATTCTCTTTCTCATGAAATACCATAATACTAAATGCATTAGGCAAACACGTCAAAAGTAACTGTGTTAGACAAATATGTGTCAGAAATAAATGGCAAAACAAACGCAACTGAAGCAGGAGGCAGTCCCCACTGTTCAGGCATCAGTCTGAGCTCTGCTCCATGCAGATGGCCTCTCGATGTTTTAGATGGCTGAGCAGAGCCTAAGGGCTGCTGCTAAGTTTGTTTTTCTGTAAACATAGCTCTGGTCCCATGTTCAGATGACACCAATATTGAACAGACAACAAAAATACAACCGGATAGAACTAATCTGTAAAGTTGCAGTGACCCTCAGTGATTAGAGCCATTAGAACAGTAAGCATATTCAACCTCTACTCTGTTGCCTATGATTTACTTTTACAGTAAATTTTGCCCTAGGCACTTGTTTGATATAAACTTAACCAACCAGCACTAGGAAATTCTTTTTAGTAACTAAAAGACAATGACATCTCTTATAAATATGAGAAGAAGGTGGTCTGTTTATAGAAAGCAGAGCAAAAAAGCCACAAGGATAGAAGGTCTATTTGCAGACTAGACGTGCAACAGAAGAATTAAAGATAAAAGTACCACTGGGAACACTTAAAGAAACAAGACATCCACAAGTCCTGTGCTAAGAAAGCTGGCTGACACCATTGCCAGGGTACTCTCTACTATCTTTGAAAGGCCAAGGTGATTGGGAGAGGTCCCTCAAGGGAACAAATGTCACTCCTGTCTTCATGGTGGACAAGGAGAATCCAGGAAAGTACAGACCAGTCAGCCACACCTCAGTCTCTGGGAAGGTGAGGGAGCAAAACCTTCTGCACAACATTAGCAAACATATTTAGGATGAGAATAAAATTGGAAGTAGTCCGCATGGAATTATTAAGGGTAAATCATGCCTGACCAACTTGACAGCCTTCTACAGGGAGAAAACAGGCGACAAAGATAGAGCAGTGGATCTTATCTACCTTGATGTAGTAAGGCTTTTGACGCTATCTCTCACAACATCCTTATTGGCAAGCTGACAAAGTACAGGCTAGATATTTGCACAGGGAAGTGGTCTTAAAAACTGGATGTCAGTTATCAGCAGAAAGTCAGTTTGAAGGCAAGTCACCATGATGTACCGAGGTTGATACTGGGGCCAATCCTCTTCAACATCTGCATTAATGACCTGGAGAACGGCACAAAGAACACCCTCAGCAAGGTCACAGATGACTCAGAGGGAGAAGTGACTTGTACACCAGATGGCTGTGCTGCGATTTCAAGGGACACGGACAGGCTGGAGAATTGGCTGACAGAAACCTCACGAAGTTCAACAGTTGCAAATGCAGTTTTGCAACTGAGGAGGAATAACTCCAGGCATTAGTAGTTGCCTTCCAGCTGGCTGGATACAGCAGCTTGTTTGAAAAGGACATGGGAGTTCTGGTGGGCAACAAGCAGAACTTGAGCCAGCAGCATGCTTCAGTGACACAGAAGGTCTCCTGGGCTGCATGGGGGAAAATGCTGCCAGCAGGTCAAGAGAGGTGATCCTTCCACTCTGCTTGGCACTGGGAAAGCCACACCTAGAGTGTTGTGTCCAATTCTGGGCCCCCCAGTACAGGGAAAATAAAGACTTACAGGCATGAACCCAACACAAGGCCACAAAGTTGATTAAGAGACTGAAGCATCTTTCATGCGATGAGAGGCTGAGGGAACTAGGACTGCTCAGCCTGGATGGGAGAGGACTCAGGGAGAGGGTGTAGGGTAATCTGATGGAAGAGAATAAAGGAGAGAAAGCAGTGCCCAGCAAAGAGACAAAAGGCAGTAGGCACAAGCTGAAATTCCACCTGAAAAACAAATAACAAAACAAAACACACACACCCCCCAAAAACAAGAACACAAACCCCAAAACAGTCAAACCCCAAAAAACCCAAACTCACCACCTCTGTTTTTTCCCCAGAGAGATTGTGGAGACTCCATCTCTAGAGACATTCTGAACCCAACTGGACATGGGCTTGGGCAAACTGCTCCAGTTCACCTTGCCCAAGCAGGGAGATTCAACTAGATCATCTGCCAATATCCCTTCCATCCCCAAATACTTTGTGATTTTGACATATATTTTTAGTCATCATAATTTGTTGGATAAAAAATAAGTAATAAAAAGGTGACCAAGCCATGTACTTTTTCATGCACTTCAGTGGAAATGAGATATAATAGATGACTCTCCAACAAAGCACGTGCTTCTACCAGTACATTTCTTCCTCTGAGATGAGGTTAAAGTAAACATCTTAAAATTGATGTCTTTCAAAAACTAAACCAAAACACTGTTTACAAAAGACATTTTAAAGGTACTCTGTGACTGAAAGAACAGGTTGTTTTCTATAGCCTGTTGTTTAACAGCTACTTTGTTGCCCAGCAGATCTGTAACCAACATATTCCTTCCTTATGTTCTTATTAATAACAAGACCTCTCTTAATGGAAGTCCTGTTCTTCTAATGATTTAACTGCAGCCAGAACATTCCACATTCTCAGCAATGCACCATCCCATGCATACAAATCAGGGACTTGCAGTTTCTGTTTTATATTTACATTTTAACAAGTTTTGTCATGTTGGGTTTTGTTTGTGTGGATTTTGGTTGGGGTTTGTTTGGTTTTCTTCATTTAATTGTTTTAACAGAAATTAAATCTTCTGGATCAGACATATGAAATGGCAGTGAACAGCTAGGTTAAAAGCATTCTGGTCTGTGATTAACTAGCAAGAAATGGCTGAAGCAGAGGTCAGTACTTTTTGAATGAAATACATAGAGAAAATAGCTTAAAAGCTTTACAGAACCCAACAAGCTCTTTTGAGGCTCCCATTCACCTATGAGTACTGTCAAGTCCACAGGCAAATTACACTGGATGCACCCTCCTTGCTTTCCGATGTTAGTAACATGAACAGGGACAGTGAAGAATTCTCCTTACCTTTTCCAGAAGCACTGTCTGCTGATGTTTTTCAAAAGCTTACTTACGTTTTCACCATGGAACACATACCTACTTTTGCTGCATATGACCATTCCTCTGTCACCTACTGCAGATCAGCTTGAGAAATAAAAGGCACCAGGCCTAGGACTTCTAGCCAAAGCAGACAAAGTACCAGAAAGCTTACTCAACAGCCACAGATAGGAACCAGAGCAACATGAGATTTTATTGGGAGGCCATGCCCACAGATACACACAGCAAACCATCTTTCTCTTGAAGGACACATTCTGTCTCATCGTAAGCTTGCAGTTTCTCCAAGCATGGCTTACCAAAACAACCTCAGCTGCTGGGAGTCTTCCTGGTTTTATTTATTTTTCATTTTTCTTTTCTTTACAGAAGTGAGAACAAAACAAAACCAAGCAACCCAGACATGTTAGACAAATTAATTCAGAGCAGCACAAGCTGTATCACTTAGCTAAAGGAATGTTCTAAACACCTGTTTATGAGCAAAACCAGTCATAAAAACAGCTGTAAGCAGCAAATAGGAGCTAACAAAAACAATTTCCCATCCTTTTCCAGACACATAATGACATTTAAATCACATAGCATCACAGAAGAATTGTATAGAGCTGATGGTAATTGACGTAATTACTTGTATGCATTTCTCCACTACATAGTGTTGTACTGTAAATGCAAGCATGTGAAAAGTAAACAGAGCTTTTGAAATCCTAAAGCCATAGTAAGGCAATCCCTGCTGGACCCTTTTAACCTGTAGATGGAAAGAAAATAATGACTTCAAAGTTTTAAAACTTCAAATACATAATTTAAGCCTCAGGCAGACAATTGAAAATTAAAACTTCACAAGCTCCTTTTAGTTAAATGGTTTCAGATCAGAGCGGAGATGAGATACAAACAGGTAATGAATGCTTGTGTGATTAAAAATGAAGACAAAGAAATGAATCCAGCAGGGAAAATATGCATAGTCACATTCTTCTCTTTCAAAAAAATAAAATCTTTTACCTGCAGATCTTTGACAAACCAGAGCAGGGAAAAACCCCCACCATATCAGTGAATCTGAATCACAAAAAACACTCTTCCTTGAATATACATTAGGAATGACAAAAACGTAAGGGAAAAAAAGAATAATGGCACGTTGAAGGTATTGTCTTAGAGGGGACTGCTGCTAAGAAGACTCCAAGACTCCTAACTGAAGACAATTTTTACTAATAAATCTTTGAATGCTAGGTATGTATCACACACAGGGACCTTGTACTTCTGCTTCAGTGTGGGAAGAGGAAAGTAGCTCTGCAGTCAAATGTGTCTCTAGGTTCATACAGATCTGTGGGTAAATTATAACACGACATGGAGTTCTGTTTGATCACAGTCACTTATAAATACAGTTAAAAACAATGGCTGATTAAGAACTTCAGGGAGGAAAACCCCACCCTTCTCATACATAAATAACTCCAGATTAAAAAACAAAAACCCCAACAAACTCAGCAGGTTAGGTAATAAGCCAAGTCAGAGGATCACAATCAATGGAGTACCTTACATTAATCATACAAGCTATGTAGAGAGGATGTAGCATCCTCCATACACAAAGAAAGAAAGTTTCAAAGCTATCACTTCCTCCATATATCTAAACCTACAAACGAACAACACACTCCATTTGAGAGCTTTGTTTCATTCAAAATAAAATAAATAAGTGGCAGTAGGGAAAACCCTAATGGCCCAGAGCATAACAGGAAACCCCTAAAAACCCCCAACTCCCTCCACCCCAACACATTCCAATTTGGCACAACCTTTACCAGTACTCCAGGTAAGTGAGAAAGACAGTGACCATTTCTATTTCCAGAGCCACCACTGTTGACAGATGGAAGGTGTCTCATAGGTACTTTTTAAAGATTAAGACAATTGGGTATTTTATTGCTCTGCATAGCTCAACTTGAGCTGTTTAATGCATCTTATTACCTTTTAGTGATTAATCCTTCACCCCGGTTCTCTGTGTTAGCAATTTATTGGGATGGCACACAGGCTGAAATAACTTTGGTACACCAGATGGTGTTTCAACAGCTAACCAAATAACATGTTCTCTGTACATTAGTGAAACAGCCTTTCTATTAAGCACAAAGGAAACCCAAGTGATGTAGAAGCTGCGCTAATGGGGCACTAGTTTTTTTTTTCCCCCAAACACAGCACCACCTCTTAAGAAGGAAGGGAACCAGGCCACACACCTCCAAAAACCTCCGCAAGTTCTGGTCCTGTGTTACATACATATGGCTACAGAAATAACTCCAAGAAATCATGAAAGGCCAGTGGAGTATAATGAGAGATTAAGGGCAAGGAGGGGGAACATGCAGAATCAACATGCTTAAACACTTACCTTAAGTTGCACCTTAACTTAGCTGTTATACTGTCCCTTGATCAATTCAGCAGACATTGCAAGATAAGCTAACTGGAAATGTGGAAACACTTGACATTTACTTAAACTATATCTTCCCCCCAAAACAAGTCAGAATAGCACCTTTGCCTATGCAAGAGGATCCTAACAACATGTGTAGGTTTCTCTAGACAAATAAATGTTTGTCTTCCAAGGTAACCTCATGACCTTCCTCCTAAAGACACTTTTAAAGTACTTTTAAGTCTATAGTGTAAGAATAGCTTATGTTTCCCATGAACTATTCAATCTAATACATACTTCATACCTCTTCTACTGTGACACCACTTAGACAAAATCAGGTTTCTCTGTTCAGCACTGGAGCACATGAATCCCAAAATTCAAAACCAGAAGTTCCATTTACCTCAGTCTTAATTTCCCATGACGGCTATTAGGCTAGTGAAATAAACTAATCCACATATGTTACTCTTGGTTATCAAATGGATATTTACAGTGCAGAAGCTGTGTATATTTCAATCCAGAGTTAAAATCAGTTAGTTTGCATTGTATCTTCTGTTCAAGAATATTAGACAGAGATACTTCAACTCCTCCAAACATCTATTGTTCTACAAGCCAGGAAAAGTAAGATAAAGATGAATTAATGGATAAACTTTCTAATGCTTTGTCAAGTGTTTCATTATTTGGTTTTAAGGGGTTTGTCTGAGATCTTCCTGATTTTCAAGCACTTCATTACTTCACTGAAGTCCAGATCCTCTTAGCATGCAAGACTTAAAATTATGACATTCTAAATCAGAGTTGGATTTGTAACACTTAAAAATCAAATTATTTGTCCAGACTCCCTCCCAGCAAGTGACAGGCAGAATAAAAGTGAGAAGCTATGGTTCATATTACATGTTCTGTTAGCAGCAATTCTATGAACTAGAACTACATAAAAATGGAAGAACACAGTGGAATGAGAGACTACTTTTACCTCAAGTATAAAAAAAAAAAGAAAAGAAAAAAAAGCATTTAGGTTTTCTTGAAGCTTTCAAATAATGCTTTGGGTAGGAAGGCAGGTATTTTGCTGGCAGCATCTTTGGCCACCAGAACATCTCCCATATATCCAACATTATAATATGTGACACTGTCAATAAAAGAAATGGACAAGAGCACAAGGAGCCACACTATGCAGAGTCTCCACAATTACAGTATACTACTGTGAAAAAGTAAGTTGCCAAAGTGGACTGTTGCCTAATATAAAAGCAGTATATTTTGAAAAAGCCTGGTATAGAAAGTGGATCTACCCTGCGTAAGCACGCTGCTGTCTTCTATTGGTGGGGCGCAGACCACATCATAAAAATGTGACCAACAGCGTCTATGATGCTCTCTCATGTAAAAGCATCACACAAGCTCACAAAATCCCAACTCAAAATGTATAGGCTACATATACTTAGATATTCATGATTTAAAACTTTTCACAGAATTTCATGATGCAGATGAAAAAGAAATGCCATAGAAAAATCAGTAAGATTAAAAGTATAACTATAGCAGACCCAGATAGCCTGCTCTTCTACCACTCATTGTGCCTGAATACATAGAATCATAGAATAGCTTCAGCTGGAATAGACCTTCAAGATCGAGTCCAACCTTAGTCCTAGCCCTATCAACACCACTAAACCATGTCCCTAAGCGCAACATCTACCTGTCTTTTAAACACCTCCAGGGATGGTAACTCCACCACCTCCCTGGTCAGGCTCTTCCAATGCCTGACAACCCTTTCAATAAAGAAATTCTTCCTAATATCCAGCCTGAATCTCCCCTGGTGCAACTTCAGGACATTTCCTCTTGTTCTATCACGTGTCCTTTCGGGTAGTTGCAGAGAACATTAAGGTCTCCCCTCAGCCTTCTTTTCTCCAGGCTAAACAGCCCCAGATCTCTCAGCCGTTCCTCATATGGGATATACTCCAAATCCTTTACTAGCTTGGTAACACATCTCTGTTCCCTCTCCAGCATCCCAACGTCCTCAATGTACACAAATGCCAAAATATGCTCCACTTCGACTGCAAATGGACTGGTTGAAGCATGAACCTCTAATTTCATGCTTTTTCCTCCAAAGTAATCCAAAATATCATGAAGATAACAACCTCAAGCCTTCTTCTACTTTGATGTTACAAATTTTGTCTCAGTAACTAACTCTCTATTTTACTTTGGCCAGCTACAGGCCAGATGCTGGTACAAAGCAGTACCCTTCTTTTCTGCATGATACACACAACCTGAGTCCCTAAGCCTACAGAAGTGCTTGAACTCCTTTCTCAGCAAGATTAATGCTGAGATACTCTTCTATGCTGTTAAGAAGCTCATGTTGGTATTTCACATCCACACGAGTAACTAAACATCTAGTGTCCAGGAGAGAAGTATCCCTGGTGTCTCCACAGGGACAGGATGACTCTTTGCATCATCTGCCTTTTCAATAAGAAGTTACATTATTGTGAAAGTAATCAACCCACAGAGACGTACAGCAATGCTCATTACAGAGTACAGCAACATGTATTACTGAAACGCTTCAGAAAGGACTGTATAAAAGAAAATCAAAGTGCTTTTAAGAAAAAACTTTTCCCTCCTCTCTGCCATGAAATCTCCCATCAGTAGCAAGCATCTCAGCTTCAAAATTATAAATACGCTTAAAAGCAAAGATCGGTTTCAGTTAATTTCCTCTCTCATTTACCAAGATTAAAAATGTAACAACAATATTTTGTAATTCTGTATATCCTTCTTTTAGAAAAGTTCAAATAAACACTATTGAAAAATGTAACCAACTCCATTTTTCAGAACAGAAAAATGAAAAATGTAAATTGCAAAATACTGTCTGAGCCAAACAGAACTCAGCAGCTTTGTTTACTTATCTTTTGCCACAACCATCAGAAATGTGTGTAGTTCTTTCTTATGAGTCTCATTCTACTCTTCAGAAAGAGCAAGCAGCTACCAGAAACTTAATTTCCAAAGAAAAAAGGACTGTATTTATGTATCTAGGGAAGAGGTTCACAGAGTAACGAGTGCTATTTGTGGGTTGCTTGTCACCAATAAGAATTGGCGAGTTACATGAATACTCAGATGAAGACACCGCACAGTAAGAAAGCTGTGCTCAGTCTCTGGAAGCCATTCAGAAGACCACACACCTCAGCACACTGAACAGAATTGACAGCTCTTCATAGGAACATACTTTGAAGAAAAGGGACGAAGCAGAAACAAAGGAAAAAGACCAAATCACCAAGTGTAAGAAACTATCTATTGCTAAAGATTGAAACCAAAGCCAAAGACACTTTCTGCTATAGAAAGATGCACTCCTTTGGATTAGAACGAAAAATGAGACAAAAGGACAGAAATGCATCAACCTCAGGAAAGTGTGAGCTGAGACTAATTTTATTTTTAAAATGGAGGAATAAGAGGACCTGTATGTAGCATTACAGTAAAAGTTGTCATGTGGTCTGTGCACATCAGCAGTGGGTGGTGGCAGTAGAAGAAGGGTATCTGTTTAAGTGTGTCAACACTGCACATCAGTTGAGTTCTTTGCACACTCAGAACACCAAATAGCGGTAGTAGAAAAAGAAGGATCAAAGGTTGAATATGGACACTGCAAAACAGTCATAAGATTTACTGACCATGAATCACTATGACAAAGAAGTTCCAAGTGCCACAAGAATTTGCTTCATAAGATAAGGTAGCCCACCTTGGAAG
>VYZX01026098.1:13145-26579 GCA_013401335.1 Brachypteracias leptosomus
TCATATGAACCCATCCTACTCTTACACCTTATTAGGTTTGGGGATGTTTTGGTTTTTAATTACTTTGCTCCAGTTGAAAATGATTGTTCTTCCTCTATCAGATCTGGAAAGACTCTTTACTCCTGCAGTTCTGTCTAGCACATCTATTAGCTTCATTTTCTTGTCATCATGGTCATTTAGGCATTCAAATCTCCTGCTAGAGAAGAACATTTTAACAAAAAAAGCAATAATGTTTTGTCTGTTCAATTTTGCACTGTCCACCAAACTAGCAGCTTGTATCTGCATCCCCAGTCTATAACATTACAGCCCTGAGAGGGTCCAAATTTCCTATTGATATCAGAAATCTCCCCCAAAAAAGCTGGCTGATCAGACAGAGGCTTGGAAGAGCAATGTTGTATCTCACAGAACACTGGGAAAACGAGGAAGATTTGAGAACCACCTGTACTTACAAATAGCTAATTCAGATTGTCTCTCAGATGAAGGGTACCTCAAATCAGAGACGTGTTAGTTGCAAAACAAGATGTTGCCACTACAAAGAATTGTTCAGTTACTAGTCAGGGTGCTGACAGCAGACAACTCCCATTTGCTTTATATAAACCAAACACATTGGTTTAGATAAACCCCAGCTAAGGGGGTTCCCACCATATTTCAGATGCTCAGACAGAAAAAAACTGTAAATGTAAAAACAAAAAAAAACCAAAACCAACAAAGCGGAAAAGAAAGCTAGTAAAGTCTTGATAACATTTTAGAGAAGGGATAAGCTAGGCCTAACAGTCAAAGCAGCAAAATTGCCATGCATCAAAAATATCCATCATTCTGATCCCTATTTTCAACAAGTTCTGCTCTAAAATTAAAATCCAATATGCACCACCTTTAGCCAAATGTCCCAAGGAAAATCTATTTTAACTTTTGCTTCTCTCTGCTAGGTTTGTCAGTAGGCACGTGGCTATGATGAATTCCTTCTACATTGCATAAGAAGGGAGACAAGACACAGAAATATCACAAGGGGCTCACCCTTCAGCCACCAGCTCATGCCGTTCAAGAAAGAGACTAGCCCAGCACCATGGAAGACTCCTATTTCCCTTGCACACATCCAGACTGCTGTAAGAGCAAGCACCATACCAAGATCCAAGCCTGTCAGTCCTGCACCTTCAACAAACACCCTCTCATTTTATGGAATCTCATTGAAAGAAAACTAAAATTAGTTTAACTCTGTACTGAGCCCTTTTGACCTGAGTTAGGCCTCCCCAGTAACCCACAGCACAATGCAAGAGTGGCAGCAGTATTGGTCAGTAAGTTTTGGACACTGGAGCCTTCCATATTGAAATGGGAAGTGCCAGTTCTGCAAAGGGCCGTTCACTGGAGAAGACAAGCCACAGAAGTACTTAGGCATTAGCTCCAAAATGAAATTAGGACTTACAAAGTCACAAGAGCAGCACATGGGCTAATTATATGGGCTTTTTTCTTCAACATTGAAAACTGTATCTCCAGTGGAGCTGATCCAGTTTTCAGCACAAGAGAGACTATGTTTTAATTTGTGTATATAAATTGAACTGTTTCTCTGCTGAGTGAAAGGCTTGTGTTGTCATGTACAGAGAAGCACAATGATTGCATGTATTATAAACCTGCTATAAAACAAAAAAAAAATTCAAACCACTTTTTTTTCCAGCATTATTTATTCGGACTATAGGGTATAGAAAATTACTACCTAAAATCAACTCTAATTTTCCATACCTGATATACTGGGGGTGAATTTTGAAAGAGTCACTATCAGCAGCAGTGACTGGAGCTGGATGGAGCTGATGAGTTCTGTGCCAGAGTCTTTAAACCTTGTTAGAGTGATCTTGAACATTACAGGCTGACGCAGCCTGACTTAAATCACCTCCTGACAACTAGATTTGCTTCTTGCAAGACATGAGCAGTGTTTAAACACCAGAAGGGCACACCACTCATAACCCAGGATTCTCTTATTCAAGACTACAAATTACAGTGTAATACCATCAGCAGAAAGAATTGCAGCCTTTCCTTCCGTCAGCAAACCTCAGATCCTAACAGAACAAGTCTGATTTCCAGATGCTTACAGGTGTGCCACTGAAGTGATAAGAAAGTTACAAGTGACTGAACACAGGGACTTAGGTTGACCTGTCTTTTCATCTTTGGCTGCAAAATTCTTGTTAGCAAACCAACAGTATGGACAAGTATCACTAATGGTGATAAACTGTAATTAGAGCTAGCAAGTGTCCAGTTCAGAGAGAGCAGAAAGTACTAGGTGTCTCACCAAGTGATGCTGAGTGTTTTCACCTTCAATCAGCCTTTGCTACAAAAGCTCCCAGGACAAGTACCTGGCATGGGCAGGGGCAGAGCAGGAGAAAGCTCCCCACACACAATTTCCTATAGCTTCAGGAAACACGTGCAGTCATACCAGCAAGGAGACCATGATTTCTAGTTCCATGTATTTCCTGAGGGTATTTCTGCAGCCTTTACAGCCTTTATTACTAACCAAGGTCTTGTATCTTCAAGGAGGTAAATATCACTCTTCCATTTACACATAAAATCACCAGGTTTGAACAAGGTCATTTCAAGATGTGCCAGGAACAGATTAATAAATTTTTCAGGGCAGAATGAGTATTATTATCATATGCACTGACCTCCTGCAGAACACAGCACTTCAGCCAGTAATTTCAACATTGAGACTGTAACTTCAGTTTGAACTAGAGCTTATCTTTTAGAGAGACATTCAGTTCTGATTTAGTCTTCAGGTGATGGGAATCTACCATCCGACTAGAAAAATTGTTCCAGTGATTAATTACCCACACTGTTAAAGACAGGTTCCTTATTTTAAGTCTCAATTTGCCCAGCTTCCACTTCCAGTCATCAATCCTCATTATGCATTTTCCGTTTCCAAAAGATGAAGAAGCAGACTACAGTGAGAGATCCCTTACTTGAATAAGTGTCTGCAGGCTGTCTTCAAGTCCCCTTTTAACCTTCACTTTCATAAACTTCGTGAAGTGAGCTTCCTCAGTCTCACTACACAAGTTACATTATGACACTCAAAGTACACTTTTTTTTTAATGCAAAGAAGAAAACCTAAAATCCTTACTCAGTTAGTGGTCTCCAATGTCATACCAAGCTAATGTCACTGCCTGAATATCCCACTACTTGAACAGCCTGGTTTTCTCCGATACAAAATTAGAGGGAGCACATGGTCAACTAGCTCCTTTTCAGAAGCAGTACTTTCAAAGTAAGCAACAGTCTTTGTTCCTAGAAGCAGGATTTTGCCATAGGCTATATTAAGAAGTCAAGCACTCAAATGAGCCCACTTCATCTGTTATTAAAAAAAAATAACTTGAGCTGTTTGATATGCCCACATCATTGTTTGTCTCTCCACTACCTGTTTGGTTCATCTATACATTTTAACAGCTGTGTCCTTTATCTGCTCATAACACTATACCCATTACATCTTTCATGCTCTTGATCAAATAAAGCAGTGCACTCATAACACACATCATCTGCCATCTTTCCCCTTCCTCAAGGGTGGCACTGCAATAGTTATTAACCAAAATTCCAGTTAATTTTCAATTGTCCAGAATTTACTAGAAATTAGAACTAATGTCTTACAGATCAATCCCTAGTTTTATCTTTAAAATATATTTCTGTAATAATTATTTAGGCCTTGAAGGCTTAAAAACATACATACATATATATATCACACACACACGTAGAATATTTTCTGATCACTGACATTGAACTATTTTGAGATCAACTGGCACCTTTCCAAATACAGAGTAATGTATTTGCTGATTACCTTTGCTTTGTCTTCACTGTAAGTGATCTCCTAAGATCTTCATCATACTCCATAGTGAAATATTCCTTTGATTAAATAAAGCCATCAAACTTTAAACTTATTCACCATATGAAGTTTTTTGTGAGTTTTTTTTGCTGCTGTTTGGTTAGTTGGTATTGTTGTGGTTTTTAAACCCACATTTACTTCTATAGCTTTCTTTTTCAGTTACATTATGCACAATTCATCTCAACTAACATTGTTGGATCCATCAGCCTTGTATGTCCCAGCCACGTAAAATGGAGAAAAATAGAAATCATTCTTACAGACATGCTCCTTGAAGGCTCATGGTTTTATAACCACATACCCCTGATTTATTCTCTTCCGGTAACTTGGCCGTTGACAAATGCAACATTACCTGTTATCTAGTTTTCTCCAGAAAGAAATCCTTCAGTCAGAAAGGACACTGGCGGCCCAAATGCTGCAAAACAACCCATGCCTATATTAAATCTTTCTCTGTAGGAGTATTTCTTCAAATGCTACCAAGTTTAAACTGCTTCACGCCCACTGATGAAAAACTTCAATAACATTACAAAAAAAAAATCTAACCAAAAATAACAGGAGTACAGATCCAGTTAACACCAGAACATCAGTCTCAACACAGAAACCAGAAATTATTCTCATTAGTTACTCATGAGAGCTATGTAAGGTGCTTTGGCATTGCCTTCCACATCCAAACAGTAAATGGCAAAATACTGAACAAGAACAGCAGCTTACCATCAGGAAAAGATAAGGGTAAATACAATCCTCCTTTGGTAACAAACAGACTCACATTGGATTTCGCATTTAAGATGGATTTTTAAACTCAAGGGGACTTTATGAAACCAAGTTTTCTTGTTTTCCCTGAGATAACCTCTAAAATAAACAGAAAGCAACTCTGTGATGTTTGATGGCCTCTGATACAGATGTTTAGGCTAGAGTGTCACAACAATTCCTGCTGGCTTTACAATTTATAAATGTAGGATCACAGCCACAAATTGTGTTTATACACTGAAGAGGAGGGGCACTCTCCCCCCAGAAGACAAAAACCCAATGTTTCCCCCCCTTCAATTCTAGCATTTAATTTTCTCTCTTTCACTTTTTGAAATGTGAACTGATCCAGTAATTTTGACCTTTTATAGTTAGTAATATTTCAATATTGTTCGCAGCTTACAAATTCCCTATTTCACAAGTCACAGAAGTCAGTATATACAGAGGGCACACGGAGGATAAGTTTCCTTCCAGAACACTAGACAGTGAGAGACCACTCCTAAAAATCATAAAACAGGATTGGCATCCCAATTGTAAATACATAAATATAAGCATCTAAATCTTTTTTCAGTGTTTTTTTGTGGTAGTGAGACACACTAGCTAATTTTGCATTTGTGGAAGTATTTTTGTTTACGTAAGTTCCAGAGAGCAAAAGAGCAAGATTCCTGTATGTTCCTTTCCGTTGGATTTCAGTCTCCATTTTCTCTTAGTTTTTCCTCCTCCCTATGTTAAATACTGCTTTACACCTGTTTCTTGGTCACCTTTTCATTCCCTCTCCCTCCTTGCCTTGCTATATTCATCCCCTTTGTGTTCAATCACTTTTCTCAATACCAACAATCATTTCCTTAGAGCCTTTTAATTCCCATATACGCATGCTACTTAGCTGAATGAGGGGAAGAAAAGAAATGGATCACTTCAGAAGCACTATGAGTCAGGGGAAAAGAAAAAAAAAACAACCAAATCCTTTCCACCTATAACATGTCACAGACTCTCTGTCCCACTGCCCGTCCCAATGAAATCAGTAACACATGAAAAGGAAGGAGGAAAAGGCAGTTTAGACTTCGTTCTCCCAGCTCTCAGGTAGAGCTGCCCATTCTAAAATGGCTCTCTGAAACACGTCATTTCAGCTGCAATATGAGGAAAAATGGAAAAAACATTGCCTCAGATGTGTGCCTCAAGTAAATCGTTAAGTGTATTGTGACATAGCAGCACCAGGACTGCCAGTGTGCGTCAGGAGAGGTAAGGAATGCTGAGATCTGAGTGTAAGCCTAGCTGTGCAGCCCTCCCACACTAATGCAGAGAAAAACCTCTCTAAGTAAAATGCACATAAATGGGAGAACAGACAGCGATGAGACATTCAAACAAGAAAGCAGTAGGGACCCAGAGAGCCTTAACTGACTGGGAAAGCCTTATTAATTCCATTGAGAGAATGGGAGAGTAGATTCAGTTACATCCAAGACAAACAGCTACAAATAAGTCTCAGAAGGGCAGCACTGGATCTTAATGAAAATAAATAGCATTAGACAACATAAGCAAACACCAGATTTCATCTATCTAACATCTTAGGTTATTAAACACTTCTTAAAGTTGTATCACAAGAAAGATAAGAACAGGCTACAGCACTGAATACAGGGGATATTAGGGCCCACTTCCACTCCTTGTTCTGCCACTCCTCTCAGAGACCCCTTCCTGCCCCAGTACTTGCCTTAGGCCTGTCCCTGCCATACTAGAAGTACACAAAGGACAGCAAGATTCCCATTTTAGAAGATAAAAAGTGGAAAATTTTAGCTAAGGCAACCTATATCCTGTCTAAACTAGAAAATGTTAACATGTCCTCCTCTCAGCCTGACTTATATTACAGTTTAAGTTCTCCAGGGAAAAAAAGGAAGCAGGAAAGGGCTGTGCACCACAGGGAAAAGCACAGACAACTACCACGGTACTGACACAGCACAGCCAAGCCTATGGGCCCAGCACCCGCCCTCCAGCCCCACTAACATGCAACTGCACACAGCCAGTTCACCCACAACTTCTGTCTCTGGGAGAAAAGACCACCGAGAGGAAGACTGCCTCAGCTCACCCTGCAGTAGGGTACAGCACAAGACCCAGATGCAGGCAGCAGCACCATTAACACAACTCTTCTCAGCTGCAGGCCCTCAGCATCTCCCCCAGGTGCCTCAAATGTCCCAACTCCAGATGAACTCCAGAAGCTGCCCCTGTTGCTCCCATCTTCCTCTTAATTAGTAAGAGAGTAGTCCTTTTAAATTGAGCACTTGCTTGGGCTTTTAAGAGCAGATGTGCAATGAGCCAGCAGACCAAGATGATAAAGCCGCAGTCTGCAAAAGCATCGGCAATGGGATATGTTAGATAGAGGCAAGGTATTACTGCTGTTTGAAGCATAGTGGGAGCATGAAGCCAGAATGTTGTGATGTGGAGATTGGTAGAAGCTACTACAAGGCACCGTGTAGCCAGCCACCTCCAAAGAAAAGGTAGCACCTGAACAGCCAAGGACAAGGAAAAGGTGCCATGACACAAGGGGAAAAGGCCTTTGGCTGGGGAATCATAGAATGTGTTGGTTCGGAAGGGACCTCCAAAGGTCTTCTAGTCCAACCCTCCTGCAGTGAGAAGAGATATCTTCAACTAGATCAGGTTGCTCAGAGCCTCACCCAACCTGACCTGGAATGCTTCCAGGAATGGGGCATCTACCACCTCTCTGGGCAACCTGTGCCAGTGTTTCACCACCTTCACGGTAAAAAATCTCTTCCTTTTAACTAGTCTAAATTTATCCTCTTTTTAGTTTAAAACCATTATCCTTTGTCCTGTTGAAACAGGCC
Source organism: Brachypteracias leptosomus (assembly GCA_013401335.1). Lineage (NCBI taxonomy): Eukaryota > Metazoa > Chordata > Aves > Coraciiformes > Brachypteraciidae > Brachypteracias > Brachypteracias leptosomus. Next base: position 20,568 of record VYZX01026098.1, read on the forward strand.
CTGCTTATCCCCATCTTTCTTATAGGCCCCCTTTAAGGTCTCCCTGGAGCCTTCTCTTCTCCAGACTGACCATACCCGAACTCTCTCAGCCTTTCTTCACAGGAGCCACAGGTGGACTGCATTAGGATGACAATCTCATTACTTTTCCAGCTGTACAGGTCACACCTTTAGATGAGGAGAATGCCCAGTCAGCTTCTGTGCCCTACCAGTTTTGAGCAAGGCTATTCTGTGCATGGCCTGGCTATGCAAATGGTACCAGGTCCCATCTGTCCCACAGAATGCGTGTCCCCATTCACTCAGAAGAGCTACACAAGGACTGGCTTCCACCTCTCTCAGAGGAGACTGACTGGAGTAACTTTCTTCGTACCTTGCCAATGTCCTAGGTACAAACAACTTCCCATGCTCCTACAGGAGATCTCATGTTTTATCCAGAACATCAAGAAGCACTGCAGCTCTCACCAAAGCCTCCATCTACAAAGGATGCATGTGGTATGGAGTAGGCTGGGCAGAGCTGAAGACTGCACAGCTTCCTGGAAACCCTAGTAAAAAATGGCACTGATATGGTCTGTAAAAAAGCAGGGTCTAATGTCAGGTCACTGAGGTACCAAACCTCAGCACTACAATTCAGGAGATTGCTATTTCAGAGGATCCAAATTACCAGAGGGCCCAAAGAATGCCATCCAAGATGGAAAGGGGATGAATCTAATTTTGAGCACTGGGAGTGTGGTTCAGTAGTTATTGATTCTGAAAAAAAGGTACCAATACAGGACTCAAGGAACTTGGGCTTGATTTATGGCTTTATTACCTATGTTGCACATGTAATTGATTTTAAGGGACTTGTGAATTCTTGGCATAGATACATATTTTAAGACAAATGTGCTGAAGTTGGTGATGCATTCAAATGTGATATGTTTCTAAACATATATTTCATAGCTCAAAGGGCAGTTACAAGCAGAAATGACTAAGTCCTGTGTCATATGGGAGGTCATGATAGATCATAATGATGTCTTCTGGCCTCAAAACATATGATGCAAAGCAGAGGTACCAGTAAAGCTGAATTCTTAAAAACAGATAATCATAGACAATTCAATGTCATGTGTTTTGCTCAATATGGATGACTCAGTGAGAAAATTAAATTTGTGGTTCATGAGCTATGGATTGTACCATTTCTGTGGGTCATTGTGCCAGCACTTCCTAGGGCACCTCACTTGCTCCAGTACCTTGTACCACACCAATCGCTATTAGCATGATTTTACAATGAAACTAAAAAAAGGGCTTCAACCTACGATTTAAGACTAACTCTGAAGTGTAACATCTAAATTTGCTATTAGCCACACATTCCCATCTTGGCAATACTGTTATTAATTCAATCTCTAAGAGGCTGTAAGGCCTCTTTCTAGCAATACAATTCACAGAACCCTATCAGAGAGCCGTGATTCACATCCTTCGTAGTCCGTGACGAACACTAAAGTACAGGCTTTATGAGCAAAATTGTCTACTCAATCCATACGCCCTTCTAAAGATTGCCCCTCACAGTCCAGTCTCAAGTGTGAGACAGCAGACTGGTCTCAGTGCTTTTTCTGACAGGCTTAGATTATCAAAACTGGTATTTAGCTTTTGACATATATGGCCTTAGGAGTACTGAACACAGTACATCTCCTGTCAAAGATGGGAGCTGCATATTCTGGAAAACCAAACACACTTTTCTGAAAATGTTCATTCCCTGTCAGATCCCCTGTCAAGGCAGAATATAATATGTGGCACTTTATTTTTAATTTATTCAACATCCTCTAGATACTGTAAATGAAAATTAGAAAGTTACAATTTAAATATTCAGTGTCAATACATAAAAAAAAGCCAGCTTCCTGCTGAGAATAAATATTTTTTAGCAGCAGTAGTTCAGCCTGTGTATTATTTTTTCAGTGTTTATAGACAGGGAAAGATGCTAACAAACATTACAGTTTAGTGTTTAGTAAGCAACACAGTGCCAGGAATTGTCACTGGGTTGAGTATTACAATAAGTGAAGAAAGCAACATTAGATCTGTCAAGTGGGAAGGGGATGCTTGTGGGCTTGTGCTCTGCAGCAGCAGCCAGTGGGCCCCATGTAGCACTATTGACTGTAAGATTTCCTGTTCATAAAGCACCTGAGCATTCTTGTCTTGAAAGAAATATCAAGACAAAAGCAATTAGCATTAAAATTGTATTTTCCTAACTGGATCTCCCCTTCTGGATCAAAATTAATCTAATTCATAGGATTAATCTCTGATGACTCAAAAACTATGAAGTTGAGAATAGAATCAAAATAATGCAGTATTTTGAGGGAATTAGTTCTCACCCTTGTCCAAGAGGAGATTGAAGTGAATAACTTTTGAACGAGAGGATACTTCTGCATTCTTTCTTCTTGACTTTTAATCTATATATGTCAAAAGCTAAATACAAGTGTCCTGGTTTCAGCTAAGACAGAGTTCATTTTCTTCCTAGTAGCTGGTTCAGTGCTGTGTTTTGGACTTAGAACGAAAATAATGTTGGTAACACACTGATGTTATAGTTGTTGCTAAGTAGTGCTTATCCTAAGTTAAGGATTTTCCAGTTTCCCGTGCTCTTCCAGTGAGCACGGGAGCACGGCCAGGACAGCTGACCTGAGCTAGCCAAAGGGATATTCCACGCCACAGGATGTCATGCCCAGTATATAAACTGGGATTGGTTGGCTAGGGAGGAGTGCCAACCATAACTCAGGGACTGGCTGGGCATTGGTCAGAGGAACAATTGCATTATGCATCACTTGTTTTGTATATACTATTATTATTTTCCCTTCCTTTTCTGTCCTATTAATCTATCTTCAACTCAGGAGTTTTACTTTTTTTTCCCCCAATTCTCTCCCCCATCCCACTGGGGGAGGGGAGCGAGCAAGCAGCTGTGTGGTGCTTAATTCCAGCTGGGATTAAACCATGACAACCAATTTTGAAAATCTAAGTCTGTCTGAAAAAGCACCAAGGACAGTCTGCTGTCTCACACTTGAAATTTGACTTCAGAAGGGCATATGAATTGAGCAAACGATTTTGCTCATAAAGCCTACACTGCATACTACAAAATCCCCCAGAGTAGTTCTGTAACAAACTAGTGATCAGAACCACAAGCCAGCAAGCATAGTCTTGATACTGTTACTAGTCCAGGGTAAAACTGCTTGAAAAGTGGAACTGTCTGTAGAGCATACAGACATTGGTATCTCTCAACATACAGGGTTTGGCCGAGTTCAGGTCTAAGTGCTGGCCCTCTGCAGGGACATGACCAGTGAAGGAATAACATCAGTAAGAGCAGGAAAAAAAAAAAAAAAGTCTCAAAAAGCTAGGTGCCAGACTCTTCAGTCCCTTCCTATTAAGGAGAAAGCAAAAGCCTTGCTTGTTATTACTACAGAGGGAAGTCTCCTTTGAATGACTAAAAGCTAAGACCTGGGGGGGACACTGGATCCCAACACTCATCGCACTGCTGGTGATAGATGCTGCATCTGACACATTATGCATGGCAGTAATGATCCTGGATAACTTAGCTAGTGGAATCCCATGTGCTCTTATGTTCACCAGAACTCCATATCACTTGCCTTTTCATGTGACTTGACATACCTCCTGTGCCTACATTTAGTTCCCTGCATCAGCACCCCAACTTTCGTGTGAAGTTCCCTTCAACAGCGGTAGAGCTTGAACTTCACTGACAATTTCAGCCTAATTTGCACCTCTCCTTAAGGAAAAAGCTGTTGAAGACATGAAAGATGCCGAGTCCCTGAGAGAAAGCAAAGTTAAATGAGCGGGGCTAGGCACAGATTATTAAACCTGGTGTTTATTTTGATCTAGGCTAAAAATTATCCACTCCTGATGAAAATAACTATACATTACTGCTGCATTATTTCTGCAGGATCAACCTGTTAGTTAACACCTCCATCCCACAGCCTTTTCCAGGGAAAGCAACGTAAAATGTGAAGCGTTTAGAACAGTGTCTGTGAAATAAAATGTCAGGCTACAATGACAGTGTAAATTCAAGATGCTAGCACTCCTGCATCCCCATGAAACATTTTCCAGCTGAGTCCAGGGAAAGCAAAGCCAACCTCGGTGTGCCAGGGACTGAAGCAACACAACCGCAGGTCAGCCCCTATGAGCACAGCTTCTTCCCCCAAAATAATTAAGCATAGAAAAGAGGTCCTGGTGATTTAGTAAATTTGAAGAGACTCTCTTCAGAGTAAAAAGGTCTCATTCATCAACTTGTTTGTGTCTAACACCCTTCCTGAGAGTTCCTGAGATATACAAGGCTCCATGAAGATATCATAAAAAAATCTACCAAGGTTTTATTTGGCAGTGGTTTGAGTGTGAATACAAACACATTCTTAGATCTGCCTTTCTGAAAAGACAGGACATGTAAACTCAGTTGGCTTGTTCTAGTTATTTACACAGCATTTAAAATGGCTTCTTTCTTCTGTATCCTTGGCATCAACAAATCAATAAAATCATAAAAATATTAGACAGACTGAATGACCAAATGAGTGACTGACTCACAAGACAGATTTTGAAGACACAAAACCATGCTGAACCATTAAGGCCAATACACCAATTAATAGATGCACTCAGTGTACATGCACACATTGCACAAAGGAGTGTTAGGTAATTGCAGTAGAGAAATTCTAAAGCCTGAATCTCTCCCAGGAGTCAGAAGGTAAAGAAAAATGGCTCCAATCTATACCAAAAATTATATGCACACACACTAGCTGTGGTTTTGAGTATGATTTCCTCTTTTACAATTCCAAAGCTGCTGCCTTACCAGAGTTGGCTTTGTATGTTCAGATCAAAGCAGCAGCTGCCACAGCTCTGCTATTGTTTGAGGTTACTTACAGGAGGGCAGAGAACAATTATTCTCAAGGTACGTGAGGGCTCCAAAACAAACAGGTTGAGACCAAGCTAAGCAAATCAAGAAGCAAATTTGCCATGTGTTACATATTATACACACAGATCAGAAGTAAAAGTCCCCATTCTCACTCTTTTCTGACTTGAGAAAATTGTTCACTTAAAAAAAAAATAAAATACTGTCCTATTCTCACGATCAGATCACCCTCTCCTCTCATATACCTCTAATGATTCCCTAGCATTCTCAAGATCCAATGAAAAAATGATTGCTCTGTACTTCCAGACATTTAAAATCAACCTGGACAAATCTGCAATTTCTTTATTTATTTTTAAATCTTTCACTTTCACTTGTTATTTAAACTGGCCTCTTTTCAATCTCTTCTGTCTCCTCACACAATTTAGTCTCTTCTGATAGAAGATATTTTTCCTCTGCACTTCCTCCATGCCTCTCTTACCTAGCTAAGATACCACATCTTTTCAAACCTCATCCAAGAATACATTTCATTCTTTTATACAGGAGGCACGTTATGATTCTTTTCCTGATAATACTTGTCTTTGTGCTCCTGATCCAAATTCAAAAGGAATATTGCCTTTTTCCTACAGTAAGAAGCAGGATCGGATTCCCTTTACATGGATGACACTAGGCCCTATATATATAGACATATGTACATCTATCTCTGTATATATTTACGTATCTCTATATGGAATGAAATTAAATGCCAAGAGTAAGATACAGTTAATACTAGTAAAATTCTGATTGTACCTATAAAATTGATGATGACATGAACATTCATGTACAACATGAAGACATCTGTGCCGTAATTACACAATTAAAAAAAAATTTAAGATGTCAGGAAGAACCCACTTGCATCGTCTCAAATTCCAAGACAAGAACCTCACCGAAACTGTGAAATTTGAGGTCTGTGGTGTTTTGCTGACTTCCTGCCACTTGCCAAGGAAAACAAAAGGAGCCACAACTGCAGACGTTTCACCGAATGTGAAGAAAAACATCTGAACAGTCCCAGCTGAAATGACATTTCCCAATGTGCAGGCCAAAGAGAAACTACACTGATGTAAATGGTCAGCAGACCACTTCACAGGGCAAATAGATCATACTGCTAT
>VYZX01026105.1:0-15743 GCA_013401335.1 Brachypteracias leptosomus
TAGTGGTAGGGCTAGGGGGAATGAATAAAAACCAGAGGTGAGTAGATTGAGATTAGACGTTAGGAAGAAGTTTGGAAGGGTGGTGAGACACTGGAACAGGTTTCCCAGAGAGGTGGTGGAAACCCCATCCCTGTAAATGTTTAAGGCCAGGCTGGATGGGGCTCTGAGCAACCTGATCTAGTGGGAGGTGTCCCTGTCCATGGTGGTGGGGTTGGAACTAGATGATCTTTAAGGTCCCTTCCAACCTTGAAAATTCTATTATTCTATGATTCTATATTAGGTAGAATAAATGAGATGGTATTTTGATACTACGTATTTTCTCTTTTCATTAGCTTTGAGTCCTAGATGGGATGAAATTTTCTCTTTTACTGTCCAAGTTCCAGAACTGGCATTGATACGCTTCTGTGTAGAGGATGAGGTATCTCTGGTTGCAAATGAATTCCTTGGTCAATACACTTTACCACTCCTGTGCCTGAATAAAGGTAATAATTTTATGTCAGCTCAAAAAAATCTATAACATTTTAGTCTTTTATCATTACTGTAGTATTGATAGAGTACATTATGTTTATTTCCTAAAGGAGAATTGTATAATCACAGTAAAAATTGGGTTTTTAAGTCATTGTAGTCTCTGAATGCAAATCCATGGTGTAGAAATCAAAAGAATATTAGTGGCATTTAATTATTCCATTCTAGTATTCCATTCTAGATAGAAACTCCTCAGATGGTATTTTAACTCATTATAATAGGAAATAGGAAAAGAGATTAGTCAGACTTACTATAAAGGTAACAATTTTTGCACTTTCTACTCAGGCTCAAAACTCAAGACAAGCTAAATTAAAACAAAACAAAACAAAAAACCAAGCCCCAAAACCTCAGGTAACCTATCTGCAACTTTTCAGAGTGGAAAACAAAGAATATAAATTAAGCAAGATATTTATGGTATTTTTCTTGGTATTGTTTCTTTTATTGTACTGGAATAGCTTCTGGAATGTTCCATGATTAATAGGCTGAACATAAAAAGCAGATACACAAATCAGTAGGCCAAGGAGAAAGGCATATATAAAATGGCTGTTTACTGTATTGAATTTCCAAAGCTATTTCTGACAAAACAAGCAACCAACTTTTATAAATAAATGAAGATGTGAAGGCAAAATGTTGGAGCTGGCAATAGGCACTGTGCCTTTTTTATTAAGCTTAACAGGGGTTTTAATAGCTTTTTCTTTCCAGGTTCTGAAGTCATAAAGCTGCTTGTGATTCTTAGTTGAGGTTGAGGAGTTATGCAAGAACAAAGACATTACTCTTAAAGCACACTTGTTGTTTTCCAACGTATAAATCTGATCACCTTTTACTTTCCTTTTATTTATATACTTCAGAATAACAATAAAAAATGCAACCCTGCCAAGTCATGATGTCTGGGACAAATTTAAATAGCAGACACTAAAGCTTACATATGCTTGTAAACACATCAATTTGGGCTTTTTTTAAAAATAATTTTTCAGTGTGTGTCTAATGTGCCTACATGATTAATTTCAGTCACAAATGGGGAACCCATATTTTGGAAAAGCAAGAGCATGCAGATTCTAGAGGAAAGATTTTGAGTGCAGTAATTTAAAATGCTAGGAAACAAGTGTCGGTACAAAACCTATAAATGGTGCTAAACAAATTGCTCAACTCCCACTTAACACAATGTAAAAAAAATGTAAGATCCCATGGAGGTGCCCAGAGGCATAAATAAAATGCTTTGAAGAGGTGAATTGATAGATAATTTCAAATTTTATTGCAATTTTTAACCTCTGGCTTCCAGATCTGGAACCATGGGTTTGCTTTAGGTACCTAAATAGTGAAAGGAGAAAATATTGTGTCTTACATAGGGAGTTACAACACTCTAGATGTCTTAGGGAAGAACTATCTAAACCATCCTGAAGAGTGAGTTAGAATTTAAATTTTAATTTTCACAGCTCCTGTTGCTTTAATGTACACTACAGGACTGTCCTTCTTTCCCTAGGATTCATACCCTTGAGGTGTCCCTTGAGGGCAAGTTACTTCCAAAAGCAGAGCAGTGCTTACATCTTTTTTTTTCTCTGACAGGTAGCAGGACAAAGTTGTGCCATTGCCAACCTTCCTTGTATTTTTTCTTGAAAGGATTCAGATGTATATCACCACTGCCTGCCTTTCCCCAGCAGTAACCTCCCAACTCAGTTGCAGATTACACTGGGGAGGAACGCTTGCTGCTCACCTGTAGCAATATCTGATTTTTCATGCAATGATTAAGTAAGAATACTCAGAGGGGCTGAAAGTGAGAATAATTCTCTAGCCGGATAGTAAGAGGCAAAAGGACAGGGGGGTCCTGGGTTACTGTCCCTCTTCCAGTGAGCCTGCTAGGCAGAATACTAATACAGGACAGGAATTAAATTATTACTGCTATTATCACTGGATCAATTAATTATTTAATAATTAATTATCATAGTTAATTATTTCATACAAACTGGAACAATTTCAATTAAAAAAGTTCTTCTCTCAGGAAACTGCTGAATATCCTGTAGGTAGGAGCTAGAATACAGTTGTTAGAAATGAGTCTTAGTCCTTGGAGCATATCTTAGGATAGGAAATAATCTGAGTCTTCCACATATGGTGTGTATGCTCTAAAAGCTGATCTCAGATGTTGCTTGGACTCAGGTTTAATATCTGCTGCACAGAAGTTGAATCTTACTTGCCAGGTGGACTTTCATGTTGTATAAAGAATCAAGAAACTCCAAATAAATGAGGGTCCCATGTGACTACACACATTCAGACACACCTAAAGAAGGATTTTGAAAACTGTAGTTCTGAATATAGATACTTAAATGCAGTTACATATACATAGATAAAACATTTTTTAAAATCAGAAGTTACATTGTCTGTTATTGTGAAGTAATGGGCATTTACAGTCATACAAAGTAATAGAGGTTTGAGGTTTTGAAGAGGGATTGTTTTGTTTTCCAAGCAAGTAAATTAATTAAAGTTAAAGTTGAAATCTATAACTTCTCCAAATGCTTTAATAACTAGGTGAACACGTAGTTTCTGAGGCATGCCTTATCTCTGATACTGGAAATCGCTCATATGTAAAAGAAGGTCCTTAACAGACTTCATAGTAGAAGATCTTACACTACACTTTTTTTCTGCCTCAGCTGGAGAGTGCATTGCTGTTGCAACACCATTCTTCTCTAAAACACTATCACTGTTGATTCACAAGTTATTTAATTTGCTATCAGAACAATTTGTGTAGCATATAAGGTCTTTGAATGTTAAAATGTACGCTTTCCCCATGTTTAAACATCACTGGGCTAAAAGTCTTCAGTTTGAAAAAATATTATGTCCTGAAAGACACTGCAGTTTTTCACTTTGTGTCCAAAAATACCAGAATTGAAATACTGTATATATAGAGGAGTAAACCAGTAGAAATGGGATTTGGGTTCTGTATAATTGCGATGTAATTTACAGAATTGTAAATTAACAGAATTGTAAATTATGCCTTATTTGCATAGTAAATCATAAGAATACTCCACCACAGTCTTTGTGGTTAATACACTAATTAAGTGTCATTATATTTACAGGCTACTGTAACATTCCGCTGCTGTCCAAAGATGGTGGCAATCTTGAACCTGCATCACTGTTTGTTTATGTCTGGTACTGCTAATGAAGCTCTGCAGTAGCAGCCTCTCTGGAGGATCACACTGCTCAATAAAGCAGCATCATTAGACTTGCAACAACTCCGTGGTCTGATTCCCAGAGTGGCATGTTCTCAATGATTTTATTAAACTAATGGGACTTTGAGTAATGGCTACTGACCTTGGCCCTACCATTATATAGAACTAATTCATAAAGACTGAATTTTTTTGATATTTTAAAAATACAGTGAGTAATTTCATCTGCAGATAATTTTGAAATTATGATTAATTACTGAGTGAGAGTAATAGTCTAATATTTATGATCTGAGACTGCAAAATTATGAGAATGTTACATTGACGGTTTTATTTGTATTGAACAAATTTTTTTAGCATTTTATCTTTCCAAGAGAAGCAGAAAAATTACATATACAATGCACCCTTTAAATTTATCTATACAATGCACCCTTATAAATTTATATCTGATTGTGTTATACCTCTTTAACATCCAGTGTAATTTTGCTACCTGGAAAAATAGTTTTGAAAAAAAACTCCAGCTCTTAAAATGATAAAAACTCAGATGCTAATACCAGTACCTTTTCTTAGCTTGGTCCTGAGCCTCCTGCTGCTAAAGAAAGACAAATAATTCAGTGACTGATTTGGAAAGGGCTATGTTCCTCACAGCAGCAGGGAGCTCAGGATACCTCTGACTGTGAACTCAGGAAATAGGAAGCACAAGGCTTTGAGGTGGACTAGAAGAATTTTAGAAAACCCAAGGGCTGCTTTTGTGATTTAAGATCTCTGAGGACAACTTCTTACCTGACATAGCTACTAGTATAGATCTTGCCCATAAGACACAATTCTCCCACCTTCCTTACAAAACTGGGGTATTGTTGAGCTTCCCCAGGACTATATCTACCCAGTTAATTGTAGATTTATTACTCAACTGTAGCTTTTTTTTTTTTTTTAAGAAAAAGGATGTTATATTGATAGGTTTATTTCTTTAATACCAAAAGGTATTGCTCATGTTTGCAGACAGTCCCGATAATATTATATTTTAATGTTCTCTTTATTTAATGACATTATAATGCTATTTTATTTAATGTTGGTCCAAGATGGAAAATCGGCATGTGGTAAACAATGTTTAAAAAATATCACAGGAAATAACATTATTAGAAAATTGCATTATAGTTATAATAAGGAAATCAAGACAGTAGTCTTAGAAGAATCTAAAATCAATATTGAACTGTGAGGTCAGGTAATTTGATAGCATAGTAAGCTGGCCTCAGTGTGTTTTCAGTGCTTGAGTGACAAGTCACTTGATTCTTTACCCAAGAGACCCTATAATCTAGAATGTTAGAATTACTGATCTTTGTAGTGATCATATCTGTATGCAAGCCAATATCCCTTTCATGTGGTAAATATTTTATAGCTTTTTTTTTTAGCTCTGAAGAATATTAATAATATTAATATTCAAGCAGAGTTCCCCCCACCTCTTTTTACTGAGGAGGAGTTTAACTTCCCCAGGCAATCTGCTGTATCTATTCTCAGATATAAACTGACCGAGTGACATAGTCAATTGGTTTGATGCTGAGAAAAAATCCAGTTTGTTTCGCTTCCTAAATAACACTCCTAGTTCCACTTCAAGAGCTTTATATTTTACTTTCTGAAGACTGATTTGTGAGTGTCTTTTGGGAGAAGGCAGCAATTATCTTCAGCTTCTGGCATTATTATTCCTCTGTTGACCACTTTTCCACCTAGAACAAATGTCAGACCTACTTGCTATATGGTAACTTACAATTTTACAGCAGATCAGATCACAAATCAATATGTCTTATGTGCCTTAAAAATGTGTCCCTGGTCCGGGAAAGGTATATATACATGGTCAGCTATGTGTGTGCAAGAGGCTGGCAGTAATGGGCAGTTCATTATGGCTCCTCTTCATATGCTAAATGTTTAAAGATGTGCTTAAGTGCTTCCTCAATTTAGGTAAAAATGCTTTGAAGAACATAGCCCATAATTTAGCCTCAGTGAACTCAAAGGAACCACTCACGTTCATTGTTTAATATGTATATATACATTTTATAACCCTGAGGTCAATGCATGTATTGACTCAATTCCCTTATGCAGCATAAGAATGCAATGTGGTAAGGTCAGTGAACAAAGATTCCTTGTACCATGATCTTAAATAAATACAACATTCAAACATTCAATATGTTTTATTTATTCATGAATATTAGCTTCTCCTTCCTCCTCTCTTCTTACAAGTGATCAGCTATGTCTGCCTCTTGGATGTCAGAATAAAAGGAACAATGAGATATCTTACTGACAAATTAATATCCTGGATACAATGTTATATTATATCAAAAGTTAAAAGCACAGCAACACATACTGCACAAAATGTGTAAAGTGCAAAGCTTTTAAGTTCTTTTATTTTTAAAAAATATTGATTGCAAAGATTTAACATGAAATTTGCTAGACATCTGAAATGTATTGTCACACAGGGAAGCATCCCATGGTTCTCTGGTGAAATCATTGTATGTTGTGGGGTCATAGCAGATGCTGATGAATTACACCATTATCAGCATTATTTCAACATAGTCAGTGGAATTAATAGGCAAAGAATTAGGCCCCACACTTCCATTTGTACTGAATTCAGTATTTGTACAGTACTATTTAATATGAACAAAACGAAAATCTTTATTGCTGTCAGAAGAATTTGCTGCACGCTGCTACAAGTTCTTAGCACGTGATTTCCTAAACTGGTGCTGACAGGGATCTGTTGCAGGAAGACAGTAGCAATTTTGAGACAATAGCCTTATGATTAGAAATGTTAAGGTATGTGATCAGCAGATGACTGCATATTCTCAAGGGCAATGGAGACAAAATGTACTGTGCAAAATGGGATAAAGAATCATTAGTGGATAAATAACTGAATTCTCTTAGACAACATTTAAATTACACTGTTTCCCACTGGATACCACTTTTCTTCATTTAACTGGACACTGCTCAGTTGAATGTTAACAGCTCCCACAAATGTTTCTTTGCTTTTCACAACAAGCTTCAGTACACGGCCCTGGAGCTCTGTGACTTTGTCATACACAACCTGAAATAATAGTGAAACAGAAAAATACATACAAATTTGTGAATCTACTTGACAGGCAAAACACGTCACTATAGCATTCAGGATGATGATTACAGCTTTGTAATAAATGCTGTAAACTGCCCTCCAGAACTATAAACTACTAACCATGAGCCAAATTTTCTTAGCGTAATGAATTTACCTCAGAAATATATTCGAACTTATGTAGTTTATATAAGAGAGATTCTGCCAGCTTAGGCTTGTGAAATCTGATTACCAAGCATTTGCAAATAAATTTGAAATGTTGTGTAAAGATTGAGAAAAGAATAGGTATACATAATTTTCCTTGTGAAAATTGAAACTGTAATTTAAGCAGAGTTTTTAACTCAGATGTGAAGAAATATCAGATCCTCCATGAAGTTCAACCATAAAATGGTTGATTTGCTGGAGGAGAGATTCAGATGGAGGGTACTCATCATAGACAGCAGCATGAAAACATAAGATAGATAATTCTATAAAAGTGTAGATTATTATAATTTTTAAATATCTTCCCACAGCAGATGCTTTGAAAATTGCTATTGCTCTTATGCAAAAATCAGGAAAAAACAGGAAAACAGTTTTGACATTACTTTTTTTTTTAAGTATATATATTGTATTTGTTACATGTTCTTCAGTAGTGCCTTAAAGCAACTTTATGTTGCATTCGCCTTATAAAGGGGCATCACATCAATGCACAGTACCTCAGGATTTTTTCTCAATACTGTACTTGTGATTAAATCTTGTGCTATGTACCAGAACTAAAAAAGATTAAGCCAAAGTAAAACCAAATTTTATTCTAACCAAGACTTCCATAAAATTTCATAATTGTTTTAGATCCAACAAATCCACATCATAAAAGAGATAATTTCCTTTGAAAACTGTCTGTGTAATTTCAGTATTTCAATACAAATAACTGTGGAGAGGTATCTCCATAAGAATGGACATGTGAGCAAATCCAGACTCTGTGGCACCAGCAAGGCCACACAAGGACGGCCACGTGCAGCACGTGCAGCGGCAGTGACGCAGCAAGAAAAAGAAGGCAGAAGGCGGAATTAAGGGTGGCGCCTTGAGAGCAGTGCCTGGCCAATCAGGAGATGTTGTTTAGCTCATGGCAGAGTTTGTACCAATCAGGGTCGTGCTTCCAGCACGTGGTCGGTGCTAGTGGGTATATAACGAGTGAGCTTTGGGAAAATAAATGGCAAGGCTTGGATTACATTAGTCCGTGTACGCATTGTCCATTGATCTCCCGCAAATAACTTTATGTACGATTCTGGATGCTAACTGTATCCAAATGCGCCCATTAAAAAAAAATGCTTGCCTTTTTTAGTGGAATCATCAAATATTAAACTTGACAGAAAGCTCAGCCAACTTAATAAAAGTTGTAGATGTGGAACATCTCTGAGACTGGACCCAATTTAGCAAGTAGAACTTACTAAATTTGGATGTTTCTGTTACTCAAGAACTGCTGTTAATACTTCTCAAATTAAACAAGACAGCTTCCTTAACATCTCTTTAGAAAGTTACTAAGGCTGATAGTTTTTAAAATATCCTTGAAATTACCTTAATACTATGAGAACACACCGAGCTTAATTATGGAATTTTAATGGTGTATTTTCTGAATTAATAAGAAACAATCTGTAGTGGTAGGCCGTCAAGAATGACCAGCATTCAGAGCAGATCCCCACGTGTCAGTCTCTGTATTAATCCAGAACTGCTGCGTGAGCAGCACAGGGGCTGGTACAACCTGAAAGAACACCCCCAGCCAGTCCTAGGCCTCAAAGGTAACCTTTGTTCAGAGAAGTACATTTAGCTAAAATTTGTATTGCTGGAAATATTTTTGCTATTTTAGTTACAATGGAAAAAAGCTTTAAATTTTAATTTGTCAGTGCAGTTTAAAAAGCAAACACAGCAGCACGCTGACACTTCAGAAGAGTGGGGAAGGGAAACTGCCTAAGAGGCATTTGCCGTGCAGCCTGCTGGGGCTTGCTGTGCAAGCTGGTGGTGGGTCTACACACATGCCACTGCTGAAGAGAAGTCAGACTGAACCCCGTCTAGCTTGGATTTCTGTAGGCTGGGTTGCTGAGTCCTCTCTGTGCCTCCAATTATAAGCAGCAGAAATCGACATGAGAGATGTCCTTCAGACAGGGATATTGACTATAAAGAAGGCTTGGCCCCAGCAACGTTCCTCACTCTGCACAGCAACAGAAAGTTGGTTCTGAACTTCAGGTGTGGACCCAGGTGTCACAAAACTGTTGGTTCTCCCAGACAGCCCTAGCTGGCCTTGGCTGCCTCTGTGGGACCACAGAGTGATTTTGCCTGCACTGCAAGCTGCAGGAATGTCAGTGATTACCAGATAGGACATCAGGCAGCAAGCACCAATATATAGGACACCAGGCTCTCTGGTGTAGGGGAGTAATTGGTGCTGTGGGGATGAACAGTCACTGCCACAGGTTGTAGGAAAAGAAAAACTGTCCCACTCTTTTTAACTGGCTTTTTCTAGAAAGGTCTAGGCAGGGAGCAACATTTTCTTTTCCATTTAGAAAGCTTTGGAAATCATAGTTTGGAACAGCTGTCAGCAAAGTCATGTCTGGTGCTTTTCGGTTGTGTTGTTTACTCTGCCTGTTTCACCAAATTGCATGTGAATTAAAAATTCCAGCTTCTCTGTCCCCCAGTGTCATCTCGCTACCAAAACCAAAGGGAAATGATGAAGAAAATCTGAAATGCAAGGACAGGTGCAGTAGGCGACAATATAATTTAGAATAAATTACTGAAGTGATACTAATTTTGCCACAGAAAAGTGCCTTGTTTCTTTGCCAATATATTAAAGATATCATCTTCAGCTGTTGCTTTAAATCTGCAAAAAGCGTACACGTAAGCTTTAAGAGCTAAAAAATCTTCAGTATGGTGGATCACAACAGGCATGAACTGGGGTAATGAACAACTTTCAACCTTTGGACAAAAAGAGGCTTTAAGCTTTGAGCAATGACAGACCTTATAGTGCTGGGTGGGTGGTTTTCAAACGATGCCAATAAACTGCTTCTAAAATTGTATTGCAAATTCAGCTGGAGCCAGGTATATATCATCAGGATGCAGGGACAGAAGAAAGGTCTGGAGATAGCTGAATTAGTACGTGAATAAAACAAATGCCACCTGCCAGAATTTCACAATCTGGACAGTTGAAACCTGAAATGATTGTGTAGTAAGAAAATCTGCCTTGTATTTATGCAGCTAGATCAAATGGAGGTGAGTTACACATGGCCACGCAGCAAATCAGTGGGGTTGGAATTCAAGTATTCCTGGCTCCAGAAAGAGAAGCACTGTTGACCTACAGGAGTCTGTCTCATGAGATTTTAATTGCAAATGCGGGACAGTTGCTTCTCCTTAGGTAGCCATGGCACAGTTCCTAGATTTCCTTTTAATTGTCCAAATTAACTTTGACACTATATAGTGCAGGAGGGAGTGGCTGTGGCTCCTGGTGCATCTCCCCTCCTCCTCCTCCTCTATCAGGCTTGCTGGGGCTACCCCCTCTGCTACAGGGGCAACTACATTAACACTAACAGACTGATATGGCCCAGGTGTATTTGCTCACATTTGGCCGCAGCCTAAGGGCAGGATGGAGAGAGTTCCCCCTCGTTCTCGCTTCATCATGGCAATTTTATGGAAGTCTTGGTTAGAATAAAATTTGGCTTTGCTTTGTCTTGGAAGCTTGCTCATTTTGTGGGTGCGCATACATGCAGCACATGGGACAAAAATGGGGACAACTGAGACCTTGAAGCGTGTCTCAGGGCAAATGCTACACATACGAGCAAGACCCCACTGCAGTTGGTTCTGGTCACTGTGAGGTTTCTTGGCAAGAGTTTAAACTTAAATAATTCAGATTTATTCTCAAATTTTTAACTTTCTTAGTTGTAACTAAACTACTCTGGGACCTCACCAGTAATTCTCACTGATTCCTAACAGTAGTCTATAAGCATGTATGTTGTGCTTTTTCTTTTTACACTGCATTCCATTTTTCTATATTCATTC
The DNA here is from genome assembly GCA_013401335.1 of Brachypteracias leptosomus. Classification (NCBI taxonomy): domain Eukaryota; kingdom Metazoa; phylum Chordata; class Aves; order Coraciiformes; family Brachypteraciidae; genus Brachypteracias; species Brachypteracias leptosomus. The sequence continues at coordinate 10,792 of VYZX01026105.1, forward strand.
TTTTCTTCTCAACCATCATTTCTTAATGCAATGTCACACTAGTGTGAATGCAACAAACTCCAACATCCAGGTAAAAGAACAAGAGAAAAGAGGAGTGCTTGTTAAAAACAACTCCAAAACATTTGGCATAATTCATTCTACTGTCAGCCCTCTTGGACTTTCACATCTTCACTCTCACACACATGATTAAAAATCAAAAACAAAATGCACTTTTGCAAGCCTGATAATCTGCTGTAGGCAGTCATAAGCAATAAAAGCACAAAACTAAACCCAAAAATACCCAAGAGAAGCACGTTTCAGAATTTTCTCAGTCTCAAACACAGAGAGAAATTAATATTCAGCTTCCTTGTAGCCATTTGGCTTTAATAAAAACTTATGAACTCATAAAAAAGGCTAGTACATTTCTGTACACAGAGTTTTGGACAGTAACTAACTTAAAAGACAGCTGACTTTTATTTTTAGTAGTTTTTCTTCCCTGTGGCGGCTTCTGCCTCAGTCTATCAGCCTTGGACAGAAAATGCATACAGAATGATATCGCATATGGAAGAACAGAGCTGCTAACAGCACAAGCATTGGATTTGAAAAGTCCAAGTTCAATGGAACCATATGTCCCCACCGTGATTAGCAGTTCCTGGTGTAAAAGATTGAGCATCTGTGAAGAAGGTTGTACGTTTTGAGTAAAGGATATTAACGTTTTCATGGACTTTCTCTTAACAGCAGAGGAATGCTCTTCAACCATAGTTAAACCTCCTCCCAGTGACTACTGTCTGATTGCAGACAGGATTTGGGATTTTCTTGCATTCAACTTGATCTAATAATGATTAGAAAGATAATTGATTTCCAGTGTTGCTGATTGCTTCGTGCCTGTAGTCTATTTTGGATACTTTAAAATGAATATTATTATATAATATGATTATATCACTTTGCTTTAAATATTCTTCAGATGTAAACAAATTTCTTTAGACAGGCCAATTAGACTCATTCCACTGTCTCTTTGATTGCAAAAAAAGGAAAGAAAATAACAAAAAAAATAAAACCTTGTTCCCTGTTTTTCCACTGAATTGGAGGGAAATCTGTCTCAGCTGTTACCAGCAATGCTACTTGAGGATTCTACAGAAGTTGTAAGAAGGTAAATTCTGTAGTCAAATAGATATAGGGAAAGTAAAAGAAAAATATTAAAACCTCAGGACTGGGAAACTAGGAGATAAGGACTCTTAGTCTCAGCTGACTAATTTAAGCTTTATCATATCTTAACAGGGTGGAGTGGTAATGTTTTCTATACCTTCTACTTTAAAGCCTGCTCAAAGAGTGTTTGTAAATTGCTTTCAGATCTTTAGGAGATTTGTTATATGTAATAATTATAATCTCCAATCCCACCTACTGTTTGAATCTCATCTGCCCTTACAAAAGAATACAGTTTATTGCACTTCCCATTCTGACATAAATGTTTCTCTATACAAATGTTTCTTTTAACCCCAGAGGCATGAGCACTTCAGTGATGTGTGAAATAATGATACATGGCTGTGAACTGCTAGCATTTTGACATAAAAAGAACTTGGCTGTTTATTATTGTGCTATCATTTAAGACAGTGAAAACCAATTGGTTGTCTACTTTCACGTGTGAATTTGAGTAACAGTATGTGATCAGTTAGTACTTTTAATGTTATTGTTCAAAGGTGCAACCAAAATTGCCTAAGTTTTGGTGCAATGGGGCTTGGTCTCATTTGGCTAACATGTAATGGTGGCTATGGTGTAAGATAGAGCAGCATGAATAATCCAACTGCTTTCTTGAAGAGAGAGACATAAAGAAACTGCTTCACTTTTGAGAAAGATGCAAAGCAGAAGATTGTCCCCATTTCTGGTTCAGCTTATGTTATGTTCCTTCTTTTTGGTTGTACTCATTGTAACAGCTCTATATGCTGTATTGCTATGTTACTTCAAGAGTGGACAAAGAAAATCAAGTAAGAACCTTAATGGTACTCACAATTTCATTGTAAGTAGGATCAGAACTTTTTGGAGCTATTCTTGTTTTCCTTCAACTGGCCTCATAAGGATCCGGCAGAAGATAAAATTCAGCATGTGCACTTGGGGCAGAGCCATCCGGGAGGCGCTGAAAAACAAAACAGTCGTAAATATGAATGCCCATGTTCTAGCAATGAAAACAAACAAAAAGTACCAAATGAAATCTGGATTATAACCAGACACAGAAACATGCCACCTTCTCAGTATTCTCTTGGCTAAATTGGAGTGCTAGTGTAGTGAATAACAGGAATTCTTAGAATTTAGTTTAATATTGAATCAGGAAAATAGAAATTAAATAATACTAGAATAAGGTAAAATTGCTTGTCTTTAATATTTAACATTCTGATGGAAAAACTCTTAAGCCTCAATCTACTTTAACTCAGATTAATCTGATACAAAGTCTAGCCCTTTCATTTTCCAGAGCAATGCACAGAAACTGGATTCTAGCCAGTAAACTCCTATTGATTTTAACTCCCAAGTAGCACTGCTGATGGTTTCTAAGAGTGTTTCATAAAGCATATTACTACAAAAGAGTCAGGAGCATTTCCTGCAGCAATAGGGGCAGAACAGGATTCCTATAATAACAGACTTCCACATCTCTCCCATCACACATCTGCAAACTCTCTTTAATTTTCCAGTTCCGGTTACTGAACGATATTCCAGATATTCCATCTGATGGCAGCTACTTGAGATCAGAGCCAATCTATTAACCAGCCTTAGTCATAAGCTAACGCTGGTGGGTGGAGAGTTTTTTGATAACTTCTGAACAGCTGTAAGCAACATTACAGTTAGTCAGGAAACACACCAGAAGTATGAGAGGCCTTAAAAGAACACGCAAGAAACATAAGCATGAAAAGCTATGGAACAGATATCTTGCCAGCATATGTCACTTAGGGCTTGGCTTATAATTAAGCAGAAACCTTTGTGTTGGTAGCAGAGTATACAATCAGAAAGCACAAAACAGGGCATATCAAAATCTCAGTAATTTAAATCATATTATCAGCATTTTAGGCAATAAGTTTACCTGACAGCTCACAGGCACTCCAGTGACAGGATACAAATGAAAACGCAGGCAAAAAGAAGAGATCTTAAAATGTTTGAACCGATGAACCAGAGCATTACACAGGCAGTTGCATTTATATTTTCCATTGTAATTTTACTTGGCTCAGAATAAAATTGTTCCTCAGATTCTGATTATTCACAGTATGTGTCTAGGAATACAGGCTTTCTACAGGCATTATCACAACATATCCTTGTGAAAGGAGAGACTGCTGTTGTCCTAGCAATAAATAACTTCTCTACTGGGAAGAAAAACAGTGCTTGTGTGTGTGAACAAGAAGGTTTTGCACATCAAATCTCTTGTTTTTTGTTATCTGCAATAATCCTTCAAGGCAAATGATGTGGTCAAACGCAAAGCTTATTACTGCTATCATTAACACTATGCAGTATCAAAGGATGCACTACTCAAATCACTACATGTTGTCAGCACTATGTGAACAATTAATATTACTATTGCTAAGCTCTCCAAAGTATGTGTGATTCAAAATATACATGAGATTTAGATAGATGAGAGTCAATCGGCAAAATAAGAATGCCATTAAATGGCAGCAAAACTAATGGGTATTTTCCTAGGACAGAGTACCATATTGTTAACACAGAATTTATCATTTAAACTGTCCATTTGAAAGCTCATCTCTATTGATCTGAGACTATACTAAAACTTCAATCAAGGATTACAAATAACAGTAAATTGAACAGTCTCTTAAAAATCAGGAAGAAGAAGAAAATACAGCCTTAAATATCAGCCTAAGCAACCAGGATCCTAACTGTAATCAAGCTCTTCCCTTTCAGTGAATACATAATCATCACTGCAACTTGAAGGTCAACAGACTTTAGCTGTTTCATACAAAAAAAGGAACATGGTTAAAAAATGGGGGGAGGGGGGTCATTCTTGAAGATCTTATCAGCTCAACTGCTGAGGCCCAGCACAATGATATTCACTCTCTTAAGCATGGAAATACAGTAGAGGGAGAGTCCTGTACGATGTCAGGCTTTATAAATCATCCCAGCAGTATATTGCCTAATCAGAGACCGTGTCAGAGCTAATTCTGAAAGCTGAGGTCAGCAGCAGCTGCAAAGGGTAGGGGGCTGAGGAGCCCAGATGATAGGTAATGGGCTACAAAGGCAACTGAGAGGACTTTGCATCCGTCCAATTCTGCTCCCCTTTGACTCCCCAGATAGGATAGGATGTAGACACGAGTGCTTTGCCTCACTGCACACCTCAAGACAACAAAGGCACAGATCACAGCAGTGTCATTTGCATTTGAAACAGGATCACTCTGACATTCACCTGCCAGGGAAAGAATCCAAGCTGATTGCAGTGTGATTGTTTAACAGAACTAGAGTATCCAGAAGCACATGCAATGAATCAAAAAAAGATCAGATAAAATTGTCACTGCACCTTTGAGTTGCTCCTTGTACTCTGCTAGCATATAGTACACTGGCATATTATCTAGCTTTCAGCCAACTAACCTTCCTTATCAGCTGAGTCCTCCCAAAATCTAAGGAAGGCACTTTGCAGTAGTGCTGTGGCCGCGTGAAAGATGGACAGAAAACTACTTCTTCACTGTCCCTTTGAATGTAGCTAAATATATGTTGAAAGAAGTGAGAGGGAGGAGAAGGCCAAGAGAGAAAATCAAAATAGGCAATATTTTAGCAATTCAGAGGAGAAACTCAAGGCAGAGTAGTTTCTCTGCGATCTTTCAGAACTAAAACAAAGCCACTTTTCATGAATTGTAGCAATCAGCAGCCAGATTGTTAGAGATAATTTAAACTGCAGCCACCTGAATTCTAACTAGAGATCTTAGTTCTGGTTGTTGAATGTTGTTTCCCCCCCCACACACTTTACAGAGAACATTTTCCACTTCATC
>VYZX01026116.1:0-18293 GCA_013401335.1 Brachypteracias leptosomus
ACAAGAGAAGACAAATTCATGCTCTACCACTAGACTGTGATTCACAAGCGACCCTTTGAAGTCCAAGTGAAATGGAAGCTGCAGATCTTTTAACTGCAGTAGTTAAGAGTGGTCATGACTTATCAAATCATAAAAATAATTAGTGTGCGCTATTGAAAAATACAGATTATAATTCTCAAGCTTTAGCAGCTTTAGGTGAAGAAATGGCTCAAATATGGGAGGCTACCCTAGAAAATAAGACAGTAATCAATTATCTGCTTTTAAGACAATCATAGATGAGAGAAATTTAAGAAGATGAGTTGCTTTAACTGATAATTACCAATTAATAAAGCAAGATATACAAGAATTAAAAGATTTGGCCTCAAACTTGAATAGCTTTTCCTGGTTAACATCCTGGCTACCTAACCCAAATTGGCTAAAGCACCTGTACTTATTAGCTGTATTCATTCTGATTGTTCTGCTGTTAAGTTGTTGCATGGTTCAATATTTACCTATATGTTTGAATCTATGCAAACAGCCATTCAAAAGTGGAAAACCACAGCAAATGATGACTAAGTTAGAAGACAATCATTTCACAAATTAAATAGAAGAGCATGAGTCACGGAAAATTCTCTTGGGAAAATGGTGAGACTTATGGGGAACATAAAGTATATCCAGCCTCAAAGAGAGGATTTGAAGTCAAGTGGAGTTAAAAATTTACCAAAAATTGGGAAACCATGACAAGTCTGTTTTGAGACCATAGTAACAGGAATGGAGAGTCCCTAAGAACAGAATGTTGGAGTATCCATTGTGTGTTCAAGCTATTGCTTGAAACAGATTCAAACAGGAACTGTAGCTATCTAAAAACTTGGTGGTGAATAATAGCCCAGGCCTCTTCAGTCTCTCCCATGACAGCTGCTGGTTCCTGTGTTTCCCTGCCTCCAGAAAACCTCAGGAAAACCCCTGTACACTGAGGATCAGGCCAGCTGTGGAGCAGCTCCCCTCAGCAACCAGTTGATCAATCAGATTCCCTAATTGAAAGCCCATGGTTATTTGGACAACAAATACATCATTTCAACAGCTGGCTCATGCCAAACCTTGTTGTGATATGTTTTGCAGCCCCAGAATAGAAGATGGGAAAAGTAGTAGAATGGAATACAGTCCAGCATAAATGGCCTTTGTTTAGAGGTTTATTTCTTAACTCCATCTCTTTGTATTTAAAAAAAATAATAGCATACAGCAGGCCAGCCAAACATCCACTGTTGAGTAAAATGGTTCACAATGGGCATAGGATTAAATTAAATTTTGACATATGCTGGTCCAATACTCAAAACTGCAGAAAGAAATAGCTCCATCCCACATATGCCTTTCAAATTCTGGCACTGAGGCTAGAAAACACTCTAATAGCCACATTCCATGACAGCCCGACAGCCCCCTATTTCCTGTTTTATAATACTGGCAAAGGCTCTGTGGTTTTTAATGTATTTTTGGCCTGTATTTATAGGGCTGCTGACTGCTAACAATGTGAAGAGTCTCATCCAACAGTTCTTTTGCTTAGCAGCAGAATGTGTATTGCTTAGAGTGCAGTGTATTTGGGCAACCTTCATAACACACTGTTAGCATACCTAAAAATACTTCAGCTGGCAGAAAAATGTGTTCTTGTCCCTGTTCTGTGCTGATTGTTTGTGACATTATTTATTAATCTAAACTTGGAAGCTCGCTTTTTGCATTTAATTTTTTCCATATTTGCTTTATTATTGCAGGATTGTTATCTGCTCTAGTATGCCAAGGAGTCCCTTTCTTGTTTTTCTGCATTTCTTTAGCCTGATTTTGTTCCTGACTCTATCTGAAACAGAGCTTACTTTCAGAAATTCCTCAGGAGACTTTATTGCCTTTCCTTGCTCATACAGATAGGCTGCAGGTGTCTGTACTGTGGCTTCACTGTCACTGACATACCAGCAGACACATCCAGCCCATTTTGATATTTCTTTGACAGGCAGAAGTAAAATCCTGCAAAAGAAAAGCAGCTTTTTTTCTTGTCTGCAGCAAATTGATTATTTCTTTAAATAATAGTGGGGATTTTCCTTAAAATATATGTCATCAGTGACACCATGAAGACAGTACAGAAAGCCACTTAACTAATACTACAGTTACAAATGTAACAGATTTTTTTTTTTCCAATAAATACATTTGCAGTACATAAAAGCCACAATACTTTTAGCTTGCTGATAATAATCCATCCATGTTTTGCTTGGCTGAAGCAACCTATTTCTAGGACTTTCTGTCCTCAAATACTCCAAGTATTCATCCCCTGGGGATTCTGCACTTAAAAAAAATTGTTCCATATAACTTCATGAATACATTTTTCTCCATAGATCTCACCTTAGGCATTTGTTAATAGATAAATAGAAAAGCAACTTTTCTATACATGCTTGAATATTTCCCTATACCCCATTGACTTTCTTCTGCAGCTAGATCTTGGGATAAATTGAACCTTTACATTCCTAAATCCAGTATTCTGCAAACTGACCCCTTTGAATACACCTAAGAAAAGATTTTTGAACTCTGTTTCTCCATGGGATCCTAAAGCACTTAAATCATATTTATCACTACTTCTAAATACAATCTGAATGTATAAGTCAGACTTTTCTGATATCCCAAAGTTTTATAAGCTTTCAGGAATAGACCATTAAAGGCAAAAACCCAGAAAACAGAGCTAGCTGTGAAAGTACAGTCATAAATATGTTCTAATTAAAAATTATGTTTAATTTTATATTTAAAAAATAACATTACACAAACATAAATGCATTTCATTATGTTGGCTGGCATATTAATAGGGAAAGGGAAAAACAGAATGGTTTCTGGTGAGGAAGTTTTTCTGGCTGGAGGAAATGGAAATAAAGACCACTACTAAGAGTTGAAAGTAGCCCTTTATTTTGCCTGAAGGCTGATCTTATTCTTGCTGTATTGTGGTAGTCCCCAGAGCAGGTAAAATACTTTAATATAGATTAAATATCTCTGTGCATGCCAGGTTGCAGATGATCCCCTGTGTCCCAGGTAGGTGCTGCACAAAATCACACCATGACATCTAAGTGCCTGTGCCTAAGCCTATGGCAATTGTGTGGAGTCAGATAAAGCACAATCAGAAAAGCAACTTGAACCAGAGCAGTCATTCAGTTATCTACTCCTGTGATCTTTTCATAGTACTGTTAAGTCCTGAAAATGCGATGGTATTTTTAAGCACATGTTTATTATCCTTACAATGGAATGATACAACAAAGGAGTGTGGGAAGGAAGGCTTGTAAGAAATGAGATGCCTTTCATTTAATAAGTAGGCACAGTCAGGCAAAGGGACATTATGTGTTAAAATTGCATGAGGGTTCAGAAGGTGAATCAAAACCAGAGACTCAGCCAACCAAACAAAACCAAAACAAAACAGGGTGTGTGGGGAGAAAAGATTATTAAACCACTAAGATGTGGATAGGATTCAGGCAGGCTCACAGCCAAATCATTAGAGACCAGCAAAGTATACTGAGGAACCATCACTAGATGTTTGCCCTGTTTCTCCTTCTTCCATATGGTGCTCATTCTTCATAAGTGTCAAACAGAATAACAGGACCTCTTCTCTAAGCTACTAAGCTGCTGGAAAATTAAGAAAAGAGAGATATAGGTTGAAAATGGCAGTTTGGATTACAAACTGAGATTATTGATTAGTGAATGAAATCGGTGATAAATTAATGAATGGAATTAGGGATGTGTAGGTGCATTTTCTCACACTGATGTGCTCGGCCTTGTCTAATTCAGATTGATTCCTGGTTTCTGGATAAGGCTTTGGTGTGGGTGCTGCCATTCAGCTTTGAAACTGCAATCCATACTACAGATTTCAATTCCCCCCTTTTTTTCCCTCACAGCTTCAAAGAGGAGCAATGAAGTGCCACATTGCTTTAAGATACCTTGCATACCATAATAGATGAAAATTAAAACACAGTTTCGCTTTGATGGTAGACATATTTGACAACAAAAATATCATGTTAGTTTCAAAGAGAATCCAAAATATTTTATAATTTTATAATTTTATTTTATTTTCCAAACTTGAATGCATCAGTATTCATAGGCATTTTAACCTCTGATATCTGTAAAACTTTTGTTTGCCTTGAGTCAAAATAATACAGTGAAAGATAATTTGAAAAAACCATGCAGAGAGCATTTTCCTCAGATTTTTACATTCACTGAAAGACATTGCTTAATGGTATAGACACATTTTTCTCTTTTAAATACTGGGGTTTTAACTGAAGCAATTTGCTACAAGAGGAATCACGGAATATTAGGGATTGGAAGGGACCTTGAAAGATCATCTAGTCCAATCCTCCTGTCGGAGCAGGATCACCTAGACCAAGTTGCACAGGAACATGTCCAGACAGGCTTTAAATGTCTCCAGAGAAGGAGACCTCCACAACCTCCCTGGGCAGCCTGTTTCAGTGTCTGTCACCCTCACTGGGAAGAAGTTTCTTCTCATATTTAGGTGGAACCTCCTGTGTTCCAGCTTATACCCATTGCCCCTTGTCCTATCATTAGACACCACCGAAAAGAGCCAGGCTCCGTCCTCCTGACACTCTCCCTTAATGTATTTATAAACATTAATAAGATCACCCCTCAGTCTCCTTTTTTCCAAGCTAAAGAGGCCCAGCTCCCTCAGTCTTTCCTCATAAGGGAGATGTTCCACTGCCTTAATCATCATGGATTTAGAACTTCAGTAAACTTAACTAACCAACTAGCTACTCAAACTACACAGGAACGTTCTCAAGAATCAAGATGATGCTATTCCCATCAGGTGTGAGTGCAGTCATCTCCCCTTTAGTGTTGCCCTGTGTGACCTGCATGATCTATTCACACAGTGCAATAACAATTATGCTTTTCACAATCACACATGGGAATCTGAAAAAACATTAATAGTTCAGACTGTCCTAGTGGTTTGGTACAACTGCCAATTCTGCACATAATTGTTGCCTGGAGAGAGTATTCCCAGCAACACTATCTTAAAAATAATTCCAATAATTTATATCATTGCAATGTCTTCTTAAAGCTCCTGGTTCATCGGACATTCAGCCAAAAGTTTTCCAATCATAAGAACAGATCCAATTCTCCTAAGAATCAAATTTATGAGGCCAAAGTATTAGATAAAGATCCACAAATACGTCCTTTATTTGCCCTCAGTATGAGGAAGTTAACAAAGAACTTCACAGAGCCAGAACTTCACTTTTCAGCTTCAGAAAGAACTGCTTTTAAAAAGTGGTATTTTTAAAAGGAAAGCTAAGTGCTCTTGCCAGGCAGTGAGTAACTTTCCTCTGTCTGAATTTGCACCTCTATCTCCTGTTTGTCATAATAAAGTTATACAAAAAACATAACGACTGAAAGCTCTGCCCTGAGCTGAGGTATATTGCTTTCCTTTCTTTTTTGTCTTGGAAACAGACCTCCCTCTTTCATAATCTTGTCAGGAATTTTTATCTCAAAAAACTAACTCCTACACAGAAGGATTAGCATGTGGAAAGTTATCTGTGAGGGATATGGAGGAGAGAAGCAGGTGGCTGAGTTGCAGAGTCACAATGGAAGAAGAGTAGTACAAAAAGATCCATCAAACATGGGAAATACTATAGTAAAAAGAAATGCAGATATTTAATCAAATGGGGAAAACAAAGAAAAAGGGAGCTAGTGAAGAATCGCTCTTCAAATATGTCTTTTTGTAACCAAAATGTCCTATTGTACCTGCTTATTTGCATGTACCTCACAACATCTTTGGAAATGACTTATTTCACTGATCAACCACCAATATACATAAATTTATATTCTCATATTCAATATGGTAAAAAAGACCAAATATCTAAATCATTGGTGTAAAACTTTATAGATTTTTAGCAAACCAGATTCATTGTAACCTCCAGTGCTTCAAAGGGAAATCAGAAAAAGGTTTTAAATTTTTTTCATCTATTAAAGAAAGAAAAAAAAAATCCATGCATTCATATGTACCCAGGACTAATTATTCTTGTCTGATAACTCTTTTTGGCTATAGCTTCACATTTGATGCCAAAGCTACCCACATCTGCTCAGGATCCCCTGCTTGTTTCTGCTCATTCTTCCTCCCATGTCTTCCATTTCTTTTAAAAGCCTTCTGTAGGGACATTTGTTTATGCAGTTATGCACTGTTACTGGAGAAACAACGACTAGACTAGCTGCAAAATAACATCTTCTATTTGCAGCAATATTTTTCAGTTGTATGAATTCCTTGAACTGTTCCATCGTATCAGTAGTCATGCTGACACAGGACAGGGATTGAGCTAACACTATAGGAGAAAGGTACATGGAACCACAGGTTTAGGACCTGAGTTCCTTCCTATTTGTATCTCTAGTATGACTTTATGCAGTCAACATGTCTATTCTTGTGCAATCACTAACAGGGTCACTACAGACAGTTTATGATATTAATAGTGAAGCCACCTGCAAGATTCTGTTAAGCTTTGTTGGGTTATTTTATTCCTTTTCCATCATATTATGTTTCTTCTATGATTATTCCTGTCCTGTTTCATTGAACTACACTTTAAAAAGTTCCATTTTGATTGTAACTGGTCTGCTTGTAAAATGTTCTTTTTTCATCCCTTGAGATATCTCTTTGGTTTTGTTGTTTGTTGTTGGTTTCTTGGGGTTTTTTAATCCCGCCTATCCAGGATTTGCAAAGGAAAGAATAGATATTTGTATTTATAAGGAATTTACCAACATAGCAGAAAAATCACTTGGGAACCCAAATTGCATAGAAACTCCTGAATCACAACTGAGTTACACACAGATTTGGGATAACATTTATTACAAAAGGCAAACCACTAGACAGATAAAAATTTCAAGTAAAACTTCCTGAAGAAAAATTTTTACAGCAGGCTCTTCTCAACTCTGCATAGGTCAGGGATCATTAGAGGCAGCATTTTAGTCAGCTCAATTGCCTAAAAATAGTGCCACTGAAGATATTCATGGGTATTGTCTGCACAGGTATTGTACAAATGTCTCACTCTCCACAAGGACATGGGTCTCCTCTTGACTGTATCTACCAGCTCTCTGAGGATATTTCAGATAACCTAGCACACCTAAAATGGTACTAGATGTCTACGTTTGAGCAAGTGAATTACTGCCCCCATGTTCATGAAGCAATTAATAGATGCATTTTCCAGCAGATGATAACATGACATTAACTGCATTTCCATTCTTCAGAAGCAGCAGTGTACACAGCAGCTGGATCTATAGCAAACGCAGATCTCATCATGTCTGTCTTAAATGCACTACATAGTCTGAGAAACCTTCCATGTTTTATGTCAGGGGTTATTTTTCAGGGCCTGACTAGGGTCCTCTAAGAAAGCTTTACAGGCCCAGAAGAGATGGTCAGAAGCAGGACACTACTAGATGGCTATTCCTTTTCCATCCATGTCCTCCCTTCCCGCCCTCACAGAGGCCAGCCTCACTAGTCACCAAAAGGTTTAAAGAAACAACCTTTAACGAGTGGGAATAAGGAAGTGTAGAGTGTGGGATGGGTGAGGAAGCAGCAAGTATCTGGTGAAACAAATGGGAAAAGACATCTGAAAAGGGTAGACTTAATGGGAAGTTAGAAGAGCTAACGGGTGTTTAGTAAGGGAAAATCCAGGAGTGGGAGCAGGATATAAGGCTGAGAGAAGACTGGAGGTTTGGAGGGAAATTAAATGTCTCGAGAGTCCAATCAGAAAAGTTGAGTGCAACATGTAGTGAGGAGATGTTCAGAGCAACTATGCTAAATGCTTAGCATAGTAACATGGTTATCTTGCCTACCTACTGCATGTATTAGTGAATAAATAATTATTCTATGCTTTAAATAGTTTACATCCTGTTGACAGAATCTCTTTCACAGAATAACAGACATCTGAACAAAAATGATCCAGTGAGGAAAGGTCATTCTTCTCCCGCTGTGTTTCTGTCATCCATATTACTTTATTTCTTACAGGTTCCCAGTTGGGCCAAGAGCATTTTGAAGACTTTCTGATTTGCAGGAGACATTACACAGAAATTTCTGCATCCCCAGGGAGTCTTTTTCATTGTGTTACCTCTGATGACCTGTTCAAATGCCTTGCTCTTCTGAGCCTTTTCCTGTTCTTTGCCGTGCTGTTAAGTCAATGCTGTCTGTGCTTCTCACACACTTAATCTCCACTTTTCATGGATGTCCTACCCTCATGCTCAGGAAACATCTCTGCACAAACATTTGGCAGTTTTTCTCAGCAAGATCTCCCTCTTTCATATATTTACACTTGACTTTCTGTGCAGCTGCCAGGACAGCACAAAGATGCAGTCTTTTTAAAAGGGCAGAAGTTAGTACGCATTATAAACTACAAAGAAAGCAAGCAAATGTTTTCCAATACATTTGTTAAGGATTGGATGAAATCTTAGCTTTCTGTAATGCCAACTCTAACCTGAAGTTATTTCTTTCCACACCTGTGTTTGCAAATATATGCCCACATTTATATTATTGATACAATACAACCTAAAGCAAAAGGCTTGTGTTAACTTCTCTGCACCATTAAGCTTTCTATATCAAGGGATGGCTAACAGCTAATGGCATCAGAAATGAATATTTGCTTCCATAAAGAACTGCTGGTACCTTACCAATTTTTTTCCTTTAAAGACTATTCTATTTCGAAACAGCTATTTATTCAATATGACATCTTCTGTATGTTTCATTGTTTCTGATGTATGTATGCATAAAAAGAGTTTATTTTTCTTGTGTTCATTTACTTCTACTGCCTCATAATCATACCCTAACATAATCATAACAAAGGCAATACAAAATATAAACAGTATAGTTAATAGGTAAAAGAAATTTTTTAATCTTCCTTAGGGTTTCAGTTGATTCTTAGTCTAAAACCATGAAACACAGATGTAGATGCTTTTGTTAGCCATAAAAAAAGTATGGGAATGTTCAGAATCATTCTGGTGTGCAGCCTTTGGTGTTCTGCATTTCTGAATCTCACATGGTAGGGCCCAGCTCATTCAGGGGATTAATTTCCACAGCAAACAACGCTATGGTGCACACAAGACCCCTCCACTTGTGGGAACCTTCCTTAGCAGTACTGTGGATATGCATTGGGTCAGCTATGCTTTCCCTGCCTTCCTGAGAGACCTCCATCCATTTCACAACCTTCCTCATAGTCTAAGAAGCTTTCTAAAAAGAAAAAGAAGATGCTTCGGTGGCACAGAATCAGGTTCCAGTAAGCTGAGATATTTGTCAGTAGAAGAGGTTTGTTAGCTCATTGCTGCTGGACTTGATGGAATCATGGCAAACTGATGCTTCAAATGTGAGACAATGAAAAAAAAAATTTGAGGCAGCTCATGAAATGTTTTTTGCAATCTACAAATATGGATCAAGTTTTTTACTGGAAGAAAGCCATGATATCACTGGTAACCTGTGACCATCTTGGTCTCAGAACTGGCCATCATATGAACCACAAAAAGATGGATCTTTAAAAGCCCAATCTTGGGGTTCTGGGCTGGTTTTGTCATTAGAAGTTAAGGACAAAAATGAGCTGAAGAGGCCCTCCTGGAAGATTGCTATGTTACTACTGAAATTCATTCCACAGCCAACATCTCCTGCTAATATCAGGCAAATCCTTGCTGCTGAACAGAGGTTAGCTCTGTGAATGAATGGCTGACTGTAATTACAGTTTTCCAAACATGAGAGCTGGAGTAGAAAAATGAGGGTGGAGATATAGGCCGCGATGTGTGGACATGGATTGGGTGCTGTCCTACACTAAGAGAAGCATCATAAGTAACTTTGGGAACCATTACAGAACACGATGTCTTTTGGTAGGTATGAGCAAGGATATCCCCCAGCTTTAATTTTATTCTAACACTGAAACAGTAGAAGAGGAGTGGTTAGCTGTTAAGATTCTCCTGTCTCCAATCCTTAGAAAGTTTTACTTCTGACATTAATCACACACTCTAGCAGAGCACTGAAGATTTACCTTATACCACAAGTGTAAATAAGAAGCTTGAAGAGTTGTGCAGTTCTTTATCTGCCTACTTCTGCAACACTGGTTGGAGCAACCAACCTCTAAATCTGCAGCTGCTGGTATAGATCAACAATGCACAGAATGAGTTTTATCCATCCTAAAGCTTGAAGGTCTCATTAAGTGCAGGAAGAGTTCAATTCCTCTTTCAGTTAGCCCTTCACTCCAGCCTTTCCATAAAATTTTAAAGGTACCAGTAGCTGTATTTGTAGCTCAATCTTCTTTAGAAAGAATAATCAGAGACTTATCAGGGAGTCTACTTTAAATATTTATTGCACATCATCCACAATGCCTTTGCTTTTTGCAATAAAATCATCGTTGACATTACTTGCAGACTGGGTAGCTACGTAGATGCAACACTGGAGACTGAAAAGCTCACAGCATTTTCCTTTTATGTGATTTATGCTTGCTGATCACTTCAATTTGCAGAGGCTGTTCATCTCGAAAGTGATAAGGAGAGAAAATGACAGTTGTTTTAAACAAGAAAACTGCCAAAAAAGAGCAAAGAAAATTAACCTCTGTTTTTCTTGTCCAATTACATGAGATAACCACAGACCATCACATTTCAAGTTAACCTATCACATTATTACCATCTTGCATTAGACTGTTTGGGGACCCTTCTGAGGAACAGAAGTCAGTGCTGGTACTGTAATTTAACTTATTTTTCATTCAAGAAGTAGCTCATGCTTGTCTTGAATAAATAGTACTGTCCATTGTTTTTCAACCTGTATGAAATGCAATAAACCACATACAGTTTGTGAAAAGAAAAATCAAAACCTAATAAAAGGTTTGATAAACATTTTCATTGCCACATTGATTGGATTTGTCTCTAAAAGTTTCTTTTTACTTGCACAGTTTTTTCATGTTTGGAGTTAGGAATGTATACATGAGAGGGAATGAAGACTGGGGATTTTTGTTTGTTTATTTCTTTGTTTTTCTTGGTGTAGTTTTATCAACCTGTTCATACTGATTTATAGACCATCAAAAGATGATAAACTATAATATAAGAAAACCTGATGTACACAATTCTGATTTGCATTTTTGTTATAATTATGTTGAACTGTGATAATTATAATTAATATTAGTCTGATTTTCCTTCTTGTTCTTTATTTCCTAAATGCATCTTTCTTCTGTAACTATCATCACCAGTAACGGCAGAGCCAGTTCATCTGTGAGCTTGTATCTTTCCAGTTCAGTAAAAATACAAAGTATGATCAATTATACAGGACCAATACATTTTGAAAAATGATTTACAGCCTATCATTTTAGATGTATGTAGAAGTATAAAAATAATTTGTGACAATTAAACAGCTGTCATCTAGATTACAGTGAGGGACTAGATGATCCCATTCATCCCCAGAGCCTAAATTCTTGTCATTATTCTTCTGAGTCTTGAAAATGTGGGTTAGAAATCTTCCAAACAACAGACAGGGACAAGGGAAGACTGGGAGGGAGTGGAAAGTTATAGGCAATTCTCCTGGGTGGGTTAAGAGCAGTGGGTAAAGAAAACTTTCCTCACATTTCAGTACTTCCACTTATGCTCACAATCAGAAAGAAGTACAGCAGGGTGAAAAAATGAGTACCAGCCAGTCTTCTGACTGGGTTGAGCTTTATGGATGTGGCCGTGTGTTTCACTCAAAAAAAAAAAAAAAAATCTATTATAGAATCTCTGGAAATGCACAAATTCCAAAATTAAGTATATTGAAAAATAATCAATTTTGACAATGCAGGATTGTACCAGTTGATTGCTCCTTGAAGCACATTACAAAATTGTGCTAGACAACTTTTACAGAAGTTTCTATCAAATTTATCTGTCCAGTGGGTGATGCTTTTCTTCTCATCCTTGTCCTGGGTTTTGCTAGAAAAGCTGGGAGGGGGCATAGCTGGGACAGCTGACATGAACTAGCCAAGGGGACATCCAATACCATGTGACATCATGCTTAGTATATAACCAGGGGTGCAGGTCACCAGGAGGAAGGATCACAGCTCTGGAAAGAGTTTAACATTGTGTTCCAGGTGGTGAGCAATTGCATTGTGCATCACTTGCTTTATACATTCTTTTATTAATTCTATTGTTACTATTATTTCTTCTCTCCTTGTGTTCTTAGCCCTCAAGGTTTTACCTTTTTTCTTCCAACTCTCCTCCCATCCCACCAAGGAGGACAAGTGAGTGTGGTGATTATTGGCCAACTGGACATGAACTATGGCAATCCTTTAGGATTTAATAAGATTTTATGCAAAGCTTGTTGCTTAAGTAGATCTAAGAAGGCCACTTAGGGGAAGAAAGGTTCTTATTTTGACAATCAGGTAAGTGGAAGCCACTTCCTCACAAGAGGTGAGTAACTGCTAGCAAAGACTGAGTTTATATCTTCTTTGATATTACTGTATTTCTTGATGAGTAAAACATTTCAAAATAACTAGACAAATCTTTAAAACCTCCCCTTCTATCCTGAAGGTAAGAAGTTTGCTAGTTTTACACAAAATGCAAGTAGTCAGTGATAGGGTGGCTGTAATCAGGAGCTGTCCATGGTAGATTGTACCAAGCTGTCACATTTGGGGCACAACCTTCATGGCTTTTCTGGGTTTACTGCTGGTAGGTGACTGTGAATCTTGGGTGAGATCACAGGGCTTCTTTTCATTCATAGGAAAAATTGTGGGGAGCATTTCCCTGACCTGCTTAGAACACCAAAGCAGAGTGCTGTGCTGATAAATCTACCCTTTTCTAGCTTAAAACCATTACCCCTTGTCCTGTTCCTACAAACCCTTGTGAATAGTTCTTTCCTTGTCTTCTTATAGACCCCTTTCAGGTACTGGAAGGTCGCAATAAGGTCCCCTCGGAGCCTTCTCTTCTCCAGGCTGAACAGGCCCAATTCTCTCAACCTGTCTTCAAAGGAGAGGTGTTCCAGCCCTCTGATGATTTTCGTGGCTCTCCTCTGGACATGTTCCAACAGGTCCACCTCATTTTTGTGTTGGGGGCTCCAGATCTGGACACAGAGCTCCAGGTGAAGTCTCAGCAGGGCGGAGTAGAGGGACAGAATCACCTCTCTTGATCTGCTGGACACACTTCTTTTGATGCAGCCCAGGATGGGATTGGGCTTCTGGGCTGCAACTGAGCTTTGGTGGCTCATGTCCAGCTTTTCATCCACCAGCACCCCTAAGTCTTTTTCCACAGGGCTGCTCTCTAGTGTGTCTTCTCCCAGTCTATATTGAAACCACTGGTTGCTGCGGCCCAGGTGTAGGACCCTGCACTTGGCCTTGCTGAACCTCATGAGGCCCACTTCTCCAGCTTGTCCAGGTCCCTCTGGATGGCATCCTGTCCCTCTGGCATATCCACTGCGCCATCCAGCTTGGTGTCATCAGCAAACTTGCTGAGGGTACACTTAATGCCACTGTCAGCATATACTGCTGTTCAGGTTTATTGCAGATTGCTGCATCTGTTACACTTGTTCCCAGTGATTTCTTTGTAACTGTAAGATTTTATGAGGGTCTATCTTTTTTTTGAGGAAATTCAAGATGAGAAACACTTGATGAGATGAGAGTGTTTGTGAAGCACAAGCTGGTACACAAGTACCAGCTGTTTCTGAACCCTGCTTCTGTTCCAGAGCAGTTCTCCTTTGCTTTAACAGCTGAATTCTTGTTTTACTATTTTGATGAGTTCTGTATATACTCATCTATGATGTGATAAGTTAGGTGTTATTAAATCTGTCATGGGTTGAGGCTGAGCTGGTTACAAAATGAATGTCAGAGGTTTTCTATTAATCTCTCTTCCTTACCAGAAGGGAATAAAGGAGAAAGACTTATGAGTTGGAAAAAAACCTAAAACAGCTTTAATGAAACTGTAAAAAATAAAAAGAAAAACATAATAATATTAATAAGAAAATAATGAAATATATGCAAGTATATGGAGGGAAGGGACCATCTAGAGGGACCTTGACAGGCTTGAGAGTTGAGCTCATGCCAGCTTCCTGAAGTCCAGCAAGGCCAAGTGCAAGGTCCTGCACCTGGGCTGAGGCAATCCCAAGCACAAGTACAGGCTGGGCAGAGCATGGAGAGCAGTCCTGAAGGAGAAAGACTTGAGGGTGCTGGTTGATGAAAAACTCAACATGAGCCAGCAATGTGCAAGTGCAGCCCAGAAAGCCCCAACCGTATCCTGGGCTGCATCAAAAGACGTGTGTCCAGCAGGTTGAGGGAGGTGATTCTTCCCCTCTCAGTGGACTGGAGCACCTCCTTTATGAGGACAGGCTGAGAGAGTTGGGGTTGTTCATCCTGTGTAAGAGAAGGCTCCGGGAAGACCTTATTGCATCCTACCAGTATCTGAAGGGGACTTACAGGAAAGCTGGTGAGGGACTTTTTATAAGGGCTTGTAGTGATAGGATGAGGGGTAATGACTTTAAACTGGAAGAGGGTCAAGTTAAATTAGAAATTAGGAAGAAGTTCTTCACTATGAGGGCGATGAAACACTGTAGTAGATTGCTTGGGGAAACTGTGGATGTTTTCTTCCTGGATATGTTCAAGATCAGGCTGGATGGAGCTTTGAGCAACCTGGTTGAGTGGAAGGTGTCCCTATCCATGGCAGGGGAGTTGGAACTAGATGATCTTTAAAGTCCCTTCCAACCCAACCATTCTATGATTCTCTGATTCTATACACAAAACCAGTATTAGATTACCTCAATGATGATCATGCCACCAGTGACACTACAGGGCAGGCACTGGGGAAGTGCCAGACTGGACTCAGTGGCATATGGGAACTGGATTTTGGAACTGGTTTTATAAACACATGGATTGGGAATAAAGACAGAAGAACAGACATAGCCCTTCTTGGAAGCTGTCCATTGAAGAAGAGAGCTTGTCCCTTGTGATCATTCAGCTTTATACTGAATATGATGTACATGAAATGGAATACCTGATGGGCAGTTTAGGGTCACCTGTATTATCTGCTCCTCCCTGCAGGTGCACCATCTCACTTACTGTACCCACAACATGGTCTCCATAGGAGCAAGTATAAGCAAGAGCCTTTCTGCACATCAGTCCTCAGCAGTAACTATAAACATGGAGTGTTATCACTGCTAGAAGCAGACACTGCCTGTGAAAACATGGTGCTAACTTCAGAAAGTGCAGTTAGGAAGAAGATACTTGCCTGAAAAGTAAAATCACTGAGCAGAGAATTCATTCTGTTTTAGTTCAAGCCAGGACAACCTGTTATATATCCTGTTCTTCTGATAGAAATGCAAAGCATGAAGGAAGGATAAACATTTGTCTGTTCCTGCCTGCTAGTGTAATTTTCACTATTAATTTTAAAACTATATTTGATAGCCATATTAAATATTTCATACACATATGCTACAGTTACACATATTCTGTATTCCAGAATATCTCAATATTTGCACTTATACTTTGCAGTTATCTGCATATATATATTGACATAATATTAGCTATTTCCAACTCCATGGGGAAATATCAATAAATCACTTTGAAAAAAAAAGATGGGATAATTTTGGTAATGTCTATACCCTCTTTTCCATTTTAGGTTTTCTAGATGGTTATTTTCAGGATTGTCTTGTAGGCGCTAAATTTCAAAAGCTCAACATCTAAATAAAATGTATATACTTAAGTGAATAAAAGCCCATTTAGTTAACCAAGTTTAGGTTTAACATGTCTAATTTATCAGACTATGTATAAAAATTTATTTTGATAACTCCTTCACTCCTTAGAAAAATATGTTCACTGAAATTTACCTGAAAAAAATATTTGTGTTGGAAATCCTTTTGAAGTTGTAGAAATGGCAGTATGCCACTCTTGTGGTATAACCCTGACCAGCAGCTGGACTCTAGTCAGTCGCTCACTCACAACTAATGGTAAAAGTGAGAAAACTCGTGGGTTGATATAAGGACAGTATAATAGGTAAAGCAAAAGCCACACACACAAGTAAAACAAAGCAAAAAATTCATTCACTACTTCCCATTGGCAGGCAGGTGTTCAGACATGCCCAGGAAAGCAGGGCTCTGTCCATCACATGTAACTTGGGAAGACAACACAACTAAGAACACGCTCCCTTCATCCTTCCTCCTCCAGCATTTATTGCTGAGCAGGACATCATATGGCATGGAATATCACTTTGTGCGGAAAGGTATCTCCATAAGAATGGACATGTGAGCAAATCCAGACTCTGTGGCGCCAGCAAGGCCACACAAGGACGGCCACGTGCAGCACGTGAAGCAGCAGTGACACAGCAAGAAAAAGGAGGCAGAAGGCGGAACTAAGGGCGGCGCCTTGACAGCAGTGCCTGGCCAATCAGAAGATGTTNTTGTAGTGATAGGATGAGGGGTAATGACTTTAAACTGGAAGAGGGTCAAGTTAAATTAGAAATTAGGAAGAAGTTCTTCACTATGAGGGCGATGAAACACTGTAGTAGATTGCTTGGGGAAACTGTGGATGTTTTCTTCCTGGATATGTTCAAGATCAGGCTGGATGGAGCTTTGAGCAACCTGGTTGAGTGGAAGGTGTCCCTATCCATGGCAGGGGAGTTGGAACTAGATGATCTTTAAAGTCCCTTCCAACCCAACCATTCTATGATTCTCTGATTCTATACACAAAACCAGTATTAGATTACCTCAATGATGATCATGCCACCAGTGACACTACAGGGCAGGCACTGGGGAAGTGCCAGACTGGACTCAGTGGCATATGGGAACTGGATTTTGGAACTGGTTTTATAAACACATGGATTGGGAATAAAGACAGAAGAACAGACATAGCCCTTCTTGGAAGCTGTCCATTGAAGAAGAGAGCTTGTCCCTTGTGATCATTCAGCTTTATACTGAATATGATGTACATGAAATGGAATACCTGATGGGCAGTTTAGGGTCACCTGTATTATCTGCTCCTCCCTGCAGGTGCACCATCTCACTTACTGTACCCACAACATGGTCTCCATAGGAGCAAGTATAAGCAAGAGCCTTTCTGCACATCAGTCCTCAGCAGTAACTATAANAAATGGAATACCTGATGGGCAGTTTAGGGTCACCTGTATTATCTGCTCCTCCCTGCAGGTGCACCATCTCACTTACTGTACCCACAACATGGTCTCCATAGGAGCAAGTATAATCGAGAGCCTTTCTGCACACCCCAACCCCAGCAGTAACTATAAACATGGAGTGTTATCACTGCTAGAAGCAGACACTGCCTGTGAAAACATGGTGCTAACTTCAGAAAGTGCAGTTAGGAAGAAGATACTTGCCTGAAAAGTAAAATCACTGAGCAGAGAATTCATTCTGTTTTAGTTCAAGCCAGGACAACCTGTTATATATCCTGTTCTTCTGATAGAAATGCAAAGCATGAAGGAAGGATAAACATTTGTCTGTTCCTGCCTGCTAGTGTAATTTTCACTATTAATTTTAAAACTATATTTGATAGCCATATTAAATATTTCATACACATATGCTACAGTTACACATATTCTGTATTCCAGAATATCTCAATATTTGCACTTATACTTTGCAGTTATCTGCATATATATATTGACATAATATTAGCTATTTCCAACTCCATGGGGAAATATCAATAAATCACTTTGAAAAAAAAAGATGTTGATATTTTGGTAATGTCTATACCCTCTTTTCCATTTTAGGTTTTCTAGATGGTTATTTTCAGGATTGTCTTGTAGGCGCTAAATTTCAAAAGCTCAACATCTAAATAAAATGTATATACTTAAGTGAATAAAAGCCCATTTAGTTAACCAAGTTTAGGTTTAACATGTCTAATTTATCAGACTATGTATAAAAATTTATTTTGATAACTCCTTCACTCCTTAGAAAAATATGTTCACTGAAATTTACCTGAAAAAAATATTTGTGTTGGAAATCCTTTTGAAGTTGTAGAAATGGCAGTATGCCACTCTTGTGGTATAACCCTGACCAGCAGCTGGACTCTAGTCAGTCGCTCACTCACAACTAATGGTAAAAGTGAGAAAACTCGTGGGTTGATATAAGGACAGTATAATAGGTAAAGCAAAAGCCACACACACAAGTAAAACAAAGCAAAAAATTCATTCACTACTTCCCATTGGCAGGCAGGTGTTCAGACATGCCCAGGAAAGCAGGGCTCTGTCCATCACATGTAACTTGGGAAGACAACACAACTAAGAACACGCTCCCTTCATCCTTCCTCCTCCAGCATTTATTGCTGAGCAGGACATCATATGGCATGGAATATCACTTTGTGCGGAAAGGTATCTCCATAAGAATG
>VYZX01026131.1:7960-20006 GCA_013401335.1 Brachypteracias leptosomus
GGGGTTGTCAGAGATGGGCTGTCCTGGTTTCAGCTGGGGTAGAGTTAGTTATCTTCCTAGTAGCTGGTACAGTGCTGTGCTCTGGATTTAGCATGAGATCAATGTTGATAACACACTGATGTTGTAGTTGTTGCTAAGTCGTGCTTATCCTAAGTCAAAGACCTTTCAGTTTCCCATGCTCTACCAGCAAAGAGGTGCAGAAGAAGCTGGGAGAGAACACAGCCAGGACAACTGACCCAAACTGGCCAAAGGGATATTCCACACCACAGGATGTCATGCTCTGTATATAAACTGTGGGAAACTGCCTGGGAGTGGCCGATCACTGCTCAGGCATCGGTCAGCGGGTGGTGAGCAATTCCATTGTGCATCACTTGTCTTGGGTTTTGTTTCTCTCTGATTACAATCCTTTTTGTTACTATTATTATTACCATATTTTATGGTTTGGGTTTTTTTTTTCTTATTTAACAGTTCTTAGCTCAACCCACAAGTTTAACTTTTTTTTTTTTTCGATTCTCCTCCCCATCCTACTGTGAGGGGAGAGGAATGAGCAAACACCTGTGTGGTGTTTAGTTGCTGGCTGGGGTTAAACCACAACAGTTCCCAAGATGTTTGTGTAAGTTCACTGACAGAATGAAGGTCTCACCCTGCATGACTAGTGGACATAGAAGTAGACTAAGCCATTTGCAGCCTGCACGCTGTTGGAGGGCTTTTACATTCTTGGCATCCTGGCAAAGCTCCCCAGTCCCTGCTGGGCAAGGGATGGGCAGCAGTTTTCTGTTTTGTGAGCCAGTGTGATGAGGGAACTATTAGAAGAGTGAAGCATCTTCGTTAGACCAAGCTCTCAACCTAGCTTTAAATTTGAGATATGAGCAGAAGGTCAGGACTGGGAATGAAAGAGGAATGTCCTGCTGATGTTGTGGCCTTGCAAAACACCAGCAAGGTCAGAAAACCCCAACAGAGTGGGGACAACTCTTGTTTCCTAGACTCAGTGTGCAGTGAGCTCCAGCCTAAACAACGAGGGGACTTTCTGCAGTTGCAGTATCAGTCACCTCCAGTGTATAACAGGGAAAGAGAAATCCCTGTGCCCAAGTGATGGACTTATCCTGCACCAGCCACGTGCTCACCTGTCAAGAAGGGCACATTAATAGATACAGATAATCCCACTTCTCTGGGTCTTGGTGTCTCAGCTTCTTTTTCTAGTGTTCAGGTTGTGCGAGCATCCCCACACAATTCACAAGCATGGTTGCTGTGCTTAGAATTAGATTAACTCTTTATCAAGAGGAGAGGCCACTGCATTAAAAAAAAATGTATAGATTTAGTGTATGTATAAAAATGTATATATATAAAAATGTATTATTTATTGGGAAAAAATTCACTGTCTTTGGGTTTCACTGTATACAGCTTAAAAGGATATAAATTCTGTACTTGCCTCACATTCATACTCTCTTGAGTACACAAAATTTATTTGCAAACAGTGCCACAGTACCAGTCTATTTGAAAGAAGAAATAAAAGAAACTCACTTTCACTTAAGGAGCCAGCTGGACTGCCAAAACTGCTGCGTGCCATTAGCAATAAAACCGCGGGTGGAATACAGACAAAAATTGTGTTCTATGCCTCTTCCTCCAGCGTTTTGCCCACCTGAGGCATACTCTGGTCTTGTCAGTGTCCTGTTTTATTAAACATGACATTCTTCCGTTGGCTTTATTCCCAGCAAAGGGAATCTGTACTTAGTGTTGTTCCAAACCACCCATGGCAAGGTCCAGCTGTTTTCTCTCTTATGCTGAACAACACTTTCATTGCTATGGTAACTATCCAGTTGTTACAGGAGTAGGGTAGCAAATCAATTTTTGCACTTATTTCTTAATTTCCTCAAGTCCAAGGGAACTCTTGCTTATACTGCTGTATCCACCTGTGTTCAGGGGAGCATAGATATTCACTAATTACTGAACTGCTGTACAGCCATGCCTGTGAAAGTAAAAAAAACAACCCTGCAATTGGCAAGAAACCCCCATCCCATGCTGTCAAAGGGATCTCTGCCATATGCAGAGGCAAGACTACATGCATTTTCCAGGTTCATGGCATAAACCTGGTTTCAGGGTTGGATTACAGAAACTAATATTGAGAATCAAGGCTAGACACCTTAAAAAAAAGCTTGCCTGTCAGGTCAGAACACCTCACTGTCTTGCTCTGATACACCATTTAGCTTTTTAATAGATTAAACTATCAGCACAATCCAAGCTGCCCACCAGTATCAGTTTTATGGCTTCTGGTGTAACAACGACAGTTCAATGACACCACAAAACCAACCACTGTGACTCAGCGCAGACAAAACCAGTAGCATTAAATCTGCTGCCTGATTTTGCTGGAGGACATGTTGGGATATCAAAGTAGAGTTCACCCTAAGTTCTCTCAGTGGCAACTGATGGGCTGATGAAGCTGAAACAAGAGTCTTTATAGTACCAGTAGTCATTAAAAAGTTAATAATTGATGAAAAAGTATTTCAAGCAGTTCAGTTATTTTTCATCATCCTTAGCTTGCAGTATACAAATTTCATTAATTTTTCTGCTACCTTGAAGAATAGACAAAATTAGAATTTCCAGATGAAAAATAAGCAATTATGCACAGGATTCATGGCCTTTCTTTGTTTCTGGCAAAGGATGAAAAGGGAAAGGAGCTGCACTCAATTTTTCTTTGCATTAACTTTGAAGTAGTCATAGTAATAGTCAGGACAAGACTGCATGAAAGTTTGGATTCTGCTTACAAGTTTTATTGCCAGATCTTTATTAGTTTTGAACGCTTATAAAATTATTTTCCAAAACAATTATTTTCTGGGCTGGGAAAAGCTCTTTAGTAGCCATAGATACATGACACATTTTATTACAAAATTATTCTTATTTTCCTAGGGAATGGCAGGGAATGCTACATGGATTTAAGCGTTCACCAAGATAAGTTACATCTTCGTGACAAGGTCTTATCAAGAGACACATTGGCAAATCTCTCCCTTGCATAGGCAAGACACCATGTTCTTATGTTCTCAACATGCACTAAAGGGGCTAATGTGGGGTATTTCTAATTTTAAGATGTGGTTTGCTGGGAGACACTATTTCTTATCTTTGACAAACTAAAATACAAAAAAAACCAGAGGGCACACCAGCTTTATGTCTGAAACAGAAAGAGGAGATCTCAAGCTGAATTTTGAGATGGTTGATCTGAGTTTGACTGATTCTGTTCATCAGTTATTCAGCTTAAGGGGAAAGGAAAGAGAGCAACGTGGAGCAGAGAAGAGCAGTGCCGAGGGGAACGGTGAGCGCAGTGTTAGGCACAGGGGACAGAGACACGCACACAGGTCATTAGTGCCATGGAAGTTACATTCATATACTCTATGCTGGTGAGGCCCCACCTGGAGTACTGTATCCAGTTCTGGGCACCCCAGTTCAAGAAAGACAGGGAGCTACTGGAGAGAGTCCAGCACAGAGCCACTAAGATGATTAAGGGAGTGGAGCATCTCCCTTATGAGGAAAGGCTGAGGGAGCTGGGTCTCTTTAGCCTGGAGAAAAGGAGCCTGAGGGGTGACCTCATTAATGTCTATAAATATGTAAAGGGCAAGTGTCGGGAGGATGGAGCCAGGCTCTTCTCAGTGACATCCAGTGATAGGACAAGGGACAATGGGTACAAGCTGGAGCATAGGAGGTTTCAGGTAAACATAAGGAAAAACTTTTTCACGGTGAGGGTGACAGAGCACTGGAACAGGCTGCCCAGAGAGGTTGTGGAGTCTCCTTCTCTGGAGACATTCAAAACCCGTCTGTATGCATTCCTGTGTGACCTGATCTAGGTGATCCTGCTCTAGCAGGGGGGGTGGACTAGATGATCTTTTGAGGTCCCTTCCAACCCCTAATGTTCTGTGATTCTGTGATTCTATACGAGGTGGTTAGAACCCTTAAATTGACAGGAGTAGGTACAGAGAGGCGTTTTGAGACAACAGCACTGATGAGGTAAGCTAAGCTAGAGATAAGTCTCACTGGACAAAGTGATGTATAAACAAGTCTGAAAATCTGTTCACCAAACTTCTTCTATAAGCAGAAACTGGTATGTTATCAACATAGAGTTCCCTTCCTTGCCCTTGTTCACTGACCATTTGTGGTTCTGCAGGACACTATTGTTCAGGCCTGATCACAGGTCCTCTTCAAGAGTAGTTTTTGAGAGGCTACATCTCAAATATAAATAAACTCTTTCCACCCAAACTAAAGCTCATAGAAGATCCTAACCACTTCCAATATAGTGCTACTCTCCTGCAAAAAGAAAAGAGGAGAAGCAAGGTAAAAACTAGTTCCTTCTGAAAGGGGATTGATACAACTCCAAAACCATGGTGGACTGCCCAGCTGGTCCAGTCTGTCTCCTCTCCCACACAGCACATAAAGCCCTTTCAGCAACTCTTGTCTACCCCAATTTGATTTAGCCAGTTAAGAAGATTCAGTCCTGTATGGGTAAGGAGACAAAAAAGTCCACTACTGAAATTCCCCAGATTTTGTCACTTAATAATAGGTAAACAGTACAATTTCAAATTGTCCTTGTGAGAGTCAAGGTGGTGAGTTCAAAAGGCAACCAAAACTTCAGAGGTTCACATTGAAAACAACTGGTTTTGTTGGCTTGTTTTTGTTTTGTTGTTTGTTTGGGGTTTTTTTAATGTGAATAAAACACCTCATAAGGTCTTGGTAGCTGCTTGCACCATCAACCAAGAGAAATGCGAGAACAAGATGACTCCAATTAGGGGAAGACCAGAGTTATATGACTGAAAATCCCCTAGGTCTGCTCTTTTGGAGGGATGAGTGGTTTGCTTGAATCAGAGCACATGGTGAGCGATAAACCCCAAGGTCTGTGAGACAAACTCTGCACTTCTCCTTACCCAACTGACCACTCTTCAGGAGGTGCAAGGTTTGCAAAAACATTTTGGCAGGGTCTTTCTTTACTGTATTCTCAAAGACCAAAGTTAGTGGAGTCCCAGTCCTATAGCACCACTATCCCTCACGTTAGGAGTCTGAGCGGAGTCAAAGTAGGCTCTGCAGAGCTGCGTGGTTTCCAGGATGCAAGCTTAGGAAGGCTAGTCAAGTCCCTGGGTGTTTCTCAAGAAGAAGACACAGCAGTAATTCAGCACAAACTGAAGCTTTGCTGACAAGTTTTCTACTGTTTGTGAGAAAACAACAGGGAAGATACTAAATTATTCAACTTGTTTCACTGGTTTCAAAATATGCAAAGGAATCTCTGCATCTAGGTCTTCCTACCCAGGAAATCTATTATTTTAAGATTTCAATATTTGGTATTCTTCACAGATATTTGTGCACTGAAAAGGAACATTGTTCATGTAGCAACTGTAAGGAAGTCCTGTTAGTAGACTTATTTTTCCTAGGATGAATAGTGTAAAATCTTGAAGGGACAGTAGATGGATTTAAGATGGTTAAGATGGTTAAATACTTTTTTTTTGGACTTGAACATGCTGCCATATAGAATCTAATCTGCTTTTATTAATTCATCTGTTGAATGGCTAAGGGTAGAGGGCAGGTGAAGACTGCCTTACTTAAAACTTGCAGAGACTGTGGCATTTAGGAGCAAATCCCACTGCTCCAGTCTGAGCTACCAGAGGCACTGGATGCACTTTTGAACAGTGGTTCAGCTTTCTGTGGAGATAGGAGATCCTTAGGACACACAGGAAAATTTGTGATGCTGGTGGGCACTGAGGTGTTCATCTGCTCTTTGTGCCTCTTAGAGTTAGATTTCCTGCACCTGCAATTACGTACCTACCTTCAAGTTCCTAATTTTTAGAAGTCTTGCCCCAGAAAATCAACACACTTATCTTTCACGTACCCTCTTTTCTCCCAGTGGTCTGAAAGCATCTGTGAAGGCCTTTCATTATTTAGAGCATTAACAACTGTATGGAACATTCAACACAGTAAAGGCTTTTTTTTTTTTTCATTGTATAGTTCACCAAAATCCTTAGATTATAATCTTCCTGGCCATAATTTATTTCTTTTCATCTCCCAAACAGCTGACATTTAGAGCTGTCACTCACATCTCCCTTACTGCCATCTTGGAGCACACATTGGAGCAGCACCAATGTAGAGCAGCTTCTCCTGCATGTTCTTCCTTGCAAAGATCACTATTTAGGTTGTAGTTTTCACAACTTTAACTGAAGCAGATGACTCCTCTCTACAATGGTTTATCTCCCCTTCACCTTTTTTGGAGCTAATGCTCAAAATTTTGCTTTGTTTACTGCACTAAACTATGTTTGATAGAGAAGAGAGTGTTCAAAGCCAAGATCAACAATGGCAGAAGGGGAAGCAAGACGGCCCTCTTCTCCCCATCCTGAGCTGGTCAATTGGTTTAGCAACTTTTTTACATCTTTATTGGGAATGAGCCAGGCACTTTTTTCTGACTCAGTGAGGAGAAAGTTCCTATCATCCTGTGCTTTGACTAACATACCTGGCTTTTAATATACATTGGCAAAAGCTTCTCCTGCATGACTAACAGTCTAGTGATTTTGAGCAGCATGAAGTTATTCCTCTGCTACAATTTCAAGTCTTTCCCATCCCCATTTTTTGCCAGGTGGATACAGACACATCTGTGTATCTTCAGCAAGTAATTTAAATGTCTTGTTTTACTTGCTTTTAAATCCACAATGACTAGGTCTTCCTCACCTCATCCCAGTGCATTTTAAATGTTTTTTTTATTTCAAACAGGAGAAAATATTTCCAACAGGACCGTGTTTTCTACCTGCAGATACAAATACAGATATTATTGCCAGAACAGAAACATTTGCAAGTTGATAACAAAAACCAGACGTTCCTCTTTGGCCTCTACAAGCCAAATCATCAATAACAGAATCAATAAATCCCTTGAGAAGTTACAAAACACACCAGATGAGTGCACTCCTCATGGTTAAATGCAGCCATTTAAACAAGCCGGGAGGAATATTCTGCTGTTTTAAGGTTTAATACCATCACCTACACCCTAGTGAACTCCCCACTCCCTTCTGGGGCATCCAGCACCAGCTCCTGGCAGATGCCAGATGCTCGGACTTAGCAGCCAGCTTGGGCTCGACACTTTTCTGTGTCAAGAAATTCTAGTAGAATTTCTTACCTGTGTTGCCACAGCAACGCGGCATGCCCAGTTTTTGTGAAGATAAGTCACCTGTTTCTATAGGAACAAAGCATTCAGGTCTGCATGGAAACTTCAGCTCGGGAAAACACAAAATTTGGCCAATAAAAGTTAAAACAAAGAATGAAAGGCAGGTAGTTAACTCAGAGGAGAATCTGTATTGCACACGCACAGAACTGTATGAAGAGACATCCAGGGAATATTTACACTGGCCCAGGACTAAGTAGATCTGGACTCTGACTAGAAGTCACTGATTGTACACACAAAGGCAGCTCTATACAAACGTGAATTTCTTTACTCCCAGTGACTAACAATTTTAATATTTACAATATCTGCTCAAAAGTTGAAATAGAGGACTGGGATATGGAGAGTTTGGGTGTTTCTCAATCCAAATTTCTCCACATTTATGCTCCTAACCTAGGAAAAATCACATAGTCCCCGCTCTGAATAGATTTATATACCTGTGGAAAGGAATAAAATAAAACAAGATTATTCTTGCTAAGGATTGTGTGAAAACATGTATGTTAATAAGATCATTTAAAGTAAGATCAGGAAAATCATAAAACTGTTAATCTTTTAGTAGTGTATAATTATTAACTTTTAAAAATAGAAATACACAGGAAAAACTTGCATTAAAGACAGTTATCAAAAAAAAAACCCCTAGAACAAAAATAAGAAGAAAATCTAAACCTGATTTCACAGCACTTTGTAAGTATTGTCACAGAAAGACTCCAATGGATGCATCCAGACAACAGCTACAGTAGGAAAAATCACTGCTTCAGTTCTAATCAGATATTATTACTTTACATCACCAGTGATCAAAGACCTAAATAACGAGACAGGAGATTTAAGCAGCCAGCTGTGCTTCAGGTGTGTAGAAAACATTGTCTGACAGGCATGAACCAAAAGAAAAAAGCAAAACAAAACAGACCCTGTATATAGGTGTGGCTTGCCACTGAACATCTCAAATGGCACTGGGCACCCTGAATTCCACACTCAGCTCAGCTGAAGCAGCTCTTGGACCTGTGCAGGCTCTGCTGATCTGAGCTCTAGTGATTACAAAGGGAGCTCAGAAACTTAGCTTAGCTGCAGGCACCTCATCTTAGGCATCTCAGTTTCAAGCTGAATTCTGCTCTGGGAAGATTCAAGACAGGCAGTCAAAATTCTGAACTGTAAGGTGTTTAAGGTTTTGTATGTTGTTTCTGGTTTGGTTTTTTTTTTCCTTTCTGTCATCCCCCCATAACTTTTAAACGTGTAATAATGTGTATGGATGAAAGAATGGAAAAATATCTCAACCTGACAAAAAGTCATGGTACTTTCAACATCATCCTCCAAAATAAAAAAAATTGCTACAAGTTATTGCTTCTATGAACAGAGATAATTGTTTTGTGTGCAAAACACAAGCTGATATTCATCTAACCACAGACCATCTTACATGCATACAAAAAAGTGCTGTTGATTAGAGCACAACTAAAAAGCAGAACATATATTGCATTTTCCTGCCTGCTCCTAGCTTTCCTGCCTTTAACTCTTTGGATTTAAACTCTTCCTGGGCTCATGATGAAACAATCAGTCTTTGACCATGGATCCTAGGGTTGGGAAAGCCTCAGATGAGCTTGACAATGGTGAACTTGTCTAAAAATTGGCTGCTGCTGAGAGAAGCTCTGCCTGACCAGGGGGTGGCAAAAGCTACAGTACATCTGTTCTGAGTTACAAGCATGAAAATTAAATTCACTTTTTAATCAACAGTTGTGGTGTAGCAGGTTATCAATACCTGTGTGCACACCCAGTGCACTTGAACCTTTGTAACTGAACCCTCGCAATTAATTGACTTGTCCTTACAGGACTTAGTGGATGGGAATTTGGGTCAGTTCTTGAAATTCCCCCAGGCAGCTCCCACTATATCTCAGCCAGTTTCTGTGTTTAATGTTGAGTAACATCATGTGTGGTCACTGCTACAGAACTGATCAACTTGTACACAGATCTTTGTAAACAGTTAATAGAAATTGTTCCTACAGAAACAGTAATGTAAGACCAAGGAGAGTCTTTTCTGCATAGTTAAGACATTTAAGAGATACTTTGTACTGAAGACAATCAATAGCAACACATTGTGCACATTCTGGAATATTCATGCAGGACCATGTGTTACAAGAACTGAGCAGAACCAATTTTGACAGTCTCACCTGGTTCAGCTGATAGCAGTGCTGCAGAGCCCAGCAAGAGAGACTCTTGTTGCCATCCAGTCATCAACTGACTGTCCTGGTTGGGAGATCCAATACCCCGCTGTGAGCCAAATGCCCACTATATTATATTTTCTTTTTTAACAAACGCTTTCCACGAGTATCTGAGCAATGCCAGCTACATACTTCATCTTCACCTTGGGTCAGCCTTGACATTCATCTCACTCCTCTTGGCAAGCTGAATCAGCTCAAGGTGGTAAAGAACTTACCCAGAAGAAGAAACAGATGAAAAAGCACTCGTTTAAGGAGTTAAATGACCTCCTCAAAGTGCTTCACTGAGCAGAGTTGTCCACAGCACAGAGCTGCATAAAGGAAAACTGTTCAGCTGAGTCCAGTGACTTCACTGATAAGGCTTTTCCCCCTCTTATTTGTAACGGATAAGTATAGTTTTATATGAACTAACACATTGCTTTCCAGCTAAATTATTTGATTATTACTGTCTCTGCAAGATTTCACCTGTAGTTCCAGTCTATCAGGATTTCCTCTTGTAAAAACCTGTCAACAGTATACACAAACAGTACCCATATTCTATTACTTTCAGCAAAAATTACTAAAAAATGCATTCATAATACAAATTTCCCTAAAGAATACCTCTCTACCTTCTAAGAAATATTTCTACCTATAAAACCATTAAATATGATACATAGTTTTAATCTGATTTGCAGGTATTAAAAAAGAGTAAACAAGCCAGATACAGCCACTGAATATCCCTACAACTCTAAATCATAAGAAATTCTCCTTTTTAATGAGTATATTTTTTCCCAAGTAGACTAGCTACCATACCATAAATAAAGGGATGGTATGGAAAAAAACCCTACTGGATACTCAGGTATCCAAATTTACCAATTTTGTCCAAAACTGTAGGCAAAGATGCTTGTGATTAATTTACAAAAACACACATATGGCTACAACACTCCAATGTCTCTATGCTAAAAGGGAAAAATCAGCTACTGCTGCTGTCATCCTTACTGCAAAATAACAGGTTAAGTGAATATATGTGTGAAAAATTATGACAAACAGAGGAAGTGTAAGGTCTTCAGAATGCGATGGGTGGGTTATGCTCTTCAACAACAGAATCAGCATGAAGCTGAACTTTGGATTAACAGGAACTGTTAACATGACAAAGTCTGCACACAGAGTCATAGAATCAAACAACAATTTGGTTGTGAAACAACCTCAGAAAGACGTGACCTCAGGAAGTCTCCAGTCCAGACCAGCCTGCACAGGGCTGCATCCAGTCAGGTCTGGAAAGCCCATGAGGGCAGATACTCTACCACATCTCCAGCCAAAGTTTCTGCAGAATCCTATTAAAGATCTGTGCTGGAAGCATTTAACTAAAGATCAAAAGTATTTTATTTCTCTGCATAGAGAAAGTCACAGGAACTGCTTTGCAAGATACCTTATAGACACCAGCTCACACAGGAATGCAGAAGAGTTGCAGGAATGTGCCTGTTTGATCACATCATCTGCAACAGAGGTTAATTACAAGAGAAAAGCAGACTGCAGCAGCTCCATTTTAACAGCCACATAGGCTGTGATGCTACCTAATGCAAGCAAGCAGACATGAGCAACATTACCTTAGAAAATAAAAAAGCAAACATTCTCGTTAATATAAATTAACCTTGATTTTAGATGTTCAGCCTGATGTGAAACATGTTAGGAATTTATTATAACCTGCAACAAGTCTTTCAAGTATTAGAACAATATAAGTAAAACTTGGAAGTTACACTTCAGCCACTTTTTAACAAATAGTATCATATCTAGATTAGAAAGTTGAAATAATGTCAAATGGCCATTTGTTGCTAAGCTACTCATGCAAAGCAAGTTATGAGTAATACGAGATCTATTCACAACTTCAAAGGAAATCAGAGACTTTTAAGAACTGTGACAATTCATCTGAAATGACATCTTAAAAATCCTTCAAGTGCCTGAAGTTTTGAGAGCCTGTCTTGGGGGAAACAAGCAACTCTGCTCATCTCACCAGGAAGTCCACTTCAGAACTTGGAAACAAGTGTCCCTCTACTTAACTTCACCAGAGATGTCAAATTATGTCTGCTCTCTCTCTTGTATGTGTTCTGGATTTCAACTGTTTCAAAAAGATGCTTAAATAGATAACTTCCCAATTGCAAATGCAGAATGCCATGCTTAGAGGTCCTCCCAAGGTGGTCCAGAAGGAATCACCACAGGGCTATCATTCTTGAAAAGGTCACAGCAATGAAGACTGTAGGTGGAATCAAAACATTGGTGGACTATTTTCCTTTTTCCAAACCATGCAGCTCAAAGAACAAGAGAAGAATGAGAGAGGGGAAATGCATCACTCTTCAACAGCACTTTATGAGATTGTGAGTTCATATAAAATAGTTTGTTTCTGAAAACTCTCACTTAAATTGTGTTTTAACATGTAGATTTTGTGGCCATGACCTCCATACATCTGTGTGGCAGGTTTATGTTTTAGTTTGGTTTTGGTTGTTTTTTAAAACTACAAAACCAGGATGCAGCAGGCTCACGTAAATGATAGAAGATGTACTTCCAAAATATTAATAATATACCTTCTTGTGAAGGAGAAGAAGAAACTGTTTCTTTCAACTGCACATAGCATGAGCCACTGATGTTAAGAGGTCACTAACACATGAAGTTTATGCACATCTTTTAAAAC
>VYZX01026158.1:0-20315 GCA_013401335.1 Brachypteracias leptosomus
AAACCTTAAACCACAACAATGCCCTTCTTGCATGTCCTTCCATACAAACTGCTGCACAAATTTCTATGCCACACCCTTGCTGCCGTGCCACATTGTGTTTGCCCAGTCAAGATGCTCCTGGTTGCTCGCACACCCTAAGGGCTTCTTTTATACATGGGAGACGCTTGGCTACCACTGCTCCTGGTGCCAGCCAGGTCCCACCAGCCACTGTCTCGCAAGCTGTGCACTCCTAGGAGCAGCCTGTGTATTTAGGCTCAGGTACTGAATGACAGATGTTATTGGACTAATGTGTGTTCTTTCCTACAGTGATAGTTTGGACTAATTACACTGTAGCTCTTTTGAACTGCAGTCAAAATAATACTTAAAGCTTTAGTTTCTACTTCTTCCCTTTCTGAGGGAGGCAGGGGAGAAGTATTACAGAGAACAGCAGCAGTTACATTTCTTTATTTTGAAGATAAATTGTGTATCCTTTGAAACACAAGAAAGGGAGATTCTTTCAAGACTTTGCTTTGTTCTCCTTCCATGATCTCTTTCATGGCTTACAAAGAAGGTGACAGTGTGCTGTAGTATGAGATTAGTGAAGAGCAAGATGAAGGACTTTATTTCTGTGTGTTGCTGTGCAGTCTGTGGGCAGAGCATCACAATCAGGGCTCGCGTCTGACATCGCCTGCAGCAACATTCAACTCTATAGGTATGTACAAGTGAGAAATAACTCCCAGGTAAAGAAGAGAAAGTGGTAGCCATTGATGTCTTGCTTCATGTGCTTCCCTCTGAGAAAATAAGTGCTCTCATTGCATACTTTTTTCCTTCTTCTGAGAACTATTAAGAAGAAACTACAGATGAAGATAAGCTGAAAGAATCAATCTGAATAATGTGTTGATGTAGAGAGTTCAAAGAAATTACACAGAATTAAACATTTTTGAGTTACAGTGGGAACATTTTGAGTTATATGTGCCTGTCAACTGAGTCCATACCTGCATTTACCTAGCATGCCCCAACCCCGGGCAAAAATAGGGCCTCCGAAAACTGATTAACCAGGGCATATGCTCATATAGTTTACCCATTATTAAGTCAATGTAAGACCACTCACACTTAATGATTATAGCAACTTAGCTCTCATCTTAACAAGGTGCTATCAAAACCTGAATGCACTCTCAGACTCTGGAAGGATACTAAACTGTTGGCCTGATCAGTTTGAGACTGGTTATGGTTTAGATTTAGATCCTGAAACTAGCTGAGTCTCAGGAATCCATGAGATCCTTCCTATCAGAAACTGCCTTTCTCACGTGATCTAAGTGTTAGAAATAGCCTCATTTAGGAAGTGTTAAGTCAGTAAGGACCAGCCCAGCTCCTTTTCAGGCAACAGAATTAAAGCTAAGACAATTGCTTTTGAGTTCTGTAGATCTTAAAATAGTTTGGCAACAGAATCTTCTATCTAGGCTGGTTTGGGGACCCCACTGATATATCAGCATGGGAGAGAAAGTATAGCTCTCCTCTTACTATAGACAGGGAGATGTGTTTTTGCTGTTCAAGCAGAATTTCAGATTCCCAAGGCACACAGTGTTGCTTTTAATGCTGTCATTTTCACGGTAGCAGAGATCTGAGTTTCAAATCCTGGTTAGTCTAACAAGTAAGAATGAACACAGCAGTACAACCATGTTCTCCAGCTGAGTACCTCACACTGTTTGGTATCATTTAACTGCAAGACAAATGAAGAGATCACATTTGTCTTTTTTTTTACAGATGAAACAACATAGCACTTACCTCTGAGGATGTGCAGTGCAAAGAAATCTCCTATAGAATATGAAGGTATAAAGTCGGTTAATATTACAAGACATTATACATATATGCAATCTCTATTTGTTTATCTTTTATGTAAGAAATACTTCAGGTAATTGTTAAATATTTACCAAAACCACATACTTTCTCTTAGACCATCCAATTTAGGAAACATGCATACTAAAGTAGTAACATCGATAGGCTTTTTATCTTGAAGTCTTTGTGATGAGATGTCAAAAGGCAGTGTCAAAAGCAAGAATGTTATTGTTTAAATGTCTCTCAAGATCACAAACGCTTATCAAGCAACACAAAGGAAGTTTTTTGCATTACTATTGCTGTCATTTAAGTGGCCTGGGATTAAAATAGTCCTGTAGGTGTAATAAAGACCTCTATATACTGTGCACAAATTATTATAGCTGTAAATAGATGGTGGAACAAATAGAAAATAGTTATTCCTTTAATAGTATGTCCCTGGTCCCCTGTGATTTAGAAAATATAATTGTTCTGCATGTCTGGAAGATAAACCTAGAAGTACTAATGTATTATTCTCATTTAATTATTCTGCTATTCTTGTATTACTGTAATTCAACACATATTTTTCTCCTGAAAGCTAATAGTTTAGTACATGTAGGAAATTTAGTATGTGTGCTTTTTGTCTTGGGAACTGTTTTTTAACAAGAGAAATCCAACATAAGTCTGAACTTATCTACAGAAACATAAAAAAAGAAAAGAGAATATGGGAATGTATTAGGGTAATCTCAAAACTACATTTGACATTCTTTCTGTATTCACTGTAATTTGAAAAAGTGCAAAAAGAATACAGTGATACTGCTGATGAAATTCAAATCGGAAAGATAAATAGTGTGAAGAGCTGGAGGAAAAAAAGAATGATAAGGATACTATCCAAATGATTCAGACTAGTCACTAAACGTAATTTTTAAAAGTATATTATTTTGTGACCAAATAAATTTAGCTGCATTTTTTCACACATTATTTATTCGTTATAGGCATTAATACTAGTAGAGAAACATCCTGATTGGGCAGCACAGTCAAGCAATCAGAGAGCTAATTGATATTATTTATATCTGCAATTAAATGGAACAAAATGTTTCTACCATTATTGGTGAGGACAAAAGGGTTTAGAAGTCAAGTTCCAATACCCAGATTTTCTCTTGAAATCAGTGGAAGTGTGACTTAAGCGTCAATGTCAGATTTCGGCTCCAAGTTAAACTAAGAGTTTGATAGGCTTTAGGGGGTAATGTGTCTTAGGGAACTGAGTCTCTGTGAAGATAAAATGTTTACAAACTCGGAGGATTGTGTACTTGTAATGCCTTCATCATCTGGATCCTTGCTTAGGTGTGTTTAATAACAGTTTGAAAAAGTATCTAACACATGCATGAATAGCTAAAAGGATTAGGGATTAACTTCTCACATCCACAAGGGAGGAAGTTTGCATTCACTACAACCTTCAAGTATGAAGTAGGAGATTGAAAGTGAGAAAATAAATATCCTAATTCCTGTTCTTAAATATTTTTGCTATGTAATATAACTGATGTTCTAAATGACTGCAACTAAAGTTAAATATCTGAACATCTACTTATGTATTTACAGATTTTCAGATATGCTGTGAACACCATAGCATAACCTTATATTTAAGGGCAAGAGGTAAACATTCAAATATTTAAGTAACAAATATGTTAGTATTTCCACCCAGTGAGCAAAAATACAGGTTTTTGGATTTGAAAGTTCATTAAATTTGTTCTTTTTCTCTTTGAGGTTGAAACTTAAATATAACAACGTTTTGGGGGGGGGTGTTTTGGTTTGGTTTTTTTTTTTCAGAGCTGTATAATTAACTAAACACTTATACAGAAATGTGAAGGTTCTATCCTGGAATTATTTCAGGACTCACTAAATGTTCCTATTTGTTAAAAAGTTTACTCAGGAATAAGCTGCCCACATCTTTTTTCAAACACAAAGCCATTACCTGATTTAAAGGAATTGAGATATATGTATGAGATTAGAGTTCTTCATAGGCCTTTTCTGCTAAAGGCATACCGTACAACCTCACAGCACTCTATACTTACACTCAACACTGGAGTTCTGCTGTACTGTAAGTGAAATAAACCTAAATTTTCTCTCCATGCTTTTGCATCTTTCCTATTTAAATATATTTATTCCTTTCTGTTCTGCAGGAAAATACATTTTGCACTGGAAGGGTTTGTATGCTCCAGATATAAAAATGTGCTTTATGCAAAACACAATTACAGCTGTCACTCACCACCTAGTTCTGTGTGCTGCTGTTCTTGTCCACACTGAGCAAGGACTTGAGTACTTCAGGAGGAACAGTGTTTTCTTTGCTGGGAGGGTAACTCATAATCCAGCATGAACAGAGTCTATTCAGTAAGCAGACTAGTTTCTCTTCCAGTGCTTCAGTTTTAAGAGGCCTTTGGGATTGCCAGGGCCATTGAGGAAAGTAAAGAATAAGTATTTTAAAAAAGGAATCTGTGGCCTCACAGTCTGAACCAGACACAGACACTTGCAGCTCTGGAAACTGTTTTATTAACTATCTTTTTCTGTCTCTCTCAGGCAATATGCTCTACTTAGCTTCATGATGTTTCATGGAGCTGAATGGATTGCTGATTAGTATAGCATGACTTTTACCTCTCATTTCGTTTCTATGTCTAGTTTTGGCATTGCTCACACCCCCCGTTGCAATCCACACCCCCTCAAAAAATGTTCTGACTGAAGCCATAAGGCAGCAATCTCATTCTCGGGCAAGTTTCAGCATCTCCTTATGGTTCTTGGAGAACTTCACATTTCTTGCCAGGCCTAAGTATGGATGGGAGTGTGAGAGTAGGTGTATGGGACACTTCAGCCAATCCTGCCTGCAGGAAAAGCTAAGTTAGTCAGAGGTGCAGAGGAACTTCACATGGTAGGGAGGGCTGAGGGAACAAGTTTTTGTGCAGAGGTTGGGTGCACTATTGAGAACCCAGAAAAGCAAGCTAGGAGATTATTTTTATACACATTTTTCAAAGCCTGCAAAAATGTAAGAGGCTTGATCAGAGTACATGAAGAAAGTTCAGAGTTGTTATGAGTCTGCTTGAATCTGCTTCTAAAAATTTTAATTTCAGCTCTTTCTCACAAAGAGCAAGGGCTAAATTTACAGGTTGTTTTCTTCATAGGTTAGTTTGTTATCTGTTGATTTCAGAAGATTCACTGTTCTAGGTAAGAAAAGAGAGATATAAGAAAATAAACACAACAAATGTTAAATTAAGGACTGAATCATGGTAGCACGGAGTAGCTCTTCTACCTTGAACTGTGGGGACTTGCCTAACTTTAGAAGGGACGCTATCCCAACTTTGAATTCCCCAAAAGGAAATTACTTATGCTATAGTTCTTCTTTTAAGAGAAGCTTTTTTATACTATAGTCTATAGTATTTCATCTCAGGTCCTTTCTTGTCATGAGAGAGGATGTAAGCTAAGCATGGTTTACTTTGACAACATAAGATTTATGATCCACGTACATTGTAGAAAACACACTGTTGACTGTCATTCTAAATTGAGTGCATGCTGAGCTCAGTTTGCATTTATTGTTTCTGCTAGGTTCCTTCCTCACCTGTCACACTAAATCCGTTACAGAAAAATCCTTTGTATGGAAGTCAAGCAGGAATATTAGCATTGCTTATTAAATGATCCAAAAAAGAATTCTAACAAAGCAAAAACTTGCTAGTGGTTTGCTATCCTTTTCATCCTCATAACATTACCTTGGAAAATTATGATGGCCAAGAGATGTTAAAGGTGTCAGCTTGCAGAAAGCAAGACATAATCACTTCTTATGCATGTCTTTTCATAACCCAAGCCATTTAATTTACATATTCACTTACAGCTCAACTGGGTCATAAATTCTTTTTACATGTGCAGTACTTTATTCAATTGGTTATAGAGTCATTTATTTGCATATTTTATCGCTTCTATATTTATGGCACCATTAAGATCACAGGGAATGTATAAATCATCAAAATCCCTGCAGTAAGAACCAAACCTTGCAAATTTAAAAAAAAAATAAATGTTTTGAAGGGTGATGTCTTATCACTTTTCTGTATTCCCAAACAAATATGAAACAAAGCTTAGTACCTTCATATCCATTTAACAAAGAAAGCGATCTTCTGGGGCCAAGCAGATCTCTGCAACGTTTCAATTTATGATATGCAGAGCACACCTTTCCCTAGGTTTGTAGTCACAGTCCTCTCTATTTCCAGCTCTGCAAGTAGAGTTTGCACCATAATTCCTCATCTCCCCCAACTGTAACACGGACAAGAGGTTTGTCCTGACACTGACCAGGCACATCTCCAAAGCCCAGAACTCAAATGATGCAAAGGCATCACAAAAGCCAGCCTTGACCTTCCTTCTGAAAGCCTGATGTAGCTTCAAAGAAAATTCCCTTAGTTCATAACAAGAGTCAGTAACTTAGAAGTTGTCTTACAGGCTTTCTTTTCCCACTATTTTCAAATGTACAAAATATGTAGAAGCGGTTTGAGGTGGAGGTATCCATATTTTCACTATAATAAATGTCATAAAGGAACAGAGACACTTAAACATGATAACACAGCAAGTAGTGTGTTGTACTCAATTTTATCTGTCTCCTTTGTCCAACACAAGCTCTCTGGAAAACAAGAACTCTCCTCTGACATCGTCTGAAGCTAAAAACACTTTCAAACATTAAGTCCTGTTTTCTTCCTGGATATTAAACTTCAGCAATAAGTTTCTATTAATGTAACGGTAAATGGAAATGGGGAACTGTTGTTATAGGGAAGCGACTTGACAGATTTACTATTTTTCAGCATTTAGCATATGGGATGGAGATATTTCTGAGGTTTTTTTGTTTGAGTGGAACAAAAAGAGAGGAAGAAATAGTAAGGAGGTGATGACTACCAGCATTAAAACAAGTTTCAGAAGTCAGTGAAAAGAGAATGACTTATTCTTTTGCAGCACATTTCAGCCTATAGCATCAAAACCAAGCTGTCTG
The DNA here is from genome assembly GCA_013401335.1 of Brachypteracias leptosomus. NCBI lineage: Eukaryota > Metazoa > Chordata > Aves > Coraciiformes > Brachypteraciidae > Brachypteracias > Brachypteracias leptosomus. The sequence goes on from VYZX01026158.1 coordinate 6,806, forward strand.
AAACACCCCACCAACAGACAGATAAGGTTCCCACCCTTCTCTGAACAGAATTGTCATTCCTCATACAAATCCCCTTCACAGAGTTTGAATCACAGACCCACAGAACAGTAGGGGTTAGAAGGGACCTCTGAAGATCATCTAGTCCAACCCCTCTTCCAAAGCAGATTCACTAAGTGCAGGTTTCAAAGGAGCGTGTTAAGGCAGGTTTTGAAAGTCTCCAGAGAAGGAGACTCCTAAACCTCACTGGGCAGCCTGGTCCAGTGCTCTGTCACCCTCAACAGTAAAGAAGTTTCTCCTCATGTTGAAGTGAAACTTCCTGTGTTCCAGTTTGTGCCCATTGCCCCTCATCCTATCACTGGGCATCACTGAAAAGAGGCTGGCCCCATTGTCCTTGTACCCACCCTTTTACAATCTATGACCAAATCCCCTCTCAGTTTTCTCTTCTCCAGGCTAAACAGCCCCAGGGCTCTCAGCCTTTTCTCATAAGGGAGAGGTTCCAGATCCTTAATCATCCTTGTAGCCCTCCATTGGACTCTCCAGTATTTGCCTGTCCATTGACTTCATATGTAAACTCAAATAATAAAATTCCTTTTGCCAAAGATAGCAATGACAAAATGATAACTTTCAAACATTTTGAGAGGGCTTCCTGTGCCTCTCATGAGCAGCATGAGGCCTGGAATGAGATGTGACCACTGTACAATCTAAACCCTCCACTGTGAGAAATTTCCCACCATTTCCCCCAAATGTTCCACTGCTGTACAATCTAAATCTTCCACTGTGATAAATGATGAGCCATTAATGTCTGATGATGTTAGTCTTCGGGAAAACATCTTCATCCACTCCCATCCCATGCAACCTAGGAACCTCTGAAGAGCAGCAAACTCCTACCTGTGATTTACTTATAGTACTCTCTACCCCCTCAGCTTTCAGAAGTATGAGGTATACTGCTAATGAGTTTTGTCCATGTCAAGATTTTAATATGTATTTTGCAGAGTGAGAAGATGACAAAACCATAGCCCAAAATTTTCCTATGTTGTTCATTCAGCCAATCGTAAATATCCTTTGCACAGAGGAATCTGTGTATTTATTTCAACATCTGCTATGAAAACCACTGAGGCACACATGTTAGAGAAGTAAATGTCTGACAAAGAGGTGACATAGCTGTCACCCGATGAATAATAATTTCCACTTTTCAGGAAGTCATCAGGCAAGGGGTCCATTTAGTTGTAAACTGAGTTGACTACACGCATCTGTCTTTTGACTTTCAAGAAATTCATCTCTGAAATGATTACTTTGCCAGAAAGCATTTGCCATATATTGCTTTTTCATGTAAATGTATAATCATGGGATAATTCAGGTTGGGAAGGACCTTTGGAGGCCATCTATTCCAATGTCCTGCTCACAGCAAAATCAGTTGTGTGCTCAGACCAGGCTTAATGATTTTGGGTCTTGTAAATGTCTGAGAACAAAGACTACACAATCCATTTGGTCAACTTCCTTCACTGCTTGGTTGGCCTCATGGTGAAAAGATATCTTTTCTAATCAGTCTGAACCTCTCTTCTTTCAACTTACGTATGTAGTTGTAGTGGGTCTGTCTGAGCTGATTTTCCCCATACAGCCCTCATGCTGCAGGACTAGGACCCAGAGGGTGTTGATAACACACACCCTTGTTATGACTATCAGTGCCCACATGGCACCAAAGGTACGGTGNCTGCTGCTTATTAAACTGCTTCTTATCATAACCCACGGGTTTTCCTTTCCATCTTATTCTCTCCCCGCTTGACTTGTTGACGGAAGTTTTGGGGGGGGGGCGGGGGGAGGGATAGAGGGACTAGGGGGGGGCACCGGGCACCCAGCCAAGGTAAACCCACCACAGTAGTCTTTAAACCACCTATCATGCATCACTGTGAAAAGCGTGAATTGTCCCCTTGATGTCCTCCTTGTAGGCACCAGAAGATGCTATTGGATATCCCTCAAATTATGTCTTCCTCAGGCTGACCAAGCCCAGATTCTTCTGGCACTTCTCAAAGGGCAAGAGATCCAACCATGACCATCTCACTGGTCTTTGCTGAATGTTTTGTTTGTTTATTGGATTTTCTTCCCCTTTATTAGGATTCCCAAACAAGCCTGCAGTAACCTAGATGTGATAAGTATGAGTAAAGGGTGGTATTGCCTTTCGTCCACCTATAGGCCATGTTCTTGTTGATATAGACCAGGATGCTATGGGCCCTTATTGCTGCCAAGGACACTGTTGGCTCATACTCAGCTGCTACCCCCAGTGCCCTCAGCACCTTCCCTGCTGCTCTCCAGCCAGATATTCCCAGCCTGTCATTGCAAGAGTCTATTGCTTTCAAGGGGCAGGACTTGGTATTTGTCCTTGCTGAATTTTGTAAAGTTGTTATTGGCCTATTCCTCCAGGTTGTTTATGCCCTTTTGAATGGCAGCCCTGTCGCCAAAAAGCCCTACAGTCACCTGCAAACTTCATGAGAGTGCATACCACGCCATTGACAAAGATATCAAACAGTCCATGTCGGGGCATAGCCTTTGAAAGTATGCTTATTATCAGCCTCCAAGTGTCTACTACTCTGTGAGCTCAAACATACAACCATCCAATCCATCTAGTTGTCCCTCCATCCGGATTGCAATGTCCTAACTTGAATACAAGTGTATTCTGGGAGACAGTATTAAAAGCCTTCTTAAAATTGAGGAAAATGACATCCACTGCCCTCCCATCATCTATCTTTCTCCAGTAATTTTATCATACATAGAAGGCAATTGGATTTATGAAGTATGATTTACTCTTGGTAAATTAGTTGTCTGTTCCCAGGCAACATTTTCTACTACACGTGCCCACAAATGTACCCCAAGATACCTCAATCCGAAATTTTCCCAAGAACAAAACTGAATTTGGACAATCTGTAGTTCCCCGGATTGAAGTGTTACCTCTTTTGAAGGCAGACACAATGTGTGCCTTTATCTAGTTACTGGGGACTCCTTCTGATGTCCATGAGCTCCCCCAGAACACATGAAGAGTATAAATTAAAGAATAGTGCATCTGTGCTTACACTCTATTCTTACCACTTTCTACAAGTTTACTACCTCTCTGTAAGACATTTTGTTAACCATTGTGTCAAGTGACAAAAGTTGTATCACAAAAAAATCAGCAAAGGCAATGCCAGAAAGCATCCTACAACACATGGAGATTTTTCATTTCTCATTGAAACACTTGTAAGGGAAAATCATCTAGATAAAACCAAATATGTCCCTCAAAGAACATAACTTCAAGGTTGCTTCAAGGTCGGTCCAAAACAGATGCAAATATTTCTGTTGGTCAAACAAAAGAAATACTTTTTTTCAAGGCAGCTAAAAATTAAATAGAATCAGTTTTTCCTGCTACAGTGCCCAAAGAAAGCTCAAATAACTCATTCTCTATAGTTTCCTTACACTGGTCTCTCATAGTGGTCTATATTCTTCCTGGTGTGCCGTTACCTGCCTTATTGATTACACCTCACTAGTCCAGGCAAGTTCACAGAGAGAAAGTTGAGAGGCCCAGAAATGTGGTAAAGTGAGGTGTACACAGCACTTTGATTTGAAGATCCAACATCTTTCAACTTGAGAACTGAAAAATTATTTTCAATAAAAGAATCAAATGTAGATAAAATTAGTGAAAAATACAACATAGTAAAAAAATCAGATTTTCAATCAAAAAAGAAAGTCAGTGGATACAATTTCTCAAGGTGTACTTCTATTAACATTTCAAATACAAACTTTAAAATAAGAGCTATAATACTAGAAAAATATTTTAGAAAAATCATCAAGGTCTCTTATGAACTCATTTCATATAATTTCACCTCCCTACCTTCTTGATATACCTTGCCATCCTTTCTTTTGCCAATTTGGTACCATCTGAAACATATATAACACTGCTTATTTTAAACAGGCTTCCCTCTGAGTATAATGTTTCCATTGGAACAGCTAACGCCTACAGATAAGGCTTGAGTCAGTAATGTAGTCAATTCTGAATATAAAATAGACAAAGGAAGGTTGATGTAAGTTGGGAAATACTAATCAAGCACCATGAATCAAGTATTAAACACCACCATTACTTTTAAACAAATCAACATAAGGCACAAAATTACTGGTTTACAGGACTCAAGCAATGACTGTGTGACTTTGGAGGAGGTTTGGTTATGTGAAGAGGAGAAAATGCAGTTGTTGAAATTAAAATACACCATGAAGACAATTTAAAAAAAAAAAAAAAAAATCACTAACTTTTCTTTGCCAGAGTAGATCTCAAGTCAAATGTGTGTTGAGGGCTTTGCAATCAATCAGAAAGAGATCTTGAGGAAAAGAAGACAAAAAGTAGCCCATGGTTTGCTTCAGATTTGTTGCTTACTCTTTCTTTTCTACTGAAGGGAAAGTCACACATGTCCTTAGGGGAGAATTCAAATTTTTCTCTGTTGTTGTTGGGCTGAGAATAAAAATGAATATTGAGACACCATGTTCCTGAGTTCTGGAAATGTCATGTGGACTTGAAATACATGGTTTGCATTTGTACATGGTTTGCATTTGTAAGTGCTGTCATGAACCGTGCCTCTCATCTGAATACCACAAAAACAGAACAGCTCATGAGACCAAGGATTGTTGAGGAGAGAATTTGACACAAGGAATCAAAATCTGAACACGCAGTGGATTTGAGTTCAGTTTCCTGACCTTTTTGACTTTAATGATTGTCTTAAAAGTTTCAATGACCGACCAACACATTAATTGGAAGTGTGGTTTTGGAGTCACCAGATATATGTAAAAACAACTTTTATTTTACACTTAAATAGATGGAAAACAGTCTTGTTTTTTTCCCCCAATTTCTAGCAATTACCATTCTTAATATCTGTGTTGTTAGAACCTGCAGTTACTTATTGAAATTAAATTCCTGGAAGTCACACTGTTAGTGTGATTAAGAATTCAACAAGAATCCAAAAGTATTGCAACCAACTGCAGAGGTTCTCATCTTTAAGACAAATCAAATGGTAGGTTAAAATGCTTGCTGGAGCGTGAAAGCTGATTAATGCCAATAGTGGAAGAAACACAAACAAGCATCAATTTTGTGAAGTTAAACATGAAATAATTGTTTTGCCTTCATGTGACTTTGACTTTACACCTACTGATACTCAAACACTCTAAAACCCCAAAGAAAGGAGAAACTACCTAAAGATATATGAGTTGGACCAATAAATAATGAAAGCGTAAAGAGAAGGAGGGAAGGAGGGAAGGAGGGAAGGAGGGAAGGAGGGAAGGAAGGAAGGAAGGAAGGAAGGAAGGAAGGAAGGAAGGAAGGGAGAGAGGAAGGGAGGGAGGAAGGGAGGAAGAGAGGAAGAAAGGAAGAGAGAGAGGGAGAGAGATAGAGAGAAGGAAACCTGCAGAAAGCCAAAAGTAATGCACTGATATTTGCTGCACAGAAATTTGGGACAGTCTTTCTTTTGTGGGCATGAAGAGTAATCTCAAGCTGAAGTATGAGAAGAAGAAATCTTGGAGAAAAACCAAACTGCTTGGACAAGACTGTTCTGAAAGAATTCAAATGTGACATTGCTGAAATGCTGTGATATGTAATTAGTGCCAAAGGATGGAAGGTGACAAACATACCATCAGACTTTTGGAGGTATCCTGTGACTGACAGGATATATTGAGCTTTGAAGCGGGAAAAAATGGTATAAGCAACAATTAATTTAATATGTATACATATGTAAATATTATATACTTTAGAGGAGAAAACAAACTGGAGCAGAGAGTCATGCTCACAAATCTGTTAAAGTTTTGTGAAGGAGTCCGTGAAAGTGTGAATAAGGTTATTCAGGGAGTATACAAGTACATATAAATTTCATTTCTAACAAGGTCCTTCCTCAAATTCTCTTTAGGAAGCTACATGGGCATGGGAAAGGAAGAGTCTCTCAAAGGTTTTCCCACTGGTGAGAAAGATGACAAAGGGCAGATATATATATATATAACAAATTGTCACTATAGTGGGCAGCTACCAGCAGGATGACCAAGAGTTTCATTCCAGGGCTTACACTGTTAAACATATTGCTTAACCGCCAGAAGGAAAGAGGATGAAATTGTAGACATAGCTCTCCAGCATTTTAAACTCACAGCTAATTTAGGATATGACTTTTGAGAACTGACTGCTGTGAAGAGCTAATGATAATGATTGCTAACAACTGAGAATTTCTTTTTGTCTATGTGCCTGTTAAGGAATATCAAGCTAGTAAAGTTTTGTTCTGAAGTGCTAATCTAGTTTGATTTACCATTCTTCTATACACTTGTGATGCCTTCAGCATTTCCAGATATCTCAATTAGCATAACAATGTTGTTTCTTCTAGCAATATTGTCAGCTCTGTGCTCCTCTGTTTTTTTCACATAACCGATCAACCATTTGACAATATCCATTCTTGCTCAGATATTTCAAGGGACTCCATTATTCACCATCTTCATACTTGACAAGTGACTATTTCTATTGTTCAGCTCTACCCAGTTTCTGCCCTGAAGTGGGACTGTTCCTTTCAATCAAGCTCTTCCACACTGGGAATCTGTACCTTAATTCAGCCCTAACCTCCCTGAGATATTTCTTTCACAGGGATTTACTTTATTTTAACAACTAGGAAGGAAACAAAAAAAATCCCTAAATGGGTAAGCTGCATTTTCTATTTTTTTTGGTAGTACTCTCCAAGAATCTCTTAGGAACACCAGATAACTTACAGCATGACCTCTTAAAACTCAGTTTTTGTTTGTCTATGTTTTCATCACCCCAATGTTCTCACTCAAATGTGAATATTTTTCAAGTGTGCAATTTTCTTTTCCATTCCTTCTTCTATATTCTTAGCAGCGCATGGTTTTGTTTTGAACTGCCAGTCTTAACAATGAAAAGGCAGCAAAAGACTATCTTTGTCATAGATCACTAACAATGACCTCAAATTTGATGTGTGGGTAAAAAATGAAATTTGTTTTATCACTAGTTTGCATTGAAAAGTCCCCCCCTGAGCCTGCTATACCATCTGATTTCTTATGGTAGTTATGAGCTGTTCCTCTGCTTTCAAAATGTCAGTCCATGCAGGAAACATTTCAATATTCCCAGCCAGAAAATGTCACTCCAAGCTGAATTTCTTTGTGAAATTGTGTAAACAAAAGGCCATAATAGCTGCTGAAATTGAAAATTCTGTGAAGTTAAACATGTCTCAGAGGCACACTTCCTTCCTTCTGGCACTGATACTAAGGAGCACAAGTAGTCTGTGGATATTTCTAATAGTGTATGTTAAAATTAGCCTATAGTTAGATAGTTATATAGAAATGCGTGCTGATGATAAGGTTAATTTGTTTTGAACACTGTGTTTCATTACAATGTAAATATGTCAAGTGAAAGAAGAAATGGAAATAAAAACCTCTGAAGAAAAGAAACATTTCTCTCCATCATGCAGTCTGCAGGGAGCATCCATGCAGCCAAGTTCCCTTCATAGAGAAATAAATGCCCCCTTTAAGCAAGAAAAACTCAGCCATAGCCAAGAGGAATCTTTGGAAAACTGAATGAACGTTGTTATGTTAAAATACAAAGACATTAACAAAATGGTTGGATGTTTCCTTTACATTTACTTTTCATAAACATACCTGAGGAATAAGCCTCCCCCTTGAAACTATAGAGTGCAATGAGTTCATATGAGCAACTAATTTGCTTAATGATCCTTGTGTTTTTAGTAATCAGTGCTCCTTACTTTGTATCTTAACAGAAGAATGGAGATAGGGTGCTCAGGAGGTTAGTGCCTTTTGAAACGGTCACCCATTTGGAAGGAGACTAATTAATAGATTGCCTTGAAGACTGTGGTGTGACAAAGATCTGTGGGAAAAGGTCTGAACTAACTGGTCTATTTCGAAAATAATAGACAAACTTTGGGTTACAAATACCCAGAGACCACAAATTTCAAAGCCAAATATAAACTGAGAAAAACTGCTTTGAATTTAACTAGACAATATCAATTCAGCTACCAAAGGGAAAAGGCAGCTCTGAAATGCAGCGGTTAGGGCTGGGGGGTAGAAGAATAACAGGGAAAGGTGAGAAAGATATTAGCTCCTATAGATAAGAGGGTGAGACAGGTTATTTATCACCATGGTAAATGGAAGGGCTGTTAAGAGCAGAGAGAAAGATTACAACATGCCTTAAGACTAATAATCCTCTCTCCAGTCTGGGATTTTTAGTATCCTGCACAGTTGAAGCTTCATATTCTTATTTAATTGAAGGTGTTTTCTCACTTTACCTTGAGGATCAGGAGAAGCAATTCGTTCATAAACGGAACTGGTAATTCACTGTTAGTTATCTTTCATGAGCTCCTTGTAAGAGTTAGTTCTAGTGGATGGCAGTGACATCTGTTTTTCCATACCTCTCACAAGATCATTTAGTAGTTTGCTAAAGTGCATTATGTTATGGCATGAGTGTGTTAGACCCACATGTAGGATTTTAGTAGTTATGTTATAGGCAATACTGCAGCTGAGGACAATGTCACTGTATGTCTCACCTGCAGGACTTCACAAGACACTGTCTTTTCCTCCCTGAACAACAGCTTGGTGAGGGGAACTTTTGGGAAAAGATTGATGTATCTGTTAATAAAAATAAGTTGGGAAGTGAAACTCTATTTCTGCTCTAATACTGTAGTCTGTATAGATAAACAATTTGCATGGGGAAGAAATAATCTTGATTTTGCATACATAAAGACAGGCCTTGCACTAACAGTTACTGCTCAAGAATACTTTTGTGGCTAAAGTAGTTTGATGAAAATATCAACTCAGTGCTCATCAGCACTAAGCAGTGCAAATGAGATGTAAGAGTTGGGAAGGAGCTAAAAAAATCTCAATATCCCCAAAATATCTTAAATATTCTGTGCAGTCCTGGCCTATGCATTGCAGAATGTATACAGCACAATTGTAAAGGATATCAAGAAGGACATAAAGGATATACAGAGAAAAACAACAAAATACTCAACAATGACTATTCAGCATGGAAATAGAGGCAATGAAGAAGGCTAGAACAGTCATGAGTGACACAGAAGCAGACAATATGGAACATTTAGTTATTGTCTTCATGACTAGAACTAAAGTGTATGAAATATAATTAATAATTGATAAGTTTAAAACAACAAGAGGACATGTCTCTGATGCTTACTGATAATGCAGAGTTACATGTGCTGGAGATGCTACTAGTTAACATGGGTTCAAAGAGCCTCTGAATAATTCATGGAAGAAAAATGTCTTAGATGCCACATGATGTATGAAGTTCAGGAACTGTTTGGGCTTCAGACTGCTAGAAATCAAATGACTGTTCCTGGGTATTGGACTAAATTAGGCTTCTGCATCACTCGGTAAATCCATTTTTCTGTCAAGTTTTACCTTATTCAGTCAGGATGCTCACTGAATTATGTCAGGGGCCTCAGCAAGTGACTTGATTTCTTTGTACAGTCATACAACAAACCGATGTTGGAACCTTTTAGGTACTTCTCTAGCAAAGACACCATGAATATCTGTTAGGTGAAGTTATAGGAATTGCTCTGAAGATAACAAAACGTTACTAGACTACTCATATCATTGATCTCCTTACCAGCTACTATGATTATCTGTTTACACAAGAATCTGAATGCAAAGTAAGAAATCTTATTTTCAGTCAACTTCTGTCCTTACCTATAGCAGGAAAGATCTTACAGAGAAAATAAATGTTTCTGGCTCTCATAAACTTACAGTGAGTCTTGAAAAAAGTAAATATTTTATATGAAGACTCTGTTCTGAAGTAACATGATTCTTTAAGAACCTCTGTTTTTATTTAATAATAATAATAATAATAATAATAATAATAAAAAATCTTGAACCTTGAAAAATGTGCCAGACAATAAATAAAATGAACCTTGTAAAAAATACCCTTGACTTTCATTTTTTAAATCATATGTTGAGGAAAAAAGAAATTGTGAATGTAATGGTTTGTAATACTGAATAAAATATCCTTGATCCACAACACATTATTGATATTACTTGTAGATGCTTTTTTCCAATTTAATGAAAATTCTCAACAATAACAACAACAAAAAAAATCAACAAGAGTAGAAAAAAAAAAAGAGAGTACTTGGCAATGAGTTATATCAGTGCTCCTTACGTTAGATAAAATTCCTTACATGACTGCAAAAAAACCCCCCAAACCAATAAGGACACATCAAAAAATAATACTTATGCGGGTCTTATTTGTCACTGTATAAAATACATGGTCTTTTTCTTGTCCCTTGGACAGAAATTAAATGCCTACATACACGAAAGTAATTTAATGTCCCTCTACGTACCTCAAGGCTTAATAGAATATTTTTAACATGCAGATTGCATTGCATTTTGTTATATGCCATACAGAAATGCATAACAAGCAATATGGAAGTACATCAAATACATAACTCCTACACTAGGCTGTATTCACATCAATAAAACATTTTGTCTTTAATTCCACATAAAGAAAGATATAGAAACAAAATGCTATGAAACTTCTGTAAGAGAAATATGTCAGCTTCTGCTCCTCTCCATGGCCTGCAAGCAAAACGATACCTACAGCATATTTAAGAAAACATGGTTTTGGCAAAAGCATCACACCTGCTCACAAGACTGCTGAATTAGTCAGAGATGCAAGATCTCACAACATGGAATAAAAAGTCTATAACACCAGAATTATGTTTTTGGCATCTGCCTAGGATTTGAATGATAAGTAATGCATTGTTATAACTTCTTCATCCAGACCTCCTCATGATATAAAGTGATTTCCCCATCAACTTTGCTTCTATGTTTCACTCTGCAGAATTTTAACACAATGTTATTCCCTTGGTCAAGAAACTGGAACCAAACAGTATTAAGGGTCTGTCCCAAATGTCCCATCTGATAAATTTCATAATTAGAGGAAATGTTTATACGTCAGGCAAATTGAAAAGGAGAACTGTGGCATAGATTGTGTAAACAGTTTGTTGAGAAAAATAGTTCCAACTCTGCCTTCAAATCCAGACTTTTCTATGTTCACAATGCCAAGTGGACAAAGGAGGACAAGCTGTGCCTGTAGATTTTCCAAAGGTAGCTTTATTGTGCAGTGGTACAAACAGGCATGGGTTAGGATACAAAATGCCTGCTACAGAAGGATCCTTGGAGACAGATAAAAAAGAAAACAAAGGATGCAAGAAGCTACTGACCTGAGAAGGAAAGGAGCATACTGAGACCTATGTGACATTTGTGAGAAATTTTCAAACTAAAAGAGGTGGTAAGGGGCCACAAAGAGAGCTGTGAGATGGAGCTCCCAATGCTTATCAGTCCTTTCAATCTCCAGCAGATATGAATTATGAGGTGCAACAAATGTTAAAATACTGTTAACAGTAGCACCAATGCAATCTTTGCACTGATTTGGCAGCTCTAGCTGCAGGGTGAGACTTTGATGATCATCTATCAAAGTATTCAGTGGCTTTCAATTGTATCATATTGGACAGTAAATATTGTGGATGCAGAAATCAAGGTAGCCATTCTGGCTAAACTAATTAAAAAGTTGCAAGCCTCTTGGTGATTGCATTAATTTTTGATTTGTCAATGGCTGGAAAAAGTGTATATATCACAAGTGCTTGTTACATCCTAATCCACTAATCATTATGGAGCTGGGAAGATTGCCAATAAAAGAAAAAGCAGTAATTTCACAGCTGAAAATAGTTCATGCCCCAGTTTGTTTGTTTTCTTTTTTGTTGTTGTTGTTGCGGTGTTGAATATCATACTGGTATGCTGCTTTTGTTAATGGCCTGATCAAAGAAATATGGTCATGAATATCTTCCAGGGTCAACTCTATGGAAATTAGTTAGTCTTAAACATGGCCAACTGGTTAAGCAAACAGTGACTCTTACTGTAGGATAACTTAGATCAGGCAGTTTTCTTGGCACTTTGTTTATGTGTTACAAGGTAACTTAGGTCCTTGTCTTTTCTCTTAAAAAAGGAAAGAGGACAGGGATTGAACTACGTGATTACCAGTTGCATGAATAAAAATGTATAAATTTGTCTCAGCAAATAATAATTTAAAAATCCATATAAATTATATGGAGTATTCCCAGCCCTGATATTGCTTGCTTGTAAAAGTCGAAGTGTCAGGTGCTTAACTTGATGAGAAGAGGTTGAATTTTCTTGGTAAAACAAGCAAAAAAAATCTGCTGCACTTGTAATAGCTGAATGGAGTTGTCTGAACCTCCATATTCTGTTCTGAGAAGGAAATTTTTAGCACAAGCCCAGTTACACTGAAGTAACTTTTGCCTGGTTTGAATCCTATAGCAAACAACTACTTTGTTTATAGTTTTAAGATCTGAATGGTTCTTAAAATGTGACAAATTACAGATCCAAATCTCTTCCCAAAGAGCTTCCACTTTGCAAAAAGAAGTGTTAAAAACAAAGTAAGGATTTAGTCTCTTGTCTGCTCCTCTTTATGACTAGTTTTCCTGTTGCAAGCATATTTTTCAGGGAAACAGCAGAACAGATGGTTCAGACAGGCCAGTATCTCAGATAAAGGGGAGTTTTCCATCTGAAGAAAAGCACCAAAAACTGAGGACTAGAGATGGCTGTGAGAAGTTAATATTGTCAATAAGACTTTCACTAGAACTTAATAAGATCCTGCAGTCAGCAACAAAACAAAGGGATCAATGCAAGAATACAGGGTGTAAAAATATTATGGCCAGATCAAGAGAATAATGATAGCTGCATTTTGAAGGGCTGAAAAGGGAAATTATGTGTGCATCAGCACAGGGGAGACACAATCTTATCAAATGAAACCATTGTAAAGTATTTACTTTCTTTTTGTCCTCTTCTCATCTTAAGCAATTGCATCATCTTTTTTTCAGCTATCGAAAAAACTCTAGCCAAGGCTGAAAACAAAAACTAATTTCTGTAAGATCAACAGGGTCCAAACAGAATAATACATGACTTCTACTTGCATCACATACGAAAATTAAAGAAAGAAAGCATAGTTTTCTTTATAACTCTCAAGAACAACTATGGAACGAATGGTGAGTTTTATCCTTGCCATAAAAGCCTGAGGAGTTCCAAACTTATAGAAAAGCACAGCTTTTAGAATCATAAAATTATATAATGCTTTGTGTTGGAAGGGGCCTTTAAAGGTCATGTGGTCCAACTGCCCTGCAGTAAGCAGGGACATCTTTGACTAGGTCAAGTTGCTCAGAACCCTGTCCAACCTGACCTTGAATGTTTCCAGGGATGGAACTTATAGTGCCTCTCTGGGCAAACTGTTCCAATGTTTTAGCACTCTCATTGTAAAAATGTCTTCCTTATATCTAGTCTAAATTTATCCTCTTTTAGCTTAAAACCATTACCCCTCATCCTATCACAACAGGCCCTGCTAAAAGGACTGTCCCCATCTTTCTTATAGGCCCTCTTTAAGTACCGAAAAACTTCAATAAGGTCTCCCTGAAGCCTTCTC
>VYZX01026180.1:0-21614 GCA_013401335.1 Brachypteracias leptosomus
ACCAGTCCCAGAGCCATGAATTGCCTTTTTGCTTTCACTCTCTGACTGTTGTTTGGGGATGAGAGTCAGATGGTAATAGGTATAGGCTGGAATGAATTAATTTGCAAAACTGGGAATGAGATCCAAATATCTGCAGTTTCCAGGTTCAGAATCTGAGTTTGTTCTATTAAGACACTGCAAAGCATGGATTTAGCTTACAGTGCTCAACTTTTCTCACACACACACATCCCCCTGTGGGAGTGCTGCCTTTGTTTCATGACCATTCCCATAGTATTTTGACTCAAGTGAAATGAAAGTCAATTCTTTCCATAAAAGAGTCCATAGAAGTAGTAGAAGCAGAATATTGGCAGGTCAAACTCATGTGAAAATTTGGTGATGGAACCAGAAGTGACTGTTTGCGTAGACTTTGTCCCCATCTTCTCGGTGACAGAGAAAGGATAACAGTAAAAAACCAAAGCAACCAAATATTTATGCAGTGAGAAACACTCAGCTGCTACTTACAATCATTTGCACATCATTAGAGACTTCTCATCAGACTCTTGATTCTCAGCACAGTGCTCAGACCATTAAGATGATCTGCTCCCATGAGCTGCATAAACAAGGTATAGTAATACACTTTATTTAGGCCACCCAAAAAATCAAGAGTAGATGGATCAAGTCTCCAAAACGTTATAATGTAGTGTGTGCTTGGGTCCAGGAGTATTGCTCTTCCATATTATGAAAATTGACTCAATTAAAAGGTCCAATACAAGGATGAACCTTGAGGTTTCTCATAAGACCAGATCCCTGTCACATGCAAGACAGACACATGTCCTTGGAAGATGGGAGTCATGCTATTCATGGATGCTCTGAGGTTGCTTCTCCAGAAGGAAGTAGACATGCATTAAGCCACACTTCATAGATTTCATTTCCACTTCAGTGCCTGGAAAAAAGCTGAAAATAGTCCAGCCTGTTAACACAGGAGTGATCAGCCATTCAGCTAAGCATGGCTTGCTGTGCTATTTCACTGGGAGGTGCTAGACTGCACTGTCTTGAAAAAGGAGCTTGGCTTTCAAAGGGCGAGAGAGTCAATTTGCTTCCTACTGATTGGTCTTGCCGAAAGCAGCAAGCACCATGCAGTGGTGATAAAGCAGATGTGGCAGAAACAGAGATGAGCTCAACTCTCTGGAAGTTATGTGTTTCCTAATATGTTGCAAATGTAATGCTCTGCATTTCCTCCTACAGCACCCCTGGTTGATTCCAGCACAGGTCATAGCAGTTCGGCCATGCTGATGTTGTTGTCTGTGGTGTTTGTAGGCTTGGCTGTTTTTTTAATCTACAAATTCAAGAGGTAAGTTGAGAAACTTGGGAGGATGAAGGAGGAGACATGGGGTGATCTACATGAAATCCAGGCAGAACGCTGCCTGGATTGCACCTATAGAGCAAGTTATACTGGCCTAAGCTATAGACTTGTATAGTTCCCTATTTCTTATATATAGAGAAAAAATCATCTACTGTCCTTCTATCACAAACTTGGTGTTCTGAAAGCTCACCAATAGCTCAGAAGTCAAGCTGTGACCTACTTCAGCAGATGTGCTTGAACCACAGACCAGAAATGGGAACCTTATGTGCTCACTGAGTACTGAGCTACACAATGCAGACTTAGTCAAAAAATCACATGATGGATGTCTTCATACAGTCTATATCCACCTGGCCAAATGCCTTACTGCAGCAATATCTCATTTGTGTCTTTGAAAGTGAATAGTTTAGTCTTGCTGAGGAACATGTGTGATTGTGTTAAGGGTAGGAGGCTCAAAGCCAGAAACTTTTGTTTTAAGCATCAAAACAACTTTGGGAAACTCTGCTGAGATTTTCTTTACCGAATGTTAATATAAAACTTTTGCTTCCAAATAGCAGGCAGGACCTGTCCTGGCCCATGGCACTTTGCTGCTGCAAGCTGTGAAAAAAAAAATGGGATAAGAATGGTCTGTTTGCTGAAGGACTGCCTTATGTTAATATATTTTAGGCAGATGGAGCTCCTTTGGATGAACTTTGTGTTCAGTACAGTACTTACTGTGTTAAAAGGTCTATGTACCCAGGTCCTGCCCAGTGGCAAAATATTGTATTAGAAGCATAAGCTGAGTCTCACTTAAAAAAAAATAAAAAAAAGTCTGGACATGAGTAGTTCCTCAAAATGGGGAAGCTAGAGCTTTTCCTGTCTGGATTCCAGCTATAGGTTTTTCTCTCCAGCTTCTCTGCAGCCCAAGATAAGGCTGGTGCTCTCTAATGATATTAGTGGGGTACAAACAATGTTAAAAATGGAATGATAAGACAAGCATGTATCCTAGTCTCCAGGTTTAAAGCTCCCCTCATTTCTAACCTCTTGCATTAGCCACTGTCAAAATCAGTTTCTGGGACTGCTTCTAGTGTTTGATTCTGTCCAAATGAAGATCTGTTACCAAGCTCCCACAGACTTCAGCAACCCACGACAATTTCCAGAAGACCCATGTGTATGAATCTTCTCAGGTGCAGATTTCCAGGCTTTCACTGTGACTTGCTTGTTGCAGTCTGAAATCCTCTGTGTTTCTCTGAGGTGGAACACAGCCTCCCAGGTGAATGGGGAATGAGACATGGAACTTGTTTAAGGCACTGATTTAATAATGTGCTGGTCAGGCAGCTGGTGATTTCTCTGACTCCCAGATGTAGGATGAGGAGGGCAAAGAAGTCTCTCTGGGAGATGTGTCAAGATGTGGGTACAACATTTTGTAAGACGTGTTTTCCTTTGTGTCTTGATGAGATGGTTTCTTAGGTTTAGCCTAATGTCTTTGGCTCTGTAGTCAGCAATCAACTGCAAGGAAGAAGGATCTGTATATTCTGGCTCCCAGAGAGCAGTGAGGAGCTTGGTAAGCCACTTTGCCTTGGCAGCCTTCAGGTCATGTTATGCTACTACAGCTCATAAAACTGACTCCTGTACTACTTAAACATCCTAAGCCTTAAGCATAGCAGCCATCAGCCTTGTGCTGTTCTTGAAGGCTGGGAAGACCCTGCCTTGTTAAAATCTGTCAGAAAATTGGATGTATTACAAATTGGGCTTGAGGGGAAATTGAGGGGAAATGTGATTAAAGCATCAGTTTTGCTTAGCTCAAAGCTCATCATCTTGCTGTCCCCTCTTATCTGCTCTGTCCCAAAGAGGACAAACACAGGTCAAACTGACAAAGTTTAGGATTGTCAGATACCTAAAGTGTCCTCAGCTTCATTTTTCAGAACAGAAAACAAATTTTCAGCTCTGTCTAAAGCCTCTGGCTCAATGAACCAGAAGTGAGAGCATGCAACAATTCTTAATGAGAAAAGGAGGTCAAAACAAAAGCTTTCCTCTAGCTCTCTGTGATGCAGAGGTCCATTAGTCATATGTACTTTTCTGATTAACGGTAATCCCAGCCTGAATGCAGAATTGCTGCTTACAGGAAAAGGTTATGGGGAGAGCATGGGCCTGCATGAATGTTTAATCCTACAACTTTATAGAATTGGTGCTTTGCTGGTTTGCACACAGGCTCCTTGTCCATCAAGTTATAGACTCAGCAGGCATGTTAAACGCTGCTGCCAGAGAGATGCTCGTTAAGGAGGTTCGGATGGAAAAGTAGGGAAATAACCTGTAAGAAGGTTTCTTTTCTAGGAGATTGAGCACGTAGCAGATCAATACTATATGTATATGGGTGGTGAGTAATAGTGGGGCAATGAGGCAGTCAGTGTGGATGTGTCCTGGGACAGGAGTGCAGAAGCATGTCTGCGTGCACTTGAGCTCAGAGATGTGCAGTGGGACATTGGGACCACCTGTGTCTGTGCTGGGAGGCACAGCAGCATTAGGTATGTGTGTCTGGATGCACATATGTAAAGCCATCTCAGTTTCTTTTTTCCCTAACCCTCTGAAGTATCTGGAGTCTCTCAGCCTCACAGCTCTAAAGAGCTTTTCTCACCTTTCCTCTCAGAAAACTGTAACTTTCTACCATTGCATTATTTGAACTAAGTCTTCCAGTATCTTCTGGCATGTCCACATTTCTGCACACCTTCAGACATGTTCTGGGGACTTAAATCCTATGGGAATGCATTTGTCCTTTCTCATCCAGTGTGTGCATTCCCTGTGTAGTGCTTATGTCTTCTAAGGCATGTCTGTAAGGTTAGAACCATAAAATAGGAGAAAGGGAGAAGAACTTGAGGTTTGTTAACGACTGCTAAACATCCCAAATACGCCCTGACTTGCTGCTGGTTAAGAACAGGATGCCAAATCAAGCTGATAGCACAAGTTGTTTGAGGCCAGAACTTCTCTAGAGTACAATCAGCATACATCTGTTGAATTCATGAGGGTTGAGGCAATTTCCACTGCTTTCAATCTCTGACATATCCCATGGCAGACAAGTTAGCATAAAGAGATGGCATGTTATATAGCCTCTTTTGAATACATCTTCTTCCTCCCTCCTGTGTGCTTTAAGGAACTGAAGAAATTATCTGAATTTTCCTTATTTTAGCAGTGTGGGCTACATAGCAGAAAGTCCTTTTAAGGGCATTAAAATAAACCATCTGTCACCTTCCATCAGGCAACTACACACGGATAATCCTAGCAAGTCCCACAGTGTTTAACACATTACTTTTAAGTTCTCTCAATTTAAAAATGCATCCTCTGGGGGTTACTACCTAACTATCTGTCTAGACCTATCTAACTATCTGTCTAACTAACTGACTTTCAGGCATATCATTCTAGCAGTCCAAGAAGTTAACTTCACTTGGAAGAAGGAAGAAGAAATAATCCCTTCACTTTCTTGGCTTCCTGAGCAGCAAGGGAAAATAAATCCCTGCAAACTTGCATGATCCGTAGCATGGCAAACTTTTTGCAATGAAATGGTAACAAATAGACTTTGGGTGGGTGTTATGAAGTCCAAATCTTTACTCTGAGGCAGGACCAATTCTTTAAAATTCTTTCTGATGTGGCAATCCCTACTGAGTCAGTGTGGGCCTGTCAATAGAAGCAAGACTAGCAATTTTTTTCTCAGTTGATAGTAGTGCTCAAATTGATTTTTACTTTTGGTTTCCAATGTGCCACTGATCATGTAATAAATACTGAGAGAGCTGGCAATTGCAGCTGATAGTACAAAGTTGTTTGCTGCTTTCTGAGCTGGGTGCAGCGTCCACTGTGTGCACAACTTCTCACTTGAAAGGACAGGACCAGAACATTTAGATTTACAGCTGGAGAAGCCTTTGACCATAGGATAGGAAGGCAGTGGGCTGAGTTTTGGGTTAGTTTTAGGCTGGTGTTGGAATCAGTGGATGCTAATGGCCCTTTCAGAGATGAACATCACTGTAGTGTTTCACCACTTTGAGAGCTGATGCTTTGCATCATTACCACTGCTGCATTTCTGGGATTGGTCTCACTTTAGTTGGTCTGATTAATCAATGACATGCCAAGGATCCCTGTTTTATGAAATATAACCTCTTGTTTTCCTTTCCTGCACAGGAAAATCCCTTGGATAAACATCTATGCCCAAGTTCAGCACGACAAGGAGCAGGAAATGATTGGCTCTGTCAGCCAAAGTGAAAATGCCCCCAAAATCACTCTGAGTGAGTTCACAGACCCTGAGGAGCTGATGGACAAAGAGCTGGACACACGAATGATGGGTGAGAGACAGCCCTCAACTGGTGCTTGTTTCACAGTCTGGGTGAGGATGTTGATCATTGGGTTATTAGGAGAGACAGTGACAATGATCTCAGGTACAAGCAGAGCCTGAGTCCCTGAAACACGAACCTGGAAACAGCAATAGGTATTCAGGAGTTAGTAATGGCTGTGGCTCACACCTATGCCTGCTCATGACCTTGTCTCTCCTGTGGAGGGGTCCCAAGCTTCCTGAATCCTCAGGAGAGTCAGATGAGCCAACTTTGCAGTCTTGTCATGCTATCACTACAAGTGAACATGTCCCTAATAGCTTTGTGAGTTTACAGTTGGTCAGCTGAGTTGTGGTAACTCAGTTGTGCTTACTGCAAATACAAAAAGGGATGTGTTACTTTTGAGCACCTTTTCTGTCTTTATACTTACACAAGCAGATTCTAAGTGAGAAGCAATATAGATCAAACTGTTGAAGCCACAGCACTGACTCTCTTCTCCATTTTCTCCTCCACAGGAAGCATCTCAACAATTGCCAACAGTGAAAGCACAAAGGAAATCCCCAACTGCACTAGTGTTTAATACTGAGAATCCACTTGGTCTACAACATTTCTGACTTTTTATTTGTAATTATTATTGTTATTATTATTATTATTATTATTATTATGAAAACAGAAAGAGTTATATGTCATTATTATCATTTGGGAGGGGATAGGGTGGGCTTTTTCTGTTTACCAGGGCTGCATTCATAAATAGCAGAGGTTCTTCATATTTAGGAAGTACTCATCAGATTAGAAAGAAAAATCAAAGAATAAGTGAAGTGTGCAATGGGATTCGAATGCCAGCCTCCTGTTAAGTACAGAATGGGAATTAAGTATTCAAATCCAACAGGTAGGTATAGTACCTTAAACAACATGTTGTAGGTAAATTGTCCCTTTTCAGCACTTTTCAAAATAAATCATGAATCAGCTACTTCATCCTGCCAGAGGGCTTAGACTGGGCTGTTGGACCAGGCTCTGCAATATGACAACAGCCTTTGCTTTCCAGTGACATGCATGTCTCAGCTTTTCGCAGGATCTTGCCTCTTTTAATTGCTTTTAATTTCAGTCACCCTCTGGCACTGTTGACTGCTGAGAAAGGAAAAAAAAAAAAATTTCAGAGCAAACACACATGTCAGTGTTCCTTGGGCTGTAGATTGGCTGGAGGGGACAGCACCACAAGCAGTGAAGGAGCATGCCTGACTTTATGAATGCAGCCCGAACCCTGTGCATGTGAATAGCAAGGATGCTGAAGGCCTACTGTAGATAATTACAATGTACATAGCTTTTTATTTCTCGGGAAATAATTTAATGTTTAGTAAAAGAAGATATGTTTAAAAGAGAACTGAACCACAAACACACATGCACGCACACGTGTGTGCGCTTGTACACACCAACCACCCAGGGACCGTAGTGAGCACTTGAGTCACGCTTTGGTTCCAAGCGTGTTCCAGTTGTCTGTCATATTTCAATCTGACACTGCTGCCTATAAACAGCATAGTTTATTTCTGTGTATAACTGCAAACCTTTTTTTGTTGTTTTTTTTTAATATAGTATCATTTCCTATGATGGAGCATTAGCAGGACAGACTATGAGCCTGTCATGAATATTTTAATGATGTTCATGATGTCATGAAAAGGATCTTGGTGACATCCATTGTGGTTTTTTTCCCCATTTTCCCCTAAATTATCACCATCTCTGTGTGGGCAAGTATCAGTGTGCTTGCAGTACCCAGTACAACCTCAGCACAACAGTGGGCCAGGTTGCAGTAGCTTTATTCCCAGTGAGAAGTCCTGCTGGTGAAGTAAAGTGCTATTCAGAATGTGTAAGAACAGTAAATTTTGACTGAAAGTGGTACCTGTGATTAGGGACTGCTCTTTGGAGAGGGAGATGCAGGGTCAAACCTGCATAACTGAGCTAACTTTCTTATGAGTGCTGCAGAGTGGCTGCTTCCAATTTTGGATGTAAATACCATTGGAGTGATTTCTGTATGGTGCGCTGGTGCTTTCTGATTAGAACAAGGAGGTTAATGAAGAAAAACTCTTTAGGAATCTTCTAGCACACTGTTGAGGACAGCCCTTAGGACTGGTGGAGTTTAGGGGCAGGAGGTTGACTTAGTATTGTTACATTTATCCATTCCTATTGAGTTGATGATGTTAAAAAAGGATCTTATTCTGCAGAGTATTGAGTTATAAGACCCAGCAGGAGTGGAAGAAAGATTGAAGGCACATCTTTTAGGACGATGTTCTAGTGCTTGCATGCTAACAGAAAGCAGAAATGAGGCCAGGTGACAATGTTTGTTGCACTTTTTTAGGATCTGGTTACAAGACTCCACATCACCTTTAATATACCTGGACTGAAATGAGGAGAAGTCTAGAATTCAGAATTGCTCTCTGCGTTGCAACATGCCAGTTGGCTACAAACCAGTCTCAGCTATGGGTGTTCACTCTGTTAATGGGCTGGAATGTCTTTCAAGGGTTACAATCCTGATGGGTCTGCAGGTGGAGAGAGAAGGGGTTAACAAGTTTTGCAGAAAAACACAGGAGGTATTTCATGAATAGAATTGTGAAACCAAAACGTAGGGAAATATTGTTTTGTGTGAAGAACTAAAGCTAAATATTCTTAATTCTTTTTTTCCTCCATTTCAGTCAAGCTTGTGGGCCTTTTCTGTTGATTTAAAAATAATTATTTTCTGTTTCCTCCCTCACTTTTCTGCTCTAGTTCCTGATATAAGCTGGAGAGTGATGGCTGTGTTATTCTATTTAACCTTGAGTTTCCATCCATCACATGTGCATAAACAGTTGCATTACTGTCTGTTCTACTGAAACACCAAGGTAGTTTGCTGTAATGGCCCACTCTGGTGATAACACTGTTAACACAAGGCCATAGCTTCCCATTTAGGTATTGATGGGAGGGATCTCCATAAACAATGGTCCTGTGGGCCTTGAGCTAAATTGTAGTCTGATCCCAGCCTTTGTTGATCATTAGGATTTCAGGGACTGCTTTTGTAAGCTGCTGCAGAGGACTGAATGTGAAATACTTGTTACTTTCTATATTAACTTTTTATTTTATAGACCAGGAGATGAAGTGAAAATGTTCATTGTCGTTTGGAGTTTTCTAGGGTTTTCATGGAATAGATCTCAAGTTGATTTAAAAAGAAAGGCAAGGGATTGCCGTTCTCACAATTTTTACAATTTTTTTTTACAATTTTCCCCTTTGCACTCTTAAAGATGGCTATTAAATATCTTATAGCAGGTGGGAGGAAGCAAGAAGGAAAAACTGGGAGTAGGCTGCTGATGAAAAAAGTGGAAATATTGTAGCTTCTCAGAAATGTAATTTCAATGAAGACTGAGGAGCTTCTGAATGATGCAGTTAATTTTTGGAGAAACATCTGTCCAGAAAGCTATTTTCAATCTAAAATTATCCTAAAGCCACTACAAAGCAAGCAAGCAAGAAAAAATCCATAGAGCCAAAATTAAATGTCAAAAAACCCTGCCTGATTCTTGAGTTGGTCCCAACTTCATGTTTCATGAAACTTAGTGGGTATCACTACCTCTCAGGGTAGTTTGTCACCCTGCTGTCTGGACTAGAGTGTGTTCCAGGAACATCTGGAAAACTGTTACATGTACATGGGACCACATTTGCCAGATCATACCTGCTGCATTAGGGCACAACCATGGCTGATGGCAGCTGAAAAAAACTTGTGTTCATGACTGAAAGCTGCTGTTTTAGGACACTCTAGTATCTATAGAGTAGCAGCAGTCTCTAGTAACTACTTTGTACTGGTGAGATACCCAGGGCTGTATTTATCCATGGAACCTCTGTAAGGTTTGGATTGGGCACTGTCTATCTTTTCTGGAAGGTACTGAGCACAGACTGGAGTATTGTCCACTTTTATTTGTGTATGTCTTGTTGGGAAAAAACCAACTTGGATATGTCATTAGGGTTTTTTCCCCTGCAAGTTTTACCCCTGAGGAATATGTAATGGAAATACTTGAAGTTGTAGATCATTTTTACCTGAGTAATAAGGGAAGACCCAATGCCATGAGAAGGGTGTATATAGCTCCCACACTCTAGTTATGTGCAAAGAGGAAAAGAAAGAGGGTGAGCAAGAGACTGGGTCAGTGACCTTTATCACTGCCAGCCTTTCCCCCATGATAGATTCTACTGTATTAGCTGTAATTTAGGAATAATGCATGAGACCTGGAGACTAGATGCAGATTTTGGCTCTGTATGGCTGTCAATCTGATGTAAACTCCCTCTACTTAGTTTAACCTGTGCTTGAGAACCCCAACACAAATCCTGGAAGGGTTGAAGATGAGGCTAGAGAGACTGGGCACTGCAGAGTCTTTCAGTTACAGTTGCCATCAGTAAGAGCATGTACAGGAGAGTGTGCATTTTCTTCTGGACTAAGATTTGATTTCAGAGACATGCAGAGATGTTGTCCTCTCTTTCCCTTCCATGAGTTCCCACACACATTCCAGATCTGACAAACCAAACCAGAATCTTCACATTCCTTCTGATGATGTCGGGCAATTCATTAAACCCAAACCACCACCATAGTTTTAAAAGGATTAAATGAGGCAGACAATTGCAATACCTGTATTAAACGCAGTAATACAAATGCATGAGTCATATATATACATATATATATATACTGTTCTTGGTTTTACTGTTCCATTTGAATATTTCTACTGTAAAAAAGGCAGTGGTTTTGAAATTGTTGAAAATAAATGTATTTTTGTACATCAGAGTTACCCCTGGCTGCTCTTTCAGTCTTTGTTCTCAGATTTCCTTTTGGTGAAGTCTGCTCTGTCTTCACTGAATTTCCCTTGCCATATCTAGTCCTCCAACAGGGTCATGCAAAGCACCTGGAGGGTGAGCAGAGAAATGGTATAAGGCAAGATTTTTAAGATCAACTATAAAACAACTACCCCTCCTTCCTTCTTACTGCTCCCCTCCAAAAAAAATTATCTCCTTGCCCTTCCATTCAACAGGCTGATTCTCTTTGGAGATCAAGAGATGAATAGAAGGGGGGGAACTACCTGCTTATGCAGGTAAGGTGTCATGAGTCTCACACTCTCATCTAACAGACTTTAGTCTGGAAGAGGCTGTAGAGTGCCCATGTGGGAAAAAAAAAAAAAAAGCACCTTCTTCACTCCTTGGTGAATGAGACTGTTTAAAAAGGAAAAGAGAGCATGGAAACATGTCTCTGGATATGCCCCAGCCATCTCCCTCCATGGGCATGCATACAAATCCTCCATGCAACCTCCCCCTCCTTTCAGTTAGCTCTAGAGGTCCATAAACTGCAAATTTCTTTACTGTGGCAGAATTACCTGGGAAATACCTCCACATGACTGTCTCCTCATTATGCTCCTTCCCAGGTGTCTACCACTGATCACTGGTGGAGGTGAGACTAATGGGCTAAATCTTTTCTCTGACCTGATGCAGCTAATCTTTTATGTACATATTAATTAAGAATGCAGCTGATATCTGTATATTCTCCCTTTTATAATCAGTGATCAGTTGTTGTGTTACTCATTTATGTCAGTAAGTTGAAAAGGTCAGGCAGCCAAGGACTGAATTCAACACCTCTGAGAGTGATGTATGAGAGACCTCCAACATCACAGAAGATCTCTCAGCTTTAGAAATCTTCGTGTCTGTCCCTCTTTACAGCGATACCCAAGACAGTCATGCTGGATTTGGGACACCTGCAGTATAGGAGAGAAAAGCACTGTCAAGGCCATTTCCCCCTGGTTGGTTTGTTGATACCAAAAAGTTTGGCTTGGTTTGGGCTCTATGACTAATAATTCACTTGTGTTCCTTATGCAGGGAGAGCCTTTCATTGCTTGTATGATGGGAGCACCTAGAGGGCCTGGCTGAGAACACATCCCCACTGACTACACTACATCACAGCAATGTCAGTGGTGGAGTGCACAAGCACAATGAGGCTTGGCTGGGGCTGGCTGCATCCTCAGCCACACGCTGCAGCACAGGACAGACATGGAGGAAGGTGCATGCCCGAACCAGCCAAGGCTCTGTCTTCACACTTTTTGGGGCATTGTGCTGTTTGCTCCTGCTGCAAGGCAGAATCTGAGAGGCAGCTGGTGGACCTTTTGTACTGTTCTGGAAGATGAATGGCCATCCAAAATCATCAGCCTGAAGAGGCTTATACTCACTGCTCCTGGTTGCCAGGAATGTGCCCAGCCTTGCCAAGGTAGGAGATTAGCCTCTTTCCCTTGGTTCAGTCCAGTCCTTGGTGCAACCAGCAATATAGGTTCTCATGCCCCAGAGAATTAGCCCAAAAGAGGAGGCTTTTGCTTCCAGGTTCCTCCCTGTGAATGCTGTTGCCCAACTTCTAGTCCTTGTTCTGGGGACAAATGAGGCATTTCCCGTCCCAGAACTTATGGCACCACACATTGCAACAGGGTGAGACAGAGTTCAGCTGGATTTGCTTCTGCCCAGGTCTTCCTTTTTTCCTTGTCCCTCTACCCAATGAAGTACTCTGGTTATTAAGCACTATCAATGCACCATTGCATTACTGACATATTATTGTAATACATCACTTGAGTGCTGGTCTGCTGTCATATATCATGGTGCTACATCAGAGGACTGACAGGAATCGCAGACCCAGAGACAGATCACTTTTCTAAGCTTTATGGGCTGTTTTTTTTCTCTAAGACAGCAAGCAAAGGCAAAGAAAGCAGTGTTGAACTGCTGCCACAAAGCTTTCAAAGCCTTTAGGTATATTTATACATTTTTCCCTTGACCCTGAAACATTAATTAAACAAGTCTGCTGATGTTTCTATATGAACCTGTAGAGATGAGTTTATTTTAGGTCATGGAGGAGGTAACGATTGCTGTGAACAGTTTCATGAGATTAACAAGTGCTTGTGTCTGCATGTGAGCAAAAGAGAAAGATTGTCCTTGCAAAAACAAAAAAAAGAGGTTTGTTCCTGAAGTTCAGAGAATTTATTATTAGGTCTCTTGACTACATTTTTAATGCAATCATGCAGGTAGAGACAGGACATAAGATAATTGTGGTGGTTGTTGTTGGGATTTTACCCATGATCAATACAAAAGGATTTGCTTCACCATTGCTTTATGCTAGTTCTACCTGTTCAGGCCCACTGACAACAGTGAATTTAGTCTTGATTTACACCAGTCTGAGCTCTCACATTAAGAGGAATTACATGCGTACTTCAAGGACACAATAAATCCTTTTTAATGCCTTGTTGTGAATGTCAAACAGTTTTCTGGCCAAAATTTAGGGGAGATTGTAATACTACTATTAATAAAAAAGAACGCACAGGGACATAGCGGGGAGAAAGAAGGAGGATGTTTATTATATGAAACATGCAACATTTGTCAGTTCATGGGACTTACTCCTCTTTCCTTGATATTCAGCTGTGTGCTAGTGAGGGAATGAGTTAAAATAATTTCCTGGAATGAGAGTCAAGGATTAGCTTTTACAATGAGCTACTTAAATGGGCCATCAAGAACTTAGTAAGGCAGTTGATTGGACTAAGACAAGGGAGTAGCTACCTGTCCTTGTCTTTTTGAAATGAACACCTCCTGAAGAGACCCCGAAAGAAACCAGAGAAATTAGAACAGTTTTAAGGATGAGAAGAGGTGGTGAAAATGAAAGAGACAACCTGACAACCAAGATAAGGTATAGTCACTGTGGGCAGCAACTCTTGTTACCAGATCTGGAAATATTTGGCTGTGCTTATGGTGTCCCAACACACCCACACAACATCATTTCAGGGTAGTTCTGGGTCTTCTGAGAGTCCACAAGGACCAATAGCCATAACATGTTGCTGCGATGCTCAGAGACAGACTGTGCTGCCAGCAGAAGGAGAAATGTTTGTTACCTCAAGAGCTCTGCTCCACAGTGTGCATGTCTTAAAGTGTCTAAAGCTTACTGTAGGCAACTTTGGAAATCTAAATCCATATGCGGCTCGGGACCTTACTGCCTAATAATATCACCTACACTTGGAATAATCTGATATTGTTAGGAATGCCTGTGAGACTGTGTTTTTAATCTTTTTTTTCAACCTTGAAATGTTCCTGTCAGTTCCACTCTACAGACTGCTAGAGATCTGAACCCTGTTACAGGATGCTGAGGGACTTTCCTCTTTGGTTTTTGTATAAAACTTCTCTTCCTTTTGTAGGTTACACAGCAAAGTCTCAGCATAAGCTTCACTCCCCTCCACCCACTGCACTTTGGGACTATGAACAATTTACAATATGAGCAATATTTACAGTATGAACAATTGATCCATTTCTACAAGGAAAAGTCACAGAAAGGACAAACACATGCTCTCCTGTGGCTTTGGTGCAGGAGACCCTGGAGATAGTTTTTGGTATCAATGGGCACATTCACTGTGGGTTTGTCATTAGCTCCTGTAGGCCTTGGGGCAGACTCTCACTCTGCATGAACACTCACATGAGCCCCACAACCCTTACGTCTTGCTGGCAGAGGAGGAGGACTTAAGAACCCCTGCAAATTATTTATTCATTCAAGATATTTTCATCAGCCTCCAAACATTAACTGATTCTGAGTAGAGGGAGGAAATTGATCTAATTTATTTATTTATCTATTCCACTGATGAATTTTGAACAAAGTTATTTTGAGAGCAAGGTGTAAAGACAACATGAGGTCCAAGCAAATTAGGACAGACTATGCTAGGCTGAGAACCAAGGCCCTATATATCAGTCCAGTGGAAGTTTCCAGATTTCTGAACTCTTGATTCAGTCCAAGGCTTTTTGTCAAGTGCCCTTTAGATGGTCTATGGGGATAGAGGGCAAGATGGAACTGAATAAAAGGTTTAGTTCCTCACTTAAATTGTTGTTTAGACTCACTTAAATCACTACGGTCATGCATTAGTTTCTGGTACAGGCTAAGTAAAGTTAAGCTCCATCATGTTTGAGTCTGAATTTCTGGTTGTAAGTGATGCAAATCAACAATCTGCAAACTAGACCAAACCTTCCCCTAAAGACTGCCTGGCTTGCATTAGGACCTCTGACTGTGAGGAAGCCTAAAAGGGACACTTGGGTCAGTGAACTGGAAGGTGTTGAAAGTGGAAGTTGATGGAAAATATTTCAAAGGGAGGCTGAGGGTTGACTCTGAGCCCAGAGTGGTGCTAGACTTTTCATTTTGTTTTCTTGGGGTTTTTTAATGGTAAAACTCTGCCCCTAATTTTAAAATCAGAATTAATAGCTAGTCAGAGACGTTGGCTTCAGAAATTATTATGTTCCAACAGATGTTCAACCAGTCAGATTATTTAATTAGCTTCATGCTTCTTAACCTCATAAATCTGTGAAAGCTGTGACAAGGAAAAAGAAAAGGATTTAATGATAATGAATCAATACCATGGACATTCTTAATACAGTCTAAAGAGTTTGAATCAAGGCACCATTGAAAAGTTTGGGGAGCAAACTCTGTCTGGGATACAAATCTCACCTGAGTGCAGTTTAGGGGAGAAATGCCCAGGATACTCCGTGCAACAGTTTTGGGAATTGAGGAGAGCCCTTGAATGTAGGGAGCTGGTTTGGCATTGGAGAAACATGCACACAGTCCCTAACTCTGACACTGATTGAAAATGTGACTTTCAGAAACTCTGCCTGTTCTTTTTCCTGTTGTACTTAAACAGTGGGAATGTTGTTGGAAGTAGAATCTGACCCTAAATGCAGCCATGTATTTCCATGCGCAGAAAGTTTACATCAAGTCTACATCTATGGTGATGTAGAGACAATTACTTTGGGAACTTCATGGAGAGAAGTAGTGGTAATAAACAGTATCATAAGAGCAAGGAAGAGACAGTCATATTATGATGTTTTTTCTTCTTTCTGTTCTACTGGGTCCTTGGGTTTTTATGTACTTGCCTAAAAAGCAATTGATTTTCTCAGAATAAAAAATGGAGTGCCCTCTTTCCACAAAAGCATTACTGCCTCTTTGCCCTTCTTATGACTCTGTTACAGACCTGTTTGTTGCTCCTCTGATACTCCAGAACCTTTCATTAAAAAGGATGTAATTAATAAGTTTGTCTCTATCAATTATCTACTTCTGCTTGACACAATTCTGCATTTTTCACCTGTACACTAATTTGCTTTCCCAGTATGGGAAAATGCAACATCTCATCAACATCCACCCTACATCAGCTCAGCTCTTTGATTGCTTCTAGAGTCTTAGGACCCTCTCACAGAGAAAATTAGAAATATTTACACACACATATATATAAGGATTTTTCTCAAAATTACTCCAGAGAAGAGGGCCATTAAAGATACTATTTAGGAGAAAGCCGCCTTTTTTTGCCTTCTGCTCCCCATTGATGAGAATGCCTTAGGAGATAGTCTTCCTGATTTCCACACCTCTGTTACTCCTCCAACTTGGATGATAGCAGTATCATCTATTCTCCCTTCTTTATGCTATACAAAAAGCCTCTTTTTTCTCCTGAAGTAAGTGGATGAATAGATGGCCTAGGGACCTGCCAGCACATCTGCAGAGCAGCAAGGCCAGTGCAATCAATGTAGATGGAAAGCTAAGAGACAATTTGGTTGCATCACCACAGTTCATCTGAAGTACTTGGTGCTATTGCAGACAATAAGGTTAGTGCTCAATGGGTATGAATCTGACCTTGAAAAGCAATCCTCCCCTATTAGGTTTCAAGCAATTCAGTGGGAAAATATTTCTATTGTACGGCAAGAACTAGCCATTGCCAGAATCCTGGGCTAGCTGTCTCCAGCCACTGGACTGATATCTCTTCATTTAGTGCACTCATATATTACATGATTACAAGAGGTAGAAATCAGTGAATCAAAGCATACAGTGACCCACTTCATCCTCAGCATGCCTGGAAGAACAGCACTTTATCCCCATGTGTGGTATTTTTAAATGTGTTGCTCTCATCTTAATTTCAGAAAATACTTTGTTGACAGACTTTTGCTCCTCCAGAGACCGCCTTCAAATGAGAGATCGTTTAGAGAGGAAAAAACTCCATTCACTGAAGGCTTTTTTGTACTCTCATTGTCTCCAGCAAGCCATTTTTTTGGTCTTAATTTTTCCTTCCAGCAATTTCATATAATGTGTCTGCACTGCATAAACTAGATAAATCAGAGGGAACAGAAACCTTAGCATGCCAGGGATGGATTTGCTCTAGAAACTTCTGAAGGTCAGTTTTGAATTTGCTCTGAGCTCTATGCGGTGGATTTAGGTCAAGCATGGACAATATGGTCATCCCCCTGAGATCTACAATTAAATGTTTTTTTTTTCCCTGTGTGGCCCTGGTAACACTTGCCGCACAGTGTGCACCAGTCATTGCTCTGGACTTTCTTGTGCCAACTGCAGTAAATGGGTCTGCTGCTCCTGCTGTTACTGCCATGGTAGGAACTAGCATCACCTGTTGCGTTTGTATTTTTCTAATCAGATAGTTTCCAATGGCTGTATTATGCTTTGGGTTTTTCTGTTAACCTCTTTCATCTCTAGCACCACCACCTGATTCTCTGCCTTCCTTACTTTTCAAATGGTGTTATATCCCTGCCCAAAAATTATCACCCATGCAGCCAGTTTAATCAGCAGGTGAAATTCACACTTGTTAATTCAAAGGCACAGAAGAGGAGAAATATGGGTGTAGAGAAGGGCCGTCTTCTGCATGTTTGCATGACTGTCACAAAATTCAAGTTTAAAAAGGTCCAGACAACGTGACTTCCCTCCTACTGAGCATGAAAAAACATCACCTGCTGCATCTGCCTGTATCTCAGTGATACCCCTCTGCTGAAAGCAACTTTCTCAAGCCAGGCTTCAATGCAACCTGCAAAGAAATGGGCAGGACCTTCAATATTACTCCACTTATCTTGTTTTCTCCACCCATCCTGTATGAAAACAAACAAATTATGTTTATACTTGTTTTGTTGCCTCTCTGTAGAAACTATGCTACCATTATGTATGTTTTTCTCATCATTTTTTAGCAGGAATAGAATTAAGAATGAAATTGCAAGGGAGGAAAATGTTTGTTACATACATTTTTTATTTTATGAGAAATAACTCCCAGGTAAAAAGAGATAGTCTTCTTGGAAAATTCCATATTTTTGCAGAGCATGAACAAGTAGGCTGAGGCTTTGCATGGTAACCCTTCATTAGTACATTATTGCTGCCGATAACCAAACAATCTTCTGTTTTCTAGCAGTTAGAAAGAAACCATTAAAATACCTTCAAGTGCAATCAGGATGGCTTCTTTTAGAAGCTCTTCTTTTAGAACACCAATGCCCTTTAAAAATACTAGATTTTTTTCTTCCTCTTTTATTTCTTTAAGGTTTTTTTTTAAATGAAGAATACAACAGGGATTAAAATGAAAAAGGATCTGGAATCATTTTGACTGAGAGGAAAGAAATATTTGTACATTATTCATTGTACTCTCGGTTATTCATCAAAAGTTTCATTCTTCAACTAAAGTCTTTTCCTTATCTTAAAGCCACTGACATGAATATATATCACCAAGTTAAAAAGATTGAATTACACTTCTCCCGCTGCTGCTGAGATTCATGGAAGCTCAAAGCCCAGCCTAGTCCCTAGGTGTACTGAGCCAGTGCATTTTATGATTTTTCGGAGAACAACGCTAACAGGGTTTGTCTCTTCATTGTGATACGGAGATGATTGAAAATGTGCCGCTGTATCGCTTGATAAAAGACCTTTGCCAAAAAGGAGAGCAGCTTTGTCATTTGAGAACATTACCCATGGGGCTTAAGAGACCTACTTGACAGCAAAAGCTCTAGCAGATTTTTTTTTTAAAGCAGTATGTTCTCCATTGCCATTGTTGAGCAACTTGAACAAGAAGAAAGGAGGGGTTAGGATGTGATCTATAAAATCTTTCCTTAGTATTGTTGCCCTCTGAGTACCAGAGAAACAGGTGATGTTTCTTGCTCTGCTTCCTAGTACCTGTTCAGGGGAAAGTCGCTCTTGGTTCATAACACTCTGTTACACAAGCTCATGGCTTTCTAAGCTGTTGGCTCTTCTTCAGGTGCCCAGCTTTAAAATGACATGGGTGTAGCACAATGTGCTACAGGGCTTGGTGCAGGATGACTGCCCACTCTATCTGTTAATTTTGCAAGTGTTGGGGAGATCTTTGCTGCCACGGTAACACTTGGTGTGCGAAGAAAGGTGATTTAAAGTGAGTGGGGTGTGTCTAATGTGCACAGGTAAGACATGGCCTTTACAGGATGTGCTGTGTGCTAGCTTAAGGCAGCGTTGTCTGGAGGCTTCAATCCCCAACCATCCATGTGATGGAAAAGACATTGAGCAGTTTTTAGGTCCTGCACAGGGATCCAGGTCAGTTGTGTGAATGTGGCAGCCCTGTGGCAGACAAGCTGTGTTGGCTCATGTGGGGTATATGGCACAGCCTTGCTCTGGGCAATCGCAGTTGTCACGCCTGCCTCCTTACTACCCACTGCAAGGGAGAAAGGGCTGTCCCTGGCACTGCTGCACCAGAGTATAAGCTTGGTGTCATCAACCCTAAACTCACTGAGATGGGAAAGTAAGAAGGACTTATGGGTGTCCTGTATTTCCTAGTGGGTCTTGATGACATAGGTCTTGGCTGATTTTACATTTGGCACTGAAGGGATTAATTTTTTCCTGATCTATTTTAAGATGCATTAAAAGAGCCAGTTCACACCAAGGGGCCTCAAATGTACAAAAGACAGGAGGCAAGTCCTGAGGCTCTCTCTCATACTTGTGTCACAGGTGCTGACATGGGTACAAGGGGTGAGCCAGGTGTTAGCATCTCTGCAAACATCCCAGGAAGCACTTCAGGGCTGCCAAAAAGATGTGACCTTCAGCAAGATGGAGGCCAGTGAAGAAAAATCCCCTTACTTCTCATAGCCTATGAAGAGTGAATTTGATTTCATGACTGACTCTACTCTTAAATAGAGATAACTTTTTCACCAATTTTGGCACGCATTTCTGGATCTAGGGCTTCCAAATACTATACAGTATCAAATAACAGAACAACAACAAGAAGAAGCAAATATTGTTGTCTAATGATATCAAATGCTATTGTACAACTCTTTGTTTTGATGACATTTCAGACCTAGGGCTATCATCAGGCATTTCCCTGCAGAGCTGGTATATTTTACACAAATGCACAGAGCTGACTCGGCCAACTTTTCCTGTAGTGACTCACAAGTGCATTTTTCTGCCTGTGCAGGTGGTGGGGCACCCACCAGTCCTTGTTGTGCTCCATAACAAGGACAGTATTAGATGATCTGCACTGAGCCATACATCATTCTGCAGCAACACACCTTTGATGGGAAAATGGACCACTGCAATTTGAGCAGGGCTGAGCTCTGACTTGCCAAGGGCATGTGGTGATAACTTGAAATGAGGAGAACTTGGAACAGGAGAACCGTGATTAAAATCCCTACTGAATTTCAGAAAAGCTGGGTAAAATAATGATAAACTGGCTCAGGAAAACAAATTGTGACATGGTTCTTGTCATTTCAGATTAAATGGATCCAATTTGGTGTGGTGATGGTGAGAAATATATTTTTAGAAAACATAAAGGACCTTTATATATCTCTTTCTTGTCCTTGGCAATTTAGCAAATGCTGCTTTTGTGTTTGTCTTCCCAAACCATAATACTTTCATAATACTCTTGTTGCTGTAAAGTCCAGAAAAGAAGTCTGGGTTTTAAACTCAGTCCACGTAGCCCTTGATTTGCCTATTGCAAGAAGCCGACTGTGAGAGGCCTAATGGGAAATCACATTTTCTGTGATTTGAATATCCTTCCTTCTCCCTAAATTATGAAGTGATGCTGGACAAAAGGTAGCTAAGGAAGTGTGGTTTTCTCTCTAGCTTGTTGAGCAGCAGGGCTGAACCAGGCAAACAGTGAAGGTAAATAGCACAGGAGCAAACTCTTTTGAGCCAGGCTGTTGCTGCCAGTGAAATGAAGGGATTTTAGGCCTGTGCCCAAAAATAAATGAGGCTGAAGTTAATCCAGCTGTCCTACCTATGCCCTCAGTATCAATATCCATATACTATGCCTATGCTAGCAAGTGTTATAACACCAGGGCAAAGACTATGAGGAATTTAGGGAGGTGTCTGCTTTGTTTTGAGCTCTTAAACCTCTTGATTTCCAAGAGCTGTGCAAAAGCCTAAGGAGGTTTTTAAAGTACAAATAAGAAAATACTGAAAGATCTCACTCATGCCATTTTTACTACCAGAAAATGTGCAGGTAGTAACAGGTCCCTGAGGTATTAAAGAAGGTGGCCATGGTCCATCAGCTACTTAAGCTGCAGGACTGGAAGGGTGGCATAAATCAGTGCACTGCTCTGACACCAGTCATTCACACTGACTTTCAGAGAAGTGCACTGATTTATGCCAGCCCTGTCTCTGACCCCTTGCAGTGCTGGATTGACGTGTACTAGGCCAAAATTGTGAGCGATCTCTTCATCAGCTGCCCTTATTTTACAAGTTAACTTTTTTCTCTATTTCCCCCTTCTGAACTCTGGAGCTCTCTCTTTCCACATGAAGTGAGCTTTCTTGAAAACGATTGTTTAATGGGAACATCTGGTGTGTGAATGGAAGACTTACTCCTTTTCCCTTCAGTAAATGCTCATGGCATACTTTAGAAGTTGATTTTATTTTTCCTTCCCCAAGCAGAGAAAAAAATATGGATCATTACTTGACAGAACAGACTGTGCTCTTTAGTTACTTAACGTGTGCGGGTGTAACCTGCAAGCCATGACTTAAGAGCTTTCCCTGTAATTAAAAGTTTTCTGCTGTAAAGACTTAGTTTCTGATTAAAATGTAACAGTCCTTCCTATTGTTCAATTAGTGCTAATTAGATATTACCTGTGCATTATACTCCTTGCAATTCAATAACCACAATCTGGGATATTTCTTTTTTGCAAGGAAGAAAATCTTACCAAAAAAAAAAAACCCCAACCAAAAA
>VYZX01026186.1:4885-36280 GCA_013401335.1 Brachypteracias leptosomus
TCTTAGATTTTACAAAATTTCTAATGAACAAAAGGTATTTGCCTTATTAGCAGTGGAGATGAGACGTAAAACTTTAGGGCCTTCTGAGTTCCAGCCAGTATTTAAGCCACTAGACTATACCGTATTAAACTTTACTGAATAACATTAGAAGCTTACCCCAAATTCAGCATTAAAATTTGAATATTCCTAGTTACTGCAGTTTCCAAAGCTAAATATGTTGTCATTCCCTGTCCACTCAGGAAATGCTGAAGTATAGTAAGAACTGTGAAGGTGCTGAAGATCTTCAGGAGGCATTAAATTCTATACTGGGTATTCTCAAAGCAGTTAATGATTCTATGCACCAGATAGCCATTACAGGCTATGATGTGAGTATCAGTAGTTTTACTTACTTTTTAATTTATTTTCATTTCTTTCTTAGATATATGTGTGGCATACTCTATACTGTGTACTAAGAATGTTTTACAAAAGGTGCCTTTGAACTGTGTAATGAAAATAATGGAAAATGGATCTCTCTATGCTCTTCTGAAGTTTTCCTGCTATTAATAATACTTTGCTACATCTACTCAAGTGGTTTTTTTCTTTTATCTACTTGACACTGAGTTAGAAACTGAAAATCATTATGAACAGTCTGCCAAATGGGAGTTGCTACTGAGGTTTTATTATCTATGTGTAAAACTACGCCCAAAACCCCCATCAACAAACCAAAACAAACAAAAAGCCCCACAATGTAAGGAGCTTTGGAGCAAAGTTTGGTGGGGGGGAACCCAAACAACCAAATGTGTATTGTGTCTCCCCCTCTCTATATGTGTAAATCTCTGTATCTCTGCTACTGGTTCTCTTGACTGTAAAATCCTGCCTAAACAGTGCTGGGGAGAGAAAATTATGCATAAAAATCTAATACAGACTTTATTACATTCCCAAACCCAACATAAACACTGATGTGAGAGATTACTTGGAACAACAGAACTTGTAAAGACCTGTTCGGAGTATGCGTTTTAGTCTTATGTTACCTCTTTGTAGTTTTAAATATCACTTTCTTTGTTCCAGGGAAACCTGAATGAGCTGGGCAAGCTTTTAATGCAGGGATCCTTCAGCGTCTGGACTGATCATAAAAAGGGTCACTCGAAGGTGAAAGATTTGGCACGCTTCAAGCCAATGCAGCGACACCTCTTCCTCCACGAGAAAGCAGTGCTGTTCTGTAAAAAGCGAGAAGAAAACGGAGAGGGATATGAGAAAGCACCTTCCTATAGCTACAAACACTCCTTAAATGTAAGGCACCAAGCAGTCCAGCAAGGCTGAGGTACCAAAGGCATAGCCTGCAGTAATACAACATTCTAATTTTTCATCTGGGAAGCTGTGTTACAGTTTTGCACTGGGAACTTTGCTTTTTCAGGCAAACCTCACTGGTGCTGCAGGTCTGTGTTACTTTGTGTTGCTGTCTGACAGAGAGATGAGGTGAGGGGAAATTACCCTTTGAGAAAATCCAAACCATACTAGTCTAGCTGAATAGCAGTTCATTAATCACACAGAAAATCTAGAGGAGGGTAGTATAAAACAGGTGTAAGTTTTGATGGTCTGGATTTTAGAAGAGACACCTTGTGGGTCAGTCTCAATTTAACATGCCTAAACCTTTCTTCCCTCTAAGGTAGCCATGCTGATACAAAGCGCTAAATCTCTGGTGCCCAACATACAGATTGTATGTTAGTAGCTATTATTCTCCTTGAGAAAGAAGCCAAATGTGGATTTCCTTTCTAGAAACAGGGTACCAAAGAACACCAGTAGCCACTTGCTTCTGTTGTTACTGCAATTGCAATGTGATGGGTCAGCTTCTGTTCTCTTTGCTTCCAGATGGCAGCAGTTGGAATAACAGAAAATGTCAAAGGTGATGCAAAAAAATTTGAAATCTGGTATAATGCAAGGGAAGAAGTTTACATTATACAGGTAAATTTAAAAAAAAAAAAAAAAAGAGAGAGAGAAAGAGGCAAAACGAGGGAGGGGAAGTTTAAACCTAAGAAGATCTTCTTCTGTTATATCACTAATAGACAATGATGAGGAAATCTAGGGGAGGGAAAAAAAAGGTGTGTGGGGGACTTAACCATGACCCAAATAATTCATAAGATAGTTTCTTAATATATTTCAATTGCAAAATCTTCTGGGGGAAAAATTAATCACGTTTTGTAGTATCTATTGAGGATATTGTACACACCATGACTATTACTCACACTGGAGTAGTGAATGGCTTGGAAGCCAGGGTTTGACTGTAGCACGCGCACAGCCTCTGCCTGAGCGTGTTCCAGTTGTCACAACCAGTTTCTATTTGCTGGAGGACTAAAGAGAGAACTCTCTCTGTTCCTGGTGAAGGATTCGTCTGAGGCTGTGCTTTGATATGCAACTCTTTGTGTGCTTGATGGCTGATTGTATTTATTTTCGGGTAGGCACCAACCCCTGAAGTTAAAGCTACTTGGGTAAATGAAATAAGAAAAGTGCTGACGAGTCAACTGCAGGCATGCAGAGGTAAAATACATTTATAATCTCTTTTCTCTTTGAACTTCAAAATCTGCCCTGTGTTTCTTCACTGTGTAGGACTGTAGCTCAAAACACAAACCAATTTTAATAGGGTTTTTTTTCTTTCCTCCATTACAGAAGCCAGTCAGCACAGGACACTAGAACAAACACAGAGTTTACCTCTACCGGCATCATCTTGTACAAGGTAAGTAAGTATGTTGTCAAATCAGCCTGATGGTCTTGTAAATATACTAATATAGCTACTCTGCAGTTCTTTGTTACTCCTATCCCTTAATGCTAGCCCTTATGTTTTAGGATTTTTTTTTTTAGGTCTTTTCCTACTATAAAGCTGTAAAGCTTGACGTTCGTACATCTGCAGATCTGTTAAACTGAGCAGCAGTGGCATGGGCTTTGCCAGTTGACAAAGAGCACAGAAAAGTCATTTTCTGCACCAGCTAAAATCCTGGTGGTATTATGGTCTATTTGTTGAACAGCTAAGTATATACTTTACATTCCAGATAAGAGAGTTATGTGGAGCAGCCTTTTCCTTCCTTCCTCTTCTTTTCCTTCACCTGGATTTTTTTTTTTCTTCCTTTTCCAACATCACGTTATCTTCCTTTTTGTCTTTCACAGCATTCAGTCCCTTGTTCTTTTCCTCCAATTTCCTTATTTCCCTTTTTTAAACTAAGTGATGTGTTGGTTCCTCCAGTGTCCCAACTTCTGAGTCAAGCTTTTCTGCTTTTCCTAATTTTTATCCTCCACCCTACCAACCTATATATTTATCTGCACTCTCTGACACCTGTTTTTAATCTTCTGCTACTCATTCTTTTTTTCATGATGTGTGCATGTGTATATATCCATAAGTCCATGTGCTTCTGTCTTCAGTAATTCCCACATTGGTGTGTGCTCAAATATGTATCAGAAGCTCTCTATCCTGCAAGTTTTGTGCATCTACTTATCACTCAGGGAGGATTTCCCAGATGTGTAGTTTTTGTGGGATGTCTTTCTCCATGCCATTCCCAATCAGAGGTGTGATGGGAATCCAACTGCAAGACCCTACCTATGTGCTTTGTTCATCCCTCATCTGTTCCTGTGTTAAGAGCTTCTGAAGAGCAGAGTTTATTCCTTTCTTTTTCTTTTTTTTCCTTATTATGTTTGAGAGGAAACAGCACAGAATGTGTGCGTGTAGCTGAGAGTGCATGGAGGTTGTCCAGAGCTGTATTTTCAGTAGCTCCCACTGCCATAGTACGTGTGGTTGCAGTCAAATAGGGGAGCATTTCTCCTTTGTACATGCTCACAGTCGTTAAATGCACAATCACCAATGACTTTTTCAGTCCTGGAAGCTATGAACTGGGAAGTAGCTAATAGTTGTTTTTATTATTACATATCTGTACGTAAAAGGCAGCACATGATTGAGAGTCATCAGACTCGAATTTGTTGGAGATGGATTGATTGTTTTAATTTTCTTCCAATACACAGTCCTTCACGGAACCATATCAGAAACACCAAAAAAATGGAGGAGAGAAAAGCTGATCTTGCAAGTCTAGAAGGTTATGGCACCACAGTAACACCAAAGAACCCTGAGAAAGGCAAAGGTGAGTTTACACGTATGTATTGTTACCTTTCATTGCAAAGAGCATGCCTGCACTGCTGATGCACAGGCAGATCCACCAGCAGAGTAGCCATGGTAGTGCAGGGAAACGCAGTATTACACGTGAACGAGCAGAGCTTTGCTGCTTTCAGCCCTATGGCAGCCTACCCACCAAGTGCTGCCCACACTGCACAGTCCCATCTGCCCTTAACTTGGGATTTCTATGTTCCACTGTGTGGGGTGGACAGGCCCAAAGCTACCTCGAATGAAGGGTAGCCTAAAGGAGGTGGGAACTGTGTGTTATGAGGGCTTTGTGTGCAGTAAGGTCTTCTCTTAGAGCTGCCCAGCTTCTCAGGGTTCTCTTCCTCTGGATAAATTTCTCAGAGTTACCTATTCTGAAGAGTTTTGTTTTGTTTTGTTTTCTCTTGAATTTTGATTCCCCTCATGGAGATTATTTACTAAACCAGTGGCATCACAAGCCCCTGCACAGAGAGAACAACTGGCCATTTGGGTTCTTCTGTTGTACCTGGACTTTCACTTGTCCTTTTTCACCCTAACATGCAAGTTCCATGGCAGGGCTGCAAACGATTTTTTGCCTTAATCTTTTCACGGCCTTCTCCCCTTTCTGTGTCTCTCTCTTCCTTTATAGATGACACTAACTCTACCTCAGAATGCTCTGTACTGTCAAAAAAGCGCTTTACGCTGCAGGGCTTTACTAACCTCAAAAGTCAGAAAGGTAATTTATAAAAAATAGCTAGACTGTTCTCTGTTTAAGGCTGTAATTGAAGCATCACTTTGTGTATGTGTGTAGTATATGGACTAGCTTGTTCTCCTATGTTTAAGCTAGGTTCCTGGGTTGCTGATCCTGACAGGGAGATTTCAAGAGAAACAGGCTCCAGAGTGGGAGGGGGAGATGAAGTTGGGAAAAGCAGAGCTGTTGGAGGTGCAAGGGAAGGAGCACAGGTTCCAATGCCTCCAGTCTCACTATCAAGGAAAGGAGTTTATAGTGCCCCATTCCTGTAGGAAAACTAGAGGGAAGTTGTCTTCAGATCAGACACCTGGCCTGCTTCTAGCTTCAGTGGATCTGCCCCAAATGCACCTGTACTTGGCAAAAAGGAATCAAGGTTTTGATAGACTATTTCTATACTAGCATCCTTTCTAACAAAAATCCTAAAGCCATGACTACAGCAGAATGTGTATGACAATGTTTTGCTGGATGCAAAATTAAATAAGAATTTCCCTATGCTTCTAGAAATGGCCTTTTTTTTTTTTCTCAAGTAGGCCATAAATAGGAGTCTGAAACCTTTCTTGCTTCCTCCTGCCAAGTAATCGCACCAGTACATTCACTTCTTGCTTTGAACAGCTGTCTTTGAACAGTCTGAATTGCATTAAGATGATGGCACTTGTTCAAGAGCATGATTTATTTTTTTTCCGAGCATCTTTTCAGAATGCTTTTTTTAAACCTGATTACCTTTGAGTTCTTTCTGGAGATTCTCTAGGGTTGTATATTTAATGCTAATGAGGTGAGCACTAATATCCCATGCTTGCCTTGACAGAAACTCCATCTCCTTCTTCTAAAAGCCAGACATTGCCAATGATCCTTCTTACAGGACCAGGTATTTCTGTAGCACTAGATTTGTATAAAAATGATTGCTTAATTTGGTAATGTTTGCCTAAAATTAAAATTAATTGTATTCAGTTGATGTCTAGTTCATTTAGAAAAATTTGCCCATACTTTCATCTGTTACTGTAAAATAAATTTGTCAATTATCTTCAAATAACTACGTGTAAATAATTTAATTCCTCCTTCTGTAATTGACCAGTGATGGCTAAAATTAGAGTGATTACAGAAATCCACTTGTTTTCCAGTGTAAACTCAAAGGTATTTAGCATGCAATCCACCTATTCTCTTTTTTCCAGTTCTTCAATATCTCTCTTCTGTTTTCTTTGCCTATTAATCCTCCTGCAGCTTCTCCTACCAGCCCTGACAAAAAAGCTAAACGACATGAAGTAGTGAGTGACCCAACTCCTTTTGGTTTAAGAGGTATAGTGATACCACATCTTGTACTGCACAAATATCCACACTTCCCTCGTGTAACATGTTACATCGGAGCACTGACGATACCTGTGTGATGCTGTTGTGGGCAGCACGGTTAATACCAGCTGAGTTTTTCCAAGTAGGTCTGTTAGCAACTTTATGTACTGCTTTTGATAGCACAACTGGTAGAAGTTTTACCTGGGCATCAAATGAAGTAGCACATGGCTAACTAGTTTTAAGGAGAGGGAGAGCAGTGGGAAAGGGATCTTCTGCTGAAGAAATAACCAGAAGCTGACTGTTTAACGGAATTACAGGGGTGTCCAGATGCTATGAGACACATAATTTTCCAGTTAGCATCCTCCTGTCACTGTGCCCCGTGTGGAGAGGATTTAACTTGTAAAAAAGGGAAAAAAAATAAATCCGAAACTCATGTACTCAAGTCAGAGTGGGAATCATCTCTGTCACATGGAATTTCCATTTTAGATTGGCATTTATTACTGTAGTCACAGTCCTGATGCATCTTTCTTTGGGTGATAGTAGGCAATTTTTACCATCCTGTGAACCCCAGATGATTTAACTGAACCCCTTGTAGCAGTTTTCCTCCTGTCCTCCCAACCTGCAGCTAAGCAAAAGATAGAAAAGCCTTTCAGTTAAATGACCCATTTCTAACAAGCAAGGCTGTTGGTGAAGTCTTGAGTACAAATCCCTAGGGCTAATTAACTACAGAGTACCAGGAGAACAGTCCTTCTCTTCCTGACTCTCTTTTCACCACTATCTCTTTTCAAAAATATTATTCTAAAGCTGAAGCTATTTCAAGCCCTACCATCATCCTCCTCTCCAAGTTTCCACAGCCTTTGTCTTTGTTCACACGTGGAAATGATGCAGGTTCAGGTGCTGTGCTGGGGAAATTGCAACACCATTCACCTTGTCTGAGCAGCAGGCAATGCAATCCCAGACTGGACGCTCACAGAAACTCCACAAGTGTGGATATGGGAGTTACAAGATTAATCTTCTGCAGGTAGAAGTCAAAGCTCTGAGATCTCCAAGTACTATTGGAAATCTTCAGGGCCTGAAAATGCTATTGGAAAGCAAAGTGTGTCTTGTGGCCTTTTCCATGGATGCTGGAATTTTCCAGGGTAGAGAGTGCTTGATCATTGCTAGTTTACAGTAATATTGTTGGGTCTTTGGAACAGACTTGTCTGATTTGCTGTCCTCTCCAGCAGCCTCTTGCTTTATGGAACTGCTAAACCAAGTAAATGAATTTTAAAGCATCTAGTAACTCACCTTTGTCTTGCACCTTCCAACCTCTTTTCTGACACTTTCTCTTCTCATT
Organism: Brachypteracias leptosomus; assembly: GCA_013401335.1. Taxonomy (NCBI): domain Eukaryota; kingdom Metazoa; phylum Chordata; class Aves; order Coraciiformes; family Brachypteraciidae; genus Brachypteracias; species Brachypteracias leptosomus. The sequence continues at coordinate 12,353 of VYZX01026186.1, forward strand.
CCTCAACTCAGAGGGATAAACATACAGTTGACCCGAGCATTTCAGGGTGAAACTGCATCAGGTGATGGTCACAGCTCCCTGGTGCAGAGTGTATTGTCCCCTCTTTCACTGCTATAGCACTTTGACTTGTATCACAGTGAGCTCAAGGAAAATGAATTAGTGACAGAATCACATCATGCAGCTAGATCCTATCTCTGTGAAGAAAGCTGTGGGCCCATTTCTGAAGAGAGGCAGTTAATGAATTGTTGATTTTCCTGGAACCATCAACTTAAAACTTACTTCCGCGTAACCTTGCCTTTTCTCAAGACTTTCTGCCCTTTTCTTACCTTCTCTGCCTTTATAGGGAGCTCTGATTTAGTCTCACTGTGCAGAGTACACATGTGCACATTGAATGTGTGTGTGTAATGTTGGTGCTTGTAGTTAGCTAATATGAATATGACCACAGTGACCACTTCCCACCCTGCCCAGGATCAGATGGGCTTTCATATGGACATGTTAATAGGAAAGTACCAGCTTGTGTGAGGAATGGGAGTCTTGTTGCTATGGCAGGATCAGACAGGTCTGCTCCTACCCACAGCAGCACAATATATTAAAAGAAAGAGGCTGAAAAAGAACAGCTGTTACCCAAAATGGTCCAGATAAGCAGGCCGGTGAGTATGATGCTACAGGCAGAGCAATTACAGTGATTTCACTTTTTCTTTTGTGCAACTTGTTGGTTCTGTGTCTAGTTAGAGCTTGGAACAATTAGGAGAAACCAAGTTTTCTTTTGTTGCATTGTTCTTAGCTTGAAAATAACGGAAGGGGTTTCAGCTGTGTCCCACGAACCAACTATAAGATGTGAGCTTCCAGGAAATTTGCATGGAGTACAACAGGCATTTATTACTCAGTTTCTTCACAGATGGAAGTTCAGTCTTAACCCTGGACAGGGCCAAATGGGTCAGTACTTCTAACCTTGTGCAGGTCATCCAGCAGCGCAGGCGAGGTAAAAGTCCCACTCCATTTGGTGTGTTCTGGGTGTGATTTGTTTCTGTAATTCTTCGATTGCTTTGCCTTTCCTCTGACAATGCTCGGGTTTTTTCCTAATGCACAGCCATGACCAGCCATGTGACAAATGCCTCAGAAGCAGTGAAGAGCAAAAATGCTGGTGCTTTCTCAACTTAACTAATAGTTACATAAAGTTGGGAGGTTTGTTCTTCCTTTCGTCCTTTTCATTGAGTTTCATCGTTGTTACCATTTGTCTTGAACCAAAATCTTACTTACAAATATTTGTGTCTTTTATTATGACTTTTTTTTTATTATTATTAGCTCAACACGTTTTTTAACAGCTGAAAAAGCATCCCACTAGTAAAATGTGCTGTAGTTTTGTTTGGAAAAGGATTTTGTGCACTCTGGATATGATTCAGCTTCATAAATAAATGAAATGCTTCACCCTGAGAGAGAAAAAGGAACACTCAACAATAAATGACAGGCAGGAGATTGTTCTTGTGGTGCTTGGTGCAGTGACTGAACACCGAGATAAGTCACTGTGATTAAGTGTCCTTGTGTCAGCCTGAATACTCTTAAATAATAAGCTGCCTCGTCAGGTGAAGTACAGAGTGCCTGTAGCTTGTGCTGAATTTCTTGACGACACTAAGTGCTCCACAGTTTGAAGGAGGCAATGCACATCCATCCCTGGTTCCAGTAGGCTGGTTAGGTTGCTCTTGGGTGACAACCATGTGTATTCATTCTCTTCCCATAAAAGTGTGTGTTCCTGTCTTCTATCTTCTCCCAAGAAAAAGAGTTATCTGTCCATTGTTCATCTTTGTGTAAGAGAAAAATAGCTGCATTTAGTTGGGAATTACCATTCTTTTTATCTGTTTCCCTCTATATAAATCCAAAGAGCAAAATTCACTGCTGTGCATTGCCACAACTCCACTTACTCTGATGGAAATGGGCCAACTTTTGCCAGCTGTGAATTTCACTCAGTGGGTGTAGTAACTTCCCTGTGTATATTTTTTCCTCCTGTTTACGTTGATCACTTCAGAGCTTTTCAGTGGGAAGAACATTTCTCCCAGTCAGCAACTCACTGCTGTGAAGTTAACTGTTGGTTGTTTGTTCCCCAAGGTTGGGCTAAAACGTCTCATTCTCTTGATGCATCTGAAGAAAATGACGGCTGGTCTAGTGCTGAAGATCCACTGAATTCATCGGATGCAGAGGAAGAAGGAGGAGGAGGGGGAGGCGAGATGAAGCTGGTAACCAGAAATGCTTTCCTAGTGAGCTAGGCACACGATACCAATACATTGTGTGTGGCAGTGCACAGTAATGCTTTGGAAGCTTGCAGGAAAGAAAGTGTCTGCCTTGAAATCCTCAGTTGGGCAAAATTCCTAGGGCAATGGAAAACTTCCCTGTCTCTTAAACCAAGCTTATGTTTGTACCTTGGGGAGGTCCACCTATGCCTCTGTGTACCTGCAGACTAGCAAGACCATGGCTGCTTAGGCCATAGCACAGCAGTCAAGTCACTAGACTTCCACATATACATCATGTCACTGGTTTTCCAGCTTGTTGTTTTGGTTTTCTTTTTCTTGCTTTTTTTTTTTCTGTAGGGATTTGAATTAATTGTTATAATGGAAATATTTCACTGAATGTTTTTCAGGATGTAAGAATTAATGTATTTAATTTGCATGTAATTGAACAACAAAGTTTTACTGCCTCTCAGTATGTACATTTACACCATCTTCAGCATGAGAAAGAGGGGAAAAGTACTATAATTTCATAACAAAAGCTGCAACGTACCTTAAAGTGCTCAATAGAAATAATTTGTTTTATGTTTTTCCTCTGTGTGCATTTAGACTCCTGGTAAATATACAGTTGTGACTGATTATGAGAAAGGAGTTTCTGAAGAATTTACAGTGAAAAGTGGAGATCTAGTCCAACTGATTCGTGAAGGGGAGGATGGACTTTGGTACGCAGATCTGTGTTTGGAAATTTTTATACGCAGAACTGTGTTTGGAAGGCAGATGTTTAGGGCAAAACTTTCAAAGGCATCAAATGAAGCAATCTGACTACTTTTTTATATGTTTTTAGGTATGTAAAGAACCTAAGCACTGGTAGAGAAGGTTGGATCCCAGCAAACAATCTGCTGATGCTCATAGGCAATTCAAAATCAGCCCAATCTTTAAGCAGCTCTGGTAGGCTATTTATTTTAAATGAGATGATTGTCTCTCTGAAGATTACTATTATCAAAGAAAGTTGTGAAAAACAACTATATCATAATCTCTTGTGTGGTTTTTTTTTTTCTCCTTTGCTCTCCCAGAATCAGGCACTGCTTCCAGCACTTTGAGCACATCATCAAGTTGCAGTGATAGCTGCAATGTCAGCAGCACCAGCTTCTCTGACATTAAGGGCTAACTTTAAATTTTCACCCCACCTCCATGGAAGGCAAATCTGGAGATTTGTGTAAAGTTCTGGACCTCGGACTCCAGTGGAGAACCACCAGTTCTGTGTTGCCAGCTCTGAGTATTTTCAGTGGTGATTTTTACAGGTTCTCCCAGAAGATCCCAAGGAAAAGTGCATGGAATGTGAAGTTGTAAATAACAGTTAAACTATTTGAAATAGGGTCTTGCAGCCTGAAGCTGCAGAGCTGTCAGAATAAAACACATTTTCTCAATGATACACAATCAGGTTTCCACAGAACTGGATCACTTTGTAACAGCCAGAATCTGAACATGAGCAAACAAAATGTGTTCAGTGCTTAATCCTCACTGTAAACTAATAACATAGCAATCATTGTACAGGATAAATATGAGGAAAATAAATCCAGTTTACAATTTCTCCTCCCAAAAACCCCCTTTCTCCAAGGACGTACCTCGGTCAGTGCAATGAATGGGACTATTACAGAAACAAAGAAGCAGGTTTGGTCCAGCCTTTTCTTTTCTCTTGAGTATTCAGGATATTCTTCTGCTTCCCAGAGACTGGGATGCAGGCATGACCAATTTGCTGACCACAACAGCATCAAAAGAAACTATTATTTTTATCCTTTCCAACCTTTTAATGATGTGTGCAATGGAATAGCTGTTTTCTGAGGTATTTTGGCCTCACAACCAAATTCTTTACCAAGATCACTGTGTTTACATAGCCTTGGTGATTTAGTGGTATCTTTTTCCTTATGCAGGTGCACAACAAAACACAAATGTTCTTTTTCACTAAATGATTTCTTAATAAGTGGTAATTGCATGGTTATCTTCAGCTCCTCACAATTAACATGCAGTTACAGGCAGAGGGAACTATTGTGGCTGCGCTATGGGTCAAGAGCCTTCCTTCAGAGAAAACTATGTGGGCTAAAAATGTAAAGTATTTTTAGTCAATAGTGTTTGGTGCAGATTTATTCAAAATTTAAAAAAAAACACTATGACATAATTTTTCGATAAAAAGGGAGCACAGGGAAAAAAACTGTTTATTAGAAAAGACAGATTTATGCTATAGGCAAGTATTTAAATTTTTTTTTTTAAAGGAAGGGTGATGCTAAACTTGCCATTTTTCAATGTGTGATGTTGTAATTTTTCATTGTCAGATGTTCTTTGCACGTCATCCTTACAAACACTCCAAAACTCTGTGCATGTATGGAATATTGTATTCATTCCTCCCCATCTCTCAAGTATTTTTACTTATATGCAGATACGTTTTTAACTGATTCAAGTACCATATTACTTAAAAATAATGTGGACAGACATTTTTCAGAAGCACTAAGCACAGCAGATTATGTTAATGGGAACTGCTGTTAATTATCAGACCCTCAGGTGGTTGATCCCTGAAGTCTATCTTTATGCCAGAGTTTTATATTTTAGAGGCTGCAGCTTAGGAAATTCTAACAACAAATATTCTAAAGAGTGATCTTACTCCCCCAGATGCAATCAAAATGCAGCTGACCATGGTCAGTACAAATTGAAACATATATATACACACACATATATTTATGCACGTATATATGTGCATGTATGTGCTTGTGTGTATATATGTGTGTAGATATGTATATGTGTGTAGATATAATGTATCAATGTAAAAGATGTATTTATAGTCTTCATGCTGCTGAATGTGTCACTTTACAATTCATAAATACTTAGGTTTCTTGCAATACTGCAATATAAAGGCTGATCAGAGTTTTACTTCAGGCATCTTTTCCAATGCAGAAATCCTCTGATCTTGTTTTAATTATCCCATATAATACTGTGCTGACTGGGAATATTTAGTCTGATATTTAACAATGGAATGGCAACATAAGATTCAGCTTATCTTCATCTATGTAAGTTATTTTGTAAATTATCTGTAACATAATTTACTTATATATTGCTGTCATGGCTAGGATGAGATTGTGCTTTCATTTCTCACTGCAGCCTCATCTGTGTTATTTCAATGGTTTTCTCCACATCATTGCACTTTAATATACAACCCATTTCACTGTTTCCTTTTTTACTGCTGTTGTGAATTAGAAGTTCAAAGTCAGAGGTCTCTATTGTAATTACTTTGAATAAATTTCAGCACTTCTTGCTGAATGCCTTTATATGGACATGCTCTGTGTTTTATTTTGCCTCAGTCTTAAAAGTTTCCTATGAGCATTGTATGAAAACAAAGATAAGCTGAAGGATTTGGCACAGAAAACCAGGACAGTCTAGCTGCTGCTTGTCCTAGTCCGTGTGTTCAAATCCTTTGCCTACTCATCTGGATCATCTCAGAAAAACACCATTTTACCCATGTGATCCTGTCTCACCTGGCACTGGGGCATTAAAGTGTGTCTGCAGGCTGAGGATAAAAATTGAAAGCCAGTGCCAGGTCATCAGACTGATTGCCTTTCCTCCCCACACCGTTTCTTGAAAGATGGCACATTGCTATTGAGTTTTCCCAAAGAAAGCCATGTATCCCTTTCTTCCTCTCCTCCTGTACGCAAGCTCCTCTTGATCCTACGGTCTTAGCAGAACAAGCTCGAGGCCTGTGTTTAGCAATGGCTGCAGCTGGGTGAGAAATGAGAAGCCACGTTCACCCTTGCAGCATCTGAAGAGGAATATGTTCGAGCGTTCATTGCTTAATGGCTTAAGGACCATCATGCCATGGTAGGAGGTGAATTTCACACTCACTGGAGTGATTTGGGCGATTACACAATCCAGCTAAGCTGTTATTGGGACTTGATTGCTTTTATTTGTTCTTGTTAACACAACAGCCACCTCTGTACTAGGTAGTCCTACTTCTCTGAGTAAAGGGAGTTCAAGCCTTTCAGAGTAGAGCCACATTATACTTCTAGAGCAAAAGAATTCCAGACCAGGTTTACCTTAGCAGAAAGTAAAGAATTTCCTATATAAAAATCTAATAATTCTTCATTTATTTTTAAGTGTAATGATGTTTATTTCCTGTTGCAAACTCTATGAACTTACTTTGGGTTTCTTACATCCTAGATAAGTGGCTCAAAGATGTAGCACAGTCTTTATTAGATACAGAAACAACTTACTAGTTGCTGCACAGATGTCAGTGAGCAAATCTGAGGACTTTGGACCACACCTCATGTACATCACTTATCTCAAAATGACAGGGACTCCCATTCCCTTTCTGTATCATAGGTCAGATGGTTATCATGCACTGCACTGTAAAGTTTGGAGTGTCCACACAAGTCCCCCAAATTAACAGTCTCCCTAGATTTTTTTTTTGGGGGGAGGGGGGGGTGCCAGAGGTGCCTGGTACGAGGGAGCTATATAAATACATTCCCCTAACTTAGGATTTAGGAATAGAAGAGTCAGATTCTGTTGTCCCTTAAAATTTGATGTGAACTATGTCCAGATACTGTATTATCAAAATACGATGTTTAGATGTCGAAGCAGCTTCTCTGGGCTTTCATTTGAAAGGAGATGAATAGGTAACATGGAAGCTGTGGTGGCCATATTAGCAACAACTATTGTTTATTTTAACAACTGTTAAGGAAGATAAAGGTGAGATCCTTTCAGAGACTCATAAGCAGGTGGAAAGAAATGAATAATTATGTAAAGACCCTCAGAGGGCCTGGTAGTTTTCTGACCTGTAGTAGCAAATAAGCTGCCCTTAGGAACACCCAGACAGGGCAAGGCCAGTTGCAGCAGCAGGACAACCCAAGACCTTTAGCAAAGAATTTGCTTCACATACTTTGTTCCAGTCAACTTCCAGAAGTCCTCTTTAAATGCTGTCAAATATACTTATAAAGTTTCCCCTTCTTCCTTTAATACATCCAGGAAAGAAATTGAAGGCTTGTGAAACTTTGAGCCTGTCACTTTCCTATGCAGGAGACTGTGCAGTATCGTATTCAAATAGCAAAATGGGGACCAAAGCACCCGTTTGCCTTAATTGATGAGATATTGCATGAAGGGCAGCAAGGGGTGCTCCTGAGATCTAGCTTAGGCAGAGGGGATGCCAGCTCCCTTGCCATCAAGATTGTATCAGATTTTTTCTCGTGTTTTTTTGTTGTTGTTGTTGTTCCTTTTTACATATTTCTAAGCTGCTGCACCTGAAGCTGGTATTTTCAGGGAACCATCCACAGTGACACTGGGTTAAGTACAGCACTATGTGTCCACAGTCTTCCCAGCTCCTTTTCCCAGGCACCCTTTTCAGCTCCATCTATCACTTGTTTACCTGGCTATCCACTACCACAAGCTGTTTCTATGGTTCTCTGCAGCTAGCATATGTTGTATCCTCAGCCTTTTACCTCAGACACTCTTCTAACCCTCCAGGAGGTACTTGCTGCCCTACATCTCACCCTACTTTGTTGAAGCCTATGGCTGCCCTCCTACTTCAGTTGTCCACTCACCCCCCAGGCAGCGACTCAGCTGCCACCTCTTTGCAGATAATCCAGCTGAGTAAATGCATTTTTAAGAGAAGGTATCTAACAGCACTGAGGAGGATGATCAGTAGTCCTTATTTTCCAAACTGGCTATCAATTTACTTAATGGCTCTTTGTTTTTCATTTAACTGGAGCTGGCATGTTCTGCATCACTGAAAGGCAGTTTTTATGTATTTAAGTGATATTTAGCACCCAGCTCACCACAGCCTGGCCCTGCTACATGCTCCTTCACAGCCTGGCACCTGAGCAGCTGCTTGTTGTGCCAGCCTGGAGGGGATGGATGGATGGATGGATGGATGGATGGATGGATGGATGGATGGATGGCTGGCTGGCAGGGGACTGGCTTTCTGGCAGGGTGCTGTGGACTGAGGGGCTGTAATATGTCAGCCAGAGATCAAAAGGCAGAGAGGGGAGAGTGCAGAGCGTGTAGGTTATTTTTTGAGGGGAGCACACGAGTCTGGTGGGTGCAGTGGGGCAAGGAGCATGGGGCACAAAGACATTTTCACTTTTAAAAAAATTGCATAGAATCATAGAATTGTTTAGTTTGGAAAACACCTTTAAGATCATGGAGTCCAACCATTAACCCATCACTGCCAAGTCCACCACTAAACAAAGTCTCTAAGCATCACATCTACATAGCTTTTAAATATCTCTAGGGATGGTGACACTTCTCCAAGCAGCCTGTTTCAGTACTTTCTTCTTTCTGGGAAGAAATTTTTCCTAATGTCCAATCTAAACCTCCCCTGAGGCTATTTTCTCTTGCCCCATCCCTTGAGCCTTGGGAGAAGAGACCAACCCCCACTTCACTACAACCTTCTTTCAGATAGTCATAGATAGCAATAAAGTCTCCCCAGAGCCTCCTTTTTTTCCAGGCTAAACAACCTCCCAGTTCCCTCATCTGCTCCTCCTTGTTCTCTAGACCCTTCACCAACTTTGTTGCCCTTCTTTGGACACACTCCAGCACATCAATGTCCTTCTTGGAGTGAGGGACCCAAAACTGAGCCCAGTATTTGAGGTATGGCCTCACCAGTGCCAAGTACGGGGGTCAATCAATTCCCTAGTCCTGCTCCCCTCCTGCACCCTAAGTGCTTCACCCTTGGTCCTGCCAGCTCCAGGGAATGACTCAGTTATCCCCCCACCTTTCCCCTGGCAGTTTTTGGCTGGATCAGCTCCCAGAATAGGCACAGTGTTCCCCAAGCAGTAGCACCCACTCTTGCTCCCATGGCTATGGCCTCTGCAATGTCTCCATTGGGGACAGCTCTAAAGGCAGCAGGGCAGGGGCAGTGAGGTGCTGAAGGGCTCTGCTGGAACATGGATAAAGCCAGTACAGCTGTTTTGGCATCCATTCCCTCCTTCAGCTGCTCATGTGCTGTTGTATGTGGTTAGCTCAAAATATTTTGTCATATGTAAATAAACACATGTGCCCTGTGTCAAGTGGCTCCAACTGCTTTGCTCAGTCTGAAGAGCATTCACAGTGAAGTGTCCTCACCTACAGCTCAAAATTTTTCTTGAGAAATCTGGAGGCAGCGTTATGTGCAGACAAAGCCTCGAGACAAAATAAGCAGCATGGTGTGCACAAAAAGCAGGCTGCTGTAGACAAAGTGGCAATGATTCTTCACCCCTCCAAGCACTGCAGCAAGAAGACGTGTCCCTCAGCCCTTTGCAAAAGGTCAAGTCACAGCCGGGGCAAAGGCAAACCACAAGGAGCTCTGCCAGCTCCTCCATGGCTCTGACCCTGTGGGGACAGGCCAAAATCACCCACAACATGAAGTCCCTATAGCAGTAAGAGCCCTATATGTACAAGAAGAGATGATGTACTAATGTCTGCTCACTGGGTATCTTTGAATCTCTCCCAAGTGCCAGCCATGGCCGCTGCCGCCTGTACCAGCAGCAGCCTAAAGATGGTGGTAGAAAATCAAAGATCAAGTTCATGGTTTTATTCTGGAAGGTTTTTACTCAGATTAATTGGTTTGGTGCTGAAATATTATCTTTGACACATCAATTGGAGAGAATTGATTGATCACCTTTCAGGTTTTCATATTTATTCATTCCATATCAACTGAGAAGGCAGCAAGGTCCCCACCTGCCTTTAAAGGACTATGGATTTGCCAGTGGTGCTCTTACAGCTGTGATGTCTCAGGACACAGTCAAGAGAAGGTCTGTAGTAGAGTTAGTATCCCCCATTACCACTCAAGATAGGTGGCACTAAACAGATAAACTTCGGGGTATACTGCTTTTATTGCAAATTTATTTTGCACTGCTTTTTCTATGTCTTTTGCTTCCTTTATTAACTAGATAACTTCGGATATCCTTCCCAGGCAGCAAAAGAAGAGAAACGAATAGCCCACATCAAGATTAAAAAATAAAATAAAATGTTATACACTTGTATGTAGAGCTGAATACAAAACAATTATCAAAAATGTTATATCTCCCCATTTTCTACTTCCTCTGTATGAGAATAATTGCTGTATGTGGGTACAGAACTCAGCCAAGCAGGCAAGTCATTTTCTCCTGGAAAGAAACAGCTCTCTTTTGAGTCTAAAACCCAAATCATTTGCTTTAAAGCTTCACAGCATGAAATTCATATATTTATAAATTGGTACTTGATCACAGGCTTGGCTTGCTTTTAATTAGTCTAATGATTGAAAGTTACTATTGTTACTGGAGATTTAAATTGAATTCTCCACAAATTCATGAGGCAGCTTGTCCTTAAACCTTTCTTACCTGGACACAGCCTTGTCAGCTTACTCAAATGATCTCTTATGGCCTCTTTGAAATAGAAATAATTGAGTGATTTTTATTTAAATTGTTCTTGAGTGCTGACTAGAAAACTCATGTTCAGATGACCTGTTAGACCAGATAAAGTTGCACAGTTCCAAATAGCTTCCTGTGTTCTCTTCAACCTAAAATGTGAAACTAAAAATAGCAGAATTGTAAGAGTTTTTCTTTGAAAAATGTCAGTAAGAAATAAAACAAAGAATGGTATGTCCTGAGACATCAGTTCATCATGTCTCCAAGGCCAGTGTTTCTGCTTTAGATTTTATTATTTCATATTGTTAACATTTTTCATGTTTAACTTTTTTACATGGTGTTTGTTTTTTTTTTAATAAAGCAGCTTTGGCACATCAAAAGCATGCACTAAAAATACCCTAAATCATACTTTCTGAACAGCTGTCCCCAAACTGATGCTAGTAGCACCCATGAGCAGCAGGGGTGCATATTTGTGTTAATATATATTCACTTCTAATTGAACAGCAGATTATTTTTCTTGGAATTGCTCAGAAAGCAAAAGCCAAGGCTGAAGCCTGCACTGGCAAGGAGAGTTATAGAGCAGAATACCAGGGCAATTCTCATGAACTACAGCAAGACCACACAAAAAAAAAAACTAAGACTTTGGGATCTTGTGGGGCAGAAAAGCCAATGAACTGACATCTGCCTTTGCTCCTCTGGCTGAGGCCTAAGACAGTAAGAAAGGGGAGCTCTTCTTTAAAAGCACAGCTCAGTCTTTAACCAAAGAACTGGCCTGGCTGAAGTTAGTAGGAAACAGCTTTGAAATGAGATCTGTGAATATGAAGTTCATGAGTGAAAAGCTGTAATGAAGTCCTGGGATACTGCTGAATCTCCAGTGATCCTCCTCATGTGCATGGTCTTCCCTGTCACTCCTTCTGATACCTAATTGAATTAATTTTTCTTGGAGGAAGGACTGTCCCCATAGGAACTACCTGTTGTTCCCAGCACTCAGGCTTCTCCCTGGACTCTAAAAGTAATAACTGAGTGTTTGGCTGTATTCACAGGCCAAAAAAAAGCAAAATCTTTCATGTTTAGGGGGTGCCAGCAGAGGAAGGAAGACAGAAGGAAAATACTGCATCAGTCCTAAAGGATATACAGGATCTGTACACTAAGATGAGAAAGCAAACTAGTGCTGTGGTGCAGAGGTGCTGTGATGCTGCTGTGGAGTGGCAGTCACCCCACACTCCCTGGCAGAAGATACTCATCCAGTGTAATGAAATGCAGTTGGTGGAGGCAATGGGTGCTGTCATTAGGTGCGGGAGGTGCAGCCTCATGCTCTGATCTGCATGGTTCATTCAACTAGATGGGGCTAGATTTTCCCTCAAGAACCTGAGACAAAGAGAAACTTTCAAGGAGCTCCAACAAGCTTAGCTTTGGTCTTGCTAAGAGGAGTGTGCCCTTGCTATTTTCAACTCACTGCTGTAGGCAAGCAAACAAGGAATTAAGATCGTTTTGTCAGGCTATGAGATGTGGAGAGGGCTCCCAAAAAGCTGAGATGGGGACAGTATGTGGCTGCTGTAGCTCCTTTTGTCTTCCAGTAACTGTCCTCCTTCCTCTGCACCAGGACAGGACCTGCCACCCATCCTTGACCATCCCAGGAACTGGGCTGCTGGGAATTAGCCAGGCTGTGATCCAGATCAGTGCCCAGATAGCCCCTCTTGGGAAAGCAATTTCAAAGCAGGATGTTCAGCTGTGCACACCACCACCAAATAAGAGAACCATGTGTGAGGAACAGTTGGAAGCCCAGCTTTCCTAAGCAATCATGACTTCTGCAGGGAGTTACACTGAGCATTGGCAGCAAAGTAAAAATCCAGCTGTTGCTTTTCTTTGCTGTAGTGTTCGGATGCAGAGCTGACCCTCCTTCCTTTCCAAACAGGAAGGGGAGAATGGCCTGGAAAATACTCCTGCGCTCGGGCAGCACTTCTCTTCTCATAGGCAAACATGCTCTTTACCTCGCTGCTATCTTATGTAAATATTTCCCCAAGAATGTTGTCTAGTCTGATGCCATTAATTGATTTCTATTAAATCAGAGGACTGTTTAAGTTCCAGATAAAACATTGTCTGCAGATTAGCCCCTCAAGCCACTCCTGTTATTAATGAAATATAATGTGGATCAGCTCAGGGTCTCTTCCAGCTGGTACCTGTACAGGCCACATGGGTCTTGTAGTAAAGACAGAGAGAAACAGTTCAGGGTGTCTCTTGCTGGTTAATTAGTGTCTCCAAGTAAATTCAGCCAGAAGTGCAGAGTTTCAATTGGTAACAGAGAAACGGGAAAGATGTCAGTGGTTCGATCATATTCCAAAGCACTGAAAGGCCATATCTCGACTGCTGATTCAACAAAAATTTCCCATCACTGTCCCCTGCACATGGGGGTACGTGGCCAAGTTAGTGCCAGTCATATGGATGCAGGGTCCCACGCTTATGTTTCTCAAGAAAAAGGCATGTCAGATGGAAAATGAAGGGCCAGGGTAGCAGCCTGTGTAATCAGCACAGCCTTTGCACAGGTCAGGAGAGCACGCTCCGAAACCAAGCTCCCTGCTTATGTGAAAAGAGCACATTGCAGGGTTTGCATGTGCCCTTCTGCTCAGCTCGTTGGACTGTCATGGATCTTTTCCTGTTTCCATGACTCGACAGCCCCTCCTCTGGTTCGGAGCATTTGAAGCTGAGCTCTTTGGCCAAACAGTCCTTGCCGAAATGTCAATACACTACCGGGACACTGGCTCGCAGGGTTCATCATGGTTTCCAGGCAGTGCGTGGCTTTGTTTCTCTGCTTTCTGCTACTGATTCCTCTTTCTCTGGATGCAGGTATGTCATAGGATACAGTTGTAATTATGCTTACTGGTAATGAACCTCTCTCCTGTTACTCAGACGTAATTTTCATTGCGTGTTTTGAGGACTGTTGCATGTTTGTCCTGCCTTCGGTTATGCCTGTGAGCTATTCTAAGGCTCTTGTTTGCTTTCAGTGATGGCATCAACATGCTTGTTTTGCCAGCTAAGGGAAAGCACCTCTAGACAGCTAAATGAATCTGTTATCACACTGCACAGAGAGTAGGCAAGCCATCAGCTGTCTGCCCACTACATGAAAAAAGGAACTTGGATTTATTGTTATTTCATATTGAACTGTGGCATTTTTTCAAAGCAAAGAATCAATAGCCTGTCATTTAGCTGATGAGAAATGAAAGAGGTGAGGATCCACCCTGTTTCGGCAGAATTAGAAGGCAGTGAGATGGTAGCTCTTTGGTGGCTCTAGTACCTGACTGAAATAAAGCTCCCAAACTAATAAAGCAGACCCAGTCCTTTCAGATTCCCAGTTAGCCGTTGACTGGGCCTCCTGCACTGCAATGAACAAAGCTGGAAAAACAGGTAGCAAAGTCGAAAACATTCCAATGTAAATAAGTGAAGAACACAGAAATAAAAGTGGGAGAATGTCCCCAGCCATGCGCCCAGGCACGCTCCTCTATCAGAGTTTGTGCCTGTGCACTGTGTCATGTATCTACAGTGTAAGATTAATTTAAAGCCTTTAAAGAAAGCCACATTAAAAGCCTGACTTTGAAATCATGGCAGAAAGACCCAGCTGACATTCCTACAAAAAGCAAATGTTTATGAAGCACCCTGGGATAAATTCAATGCACTCCACAAAACATTTTATTCCTTCAAGTAACTTTGAAATATAGAGAAAATTACCACTATTTTGCATGTAATTTGATAAATGTTCTGATTAGACACAAATGTTTAGAGATACTTCACCAGACTGGAATAAAACCTCTCAGTATTTAAGTTTGTGTGTATGTTGGTGAGGACACACACTTCAGCAATCACGTCAGGGCCCTTTCAGCAGGTAAGAGGTAAGTTCTGCTCTCTCAGGGCTCATGTAGTGCAGAACATCCTGGGGAAATGGCAGGTGATATGCATAGCCTCAATCCTCCCATCTACCTGCAATCCCATGTGAAATAGTTAAAAGCACTAAAATGTAAGTTGTCATGAAGCTGTAGAATCCCCTACTGACATAGAAGAGAAAAAAAATTATGATCATTTCAAGAAAACTGATAATTTCAGCAAAACTGATTATTTCAAGATTTGTTCTGTGTAGTACACAATGTAAAAGTACACCACAGCACTGGGACTTCTTGTTCTTATGCTGAGTTACACAGGGAGGGTGTAGTTGTGTGCTGTGTTTGTATCATCAAGCTGAGGAGCAGGTCAGTGAAGTGACAAACGTATTGGCTCTCAGTGGACACTTCTGTCAGTCGCAAGTTGACATAACTCTAGTAAATGAGCTCTGCTGATGTCTGCTGTTGAACCTGGGTACTCAATGTCTTTCCAAAGCACAGCAGAGACACACAGGGAGAAGACCCCTGTGGCTGTGGTTTATGGTGTTGGCAGCAGCTAGGGGCCATCCACAGGCTCCACCAGGAAATGCAAGCAGCATTGTCCAGCCTTCCTATGTACCTTAACATAGCCCTTTTTACAGAAGAAGACTAAAGATAAATATATTTAAGCAGTGGTTTTAAAATTGCAATCTACTAGTGATGGAGTAAGTCCCTTCTGCAGATCCAAGAGTGAAGGGATGACAGATAACATGTGACCACAGGTGAAGGGGTGACTGTGGTCCATCTGTTACCAAGTGACTTATTGTAGAGAACACAGAAAAATCAGGTGTTGTCATGTACATCAGTACTAGATAAAGCAACACAGGCTTTTCAGCTGCTAGAACTGAGAGAAAGTGTGCTATGCATGTTGAGACCTAGTATGTGACATGGGATGGTACCTTAGGATTCACCGATGTAACGTGCCATCTTCTCTTCAGCTCTGGGGTCTGTAAAACTCATGTGCTGCCACTTCACCTGGGAGGCAGGCCAGAGAAAGGAGGCTTTCATGTTTGCCCATTTCTTTTCTAAAGTGTCTCAGAAAAACCTCGGGAAACAGAAAAGCTTTTGGGGGAAATCATGCCCCCATCCTCTCTGTCTGGAGAGTGCAGCTGTATGACAACCAGAACATGCTGCTGTTTTTCAGTCTTTCTAAAGCAGGAAGAGGCAAGCAGCGTTTTGCAAAGGCAAAGACGAGCCAACAGCTTCTTCGAAGAGATAAAACTGGGGTCACTAGAACGAGAATGCATAGAAGAAAAGTGTTCCTTTGAGGAAGCGAGAGAGATTTACCATGATGATGAAAGGACAGTAAGTACCACAGGGCTGAGTAAGTGCTCACTGTCAGATGGACTCCCCCAAATCAAGAGTATGCTTTGACATGTTAAACAGTGAGAAAAAAACCCAAAACACTTTGTATCCTGCTGTTTGCATCTTTCTCTTATATTTATAGGGGGACATGCAGCAGCAGTGAGTTGCAGGAGAAACTGCACACTTCATGGGCTGCCCCAGGCAGGACTGACCTGGGAGATGGTGGGAAAGTGGATGCTACCTAAGTCATCTCCCTGACCCTCCCCAGCAATTCCTGGCCTGACAATACCTTATTGTATTGTGCAACATCTGTTTCAGTCAATTACACCTCCACTATACAGACGTTACTGATGGATAACCTATTTGTGTGCGATACACAGTGCCCTTCCCTATTGGTATATGAAAATAATGTAGAAAATAAAGTAGAATAGTTTATGGGTATAAACTGTCATAAATTATAAAGGCAAAAGGGGCATCACTGTGGCTGTCTGTAACCCCTGCTGTTGTACAAGGGCTTCAGGACTGCACTGGAGTTAATTTTTCTTTAATTAAATCTTGCATCTTTTTCTTCCAGAAAGAGTTCTGGCACATCTATTCCGGTATGACCATTTGGGATCTTCTAACAGCTGCGAAAACACTCCCACTGCGTCAGCTCTTCTTGTGAGCCAGACTGACACTGAATGTTTTTACAGACCCTAACCAGTGTGACTCCAACCCCTGTCAGAACGGCGGGAGTTGTGATGACCAGTTCCATGATTACGTTTGCCGCTGCCCTGCCGAATATGAAGGCAAAAGCTGTGAAAAAGGTCAGTTCTAGCACAGCTTAACACAATAAAAATGCTATTATTAATTCAAATGCAAAGCACTGAGACAAGCAGTAGCAATCATTATCATTCTGCATCATTCTAGCCCTGACTGCTACTGTTCATGCTGCCTGCAGTGTCGCGTGATGGATCTAATCAGCTGGCAGTCAGGCACGGCAAGGCAGCAAGATAATTATTATCCTATGATGAGTTTGTAAAAAAAAAAAATAAATGCTTTTTGTGCACCATCTGGGAGAAAATAAAGAATTTTTTTTCCTACCCAAGTGCTGAAGTTACTTTGACTTAGCAGCTCGGTGCAGTAGATGAATGAGACCTATGCTGTATATACATCGTACAGAGCCTGAGGGGGCAGATCCAGAAGTTAATGAAGTCAATGTACATCTTTCCACTGATTTCAGTGGGTGCTGTGCATTGAGTGTTACTCTCACACCCTCATTCTGAGACCAAACAAGGACTGGGCACTCATCAAGTCTAACCAGGCAGTCTCACTGCTCATCCCAGAGCATCCTTAAGGCAAAATACAAAAGTTACAATTTTTTTGTTATATATTATGATTGCCACAAAATTACAACACCTCCATCCTTCAGACAGCTCAGTTACTGCATAAATGCAGAATTATTTAATTTTAGGTGTGCGCTTCTGAAGCATAGCCTTTCTTCCCTGCAATACCTGGCTTTTGCCAAATGGAAGGCGCTTTTGATGCAGCCGCTGTACATAAAGCACATAAATCAGCTTTGCTGCACCATCAACATCAAACCCAAGTTGCATTTGACTCATGTGAAGCACCAAAATCCACATTTGGAAACCTAAACACTCTTTCTCCACCTTTAGCCAAAGCTGACATGCTGAAGTGCATTTACGACAACGGTGGCTGTGAACAGTACTGTGCTGACACGCAGACCAAAAAACGAGTGTGCTTCTGTGCAGACGATTACAGTCTAGCAAGCGACGGCGTGTCCTGCATTCCCCAAGGTAAGATGCTACTAGCCCAATGCTAAGTCTAAACCAGCTCTGGAAGAAAAGTTTTCAACCCATATACATCAGGAGGTGCAAGGTATAATCCTTAGCCACCAGCTCCCCATCTCTTCTTCAAGGCCAGAGTTCAGAGCGGTACCTTTTGGTGTCTGGTGAAGTGAGACACCTCACAAAAGCAGTTGGCAAAGTGTGCACGCAGAGCATAGCGCCTTTTGGACCTCTCCCTCCTCGTCCCAGAGGTCCACAAGGTCGAGTTTGAACATCCCATCTGCTGGGAGCAAGGACAGAGCTGAACCTCTGACTTCTCCTTAGGGAGCACTCTCGCCACTGGTCTAGTAGAGAAGAATTAAGCAGTGAAGACAAGCTCATGGCCAGGTGGTCTAACACAGAGCTGCAGGTATTCAGGATCAGGCTGAGGGGTCTCTAATGAGTGGAGGGGCTCTGGATCTCACAAGTACTTTTTTGTTTTACCTTACACCCACACTGGGAAAATATTTTTGGGGCAGCATTGTTTTACTGTTGGATCTCCAATCTGAAGAAATTGTGACTATGGATTTTATTACCACATTTATTTCAGCACAGGAGTCAAGAGAGGTCTATTAAAGGCAAAGAAAATCAGCTGTTCTTTTTTTCTTCTTCATCTTTTTTTTTTTTTTTCTTAATACACTTTCAGTATCTCTCTAGACACTATGGCTAGTGTCTATATTTCTCTCACTTATCTGATAAGCTAAATTCCAACCAGGACTAGGGTAGCGCAAGTTAATTATTTTTCCAATACATAAGCTGGCACCTGACTCTACTTCAGATGCCTACTTCAATTATTTTATTAGAGGGGAAAAAGAGACCCCTGTGGATATGAACATAACGGACAGAGCTGCAGGGAGCACGCGAACTAATTCTGAGGGGTGATGCCCCCCTACACACACCTCAATGGAGCACTCATGCAGAGAACTGATAATGACAACCTAGCTCTCAACAACAGCAATTTCATTAGGAAAAAAAAAGTCTACTAATGTGCTTATCCCTTATTAACAGATTCTGCAATATCACGTGATGGGGAAGCTGCTTTTGTTAAAGCTGAGAACAAAGAATTCCATATTCCCTACAGGCTTTCCAGCGTCTCTTCCCCTGTGAGGAAGATGTATTTGTTGCTGGTGCCTTCTTAGGGATCAAAATAGCTGTAGCGTTGACCGTGTGTTGCAAGGAGGCAAAACTACACAACTGCCAGTCCCTTCACCATCCTTCTGTCACCTCTCACAATAGCCCTTTCCAACACTTAAACTTGCGTTGATCTGCATGCAGCGTTAGAGGGATGGGTTTGTGCTACGTCTACCTGATCTTTCACCAGCTGCCAACAAAGAGCTAGGCCTCTTCCTCCATACCTCGCCTCAGTGCCTGTAAAAGCTTGATGCTGTCTTTGTATCAGCTGAAGCAATTGAAGGCCTGTGAAGATGTTGGATTCAGCTCAGCAGAGACAACAGGGCCCTGGCTCCCAAAGGCATAAAAAGTGGGTGCTCCTTCTCACAGTATTATTATAGAGTGACTGCTGGATGGAGGGATGGTGTGTTCAGTTATGGCACAGCCAAATGTCACATAAAAATACCCAAAGATAGACCTTCTTCATCTTGAAGGACAACTCTGCCAGGTGAAGGATGTACTGAAAACACCAAGGCTTCCTCTGCACTGCAGCTCAGTCACAGGTTCAGTCCTCATGATTCAATTCGCTTATTGCCAACCTTCATGTGCTTGCTCAGGCTAAAAACAGACCATGGACTGAGATGTGCAGTCAGGAAGAATCAAGGATGCTCTGGACCCAAGCAAACTAGGGGCAGCCTGCTGGGAAGCATACCAGAAGACATGGTGTCTGTTCTGAGGAGATCTTTAGGTCCACTCAAACAAGGAGTAGCAAGCTCCATGTCCCATGCTTAAGTCTGTGTCTCATCACTTCAAGGATGCTGTGCACTTGGTATGACTGAGTTAAAGTCAGCAGGGTCCCTGAAAATACATAGACTGCAAAGCTTGACAGAGTAACTTCTGCTTTCCAGCCTGCAGCCTACCTCATTGTGTTGACATTTATCCTAAGCAGGTATATAGTTTGCAAACTCCCATGGTAGGTGAATATCTGTCAATGACAATGGATGGGCCTGCACTCTATTTGTAGAAACATTTCTGTCTGTTTCCAAACAAAAAGACTACCTACCTGCTGGGCTGCTTTAAGTCACTTTCGAGAACCAATGCTCCCAGACCAGAAAGCAGTTTTTCAGCTAACATATCTTCACTGAAGATCGTACACATTTTGCTATGAATTCAATGCAATAAAATCACAATTGCCGCCCTTTGTTTGGTTTGGGGTTTTTTTTCCTCTTTTTTTCCAGTGAAATATCCATGTGGAAAAATACCAGTGCTGGCAAAAAAAAATGCAACTGCACAAGGGAGAATAGTAGGTGGCTTGATCTGTCCTCCAGGTGAATGTCCATGGCAAGTGAGTCTTCAGAAATCTTTCATTGCTTTTTTTTTTTCCTTATGAAACCACTACCTTTAATTCATTGTTTTAAATCTATTATGTTAAAAATCCATAAAAAATGCCAGGTGTGGATAATCAAATTCCCCCTTCATCCATAGCCAGAAGATCCACCTGTTTCAATCAAGCATCTTAGCCTTGTTCTGGAGTGCTGGCTTTCCTAAGAATGGAGTAATAATACAACCTCCTCTATCTCCTGACTCCTTAGTCCTTAACCTTACTGGCAGACAGAATTTTAGCTGCAGCTTGTGGTGATATGCTCTTGGTCATAATAGGCAGAGCCCATGCTACACAACGGAGAAAATGTCAATGGGAAGACTCCCCCTTCTAAATTCTCCATGCAATCAACACGGTACCCTCAAACACAGTTGCATAAAGTGACAGAAAGAAGCAACGTGAAATCCAACTTTGCTGAGATTCATGTCAAGCACATTTGCTGTAAGACATAAATTTGCTTTATGTTGGCAGGCCCTTATACTACAGAATCAGAAAGAAAAGTGTGGAGGAACCCTGCTTTCCCCGGAGTGGGTGGTCACTGCAGCTCACTGCTTGGAGTATGCTCATCCTAAAGAGCTTCGGGTGAGGCTGGGTATGTATCTTCTCCTTCTCATGTTATCGAGCTGTGGTTGCAGCGGCAGCTTCTCACCCTGACAAACAGGAGTGGAAGACAAAATGTGCAGGTTTTGGTAGTATGAGTGAATTGTCCTTAAGAGGTTTCAGACTAGAAACTAACATCTCCTCAAACCTTTGAGGAAACAAGGAGCTGCCTGATGTGACCTGTAATTAACAACTTTCCCAGGTGAACATGCAACAAATTACGATGAGAAAACTGAGCAAGAAAGTGGAGTTGCCAGGATAATCTTGCACGAAGGATACACGTATGGACAAGTCAATAATGATATTGCTCTTCTGAGCTTGGAAACACCCATGAATCTCACTGACTATGTGGTGCCAATATGTTTGCCAGATAAACAGTTTGCAGTGCATGAACTGTCCTCTATCAAGTTCTCCACAGTGAGTGGATGGGGACGCCTACTAGATGGAGGTGCTACCTCTTCTATTCTGATGAAAGTTGATTTGCCACGTGTAAAGACACAAGAATGTGAAAAGGAGACAGATTTAAATATTACAGAGAATATGTTCTGTGCAGGAGACCTGACCGGAGCTAAAGACTCCTGCAAGGGAGACAGTGGTGGACCTCATGCTACAAAGTACAAGAACACTTGGTTTCTGACTGGAATTGTCAGCTGGGGAAAGGGCTGTGCTGTTAAAGGCAGCTATGGGGTTTACACAAGGGTATCCAAATATATTGACTGGTTGAAGAAGCATATGGATTAATGATGTTGGACTGCAGCATTTCCAGATTGTGTTATTGCCCCCCAGTCCCTCTGTGACATCTTCTTACTGAAGCATTCCTTCATTGGCTTAGATATGTGATACATGTGATACCCACACCACTATTAATGATTTGAAATGAGCCTAATGCCTACTTGAAAATATAAAATAACTTCCCTATCAGAACAGTTTGTAAACTTGCATGTCTTGTCAAATGGGCACAGAATGGTCGTAACAAATTGGACTCAGAGTCCCTCTTGTTCTGCAGTCAATTCTGCTCAAGGACAGAGATAGATGCTGAGGGAAACGGTCAGCAACACATCAAGTACACCATGATCCTTCCTCCAGCTCAGCTTCTGGTAATCAGTGATGTACAGACTTCCCGAGCCAGAGATTGCATTAGGTCGTATAGTCATGAATGAACCTGTTGTCCACAAATGTGTGCAATCTCTTTTGAACACATGTCTGTTACTGGCTTTCACAACTTCCTATGCTGATTGGTCCTGCAATGCAATGATGCAATAGCAGAAGAAATAGAAAAAGTGTTTCTTTTAGCTTATGTTAAGGTAGCTTTCTCCAACAGCTGCAGTGGCAACAGGTAGATCTGAAGGGAAGGAACTGTAGACAGTCTCCAAGACAAAAACACTGGGAAAAGGTTAATTCCACATTTACAGATCTGCTACAAAAACTTGATTTTAGTCTTCTTGCACCAAACATTACTGTAGTATGGCTACAAGTGTAATATTTAACCCTGTACTGATAAGTGGTGAAGAATACCACTAATTTTATCTTATCTTGGTTCATCGATACAGAAGAGAGCAAATAAAAGGTAATGTTTCATTTGTTGTCCAGTATAATCTAAATTGTACTCTATGTCCTGAGAATATGGGAATTGTCTGATCATCTTCAAAACACTGACCAAATACCACTCTCTAAAGCCTTAATGCATAAATGATAGAATCTGAAGCACTCTGAGAACACCATCAACTACACCATTTAAAAATGTACCTTCTAATCTAAGCATAAAAACAGTGAAAAGGTGAGGAAGATAAAAGTGACCAGGAGTTCAGAAAACAGTTTAAGTATCTTATGCAAAACTTATACTTTGGATTCATTTGAATCATGCTGAATATCAAATCACTCACAAAGCCTTATCACCGGGTAGGACACTTACAAATGACCATACTCTATTCATATACCGCAAAATACTTAACATCCTATAGCCTGCTTTACTGACATAAAACAATGGTATCCTGTTCATTTAAGTAGCGGGCTTAATTGGGAAAACCAGCAAATTCCAGAGACCTGAGAAACAAGAGGTCTTACAGTATGAAAACACCCCTTGAGGTTCTCATTCTTCCTACAAGGAAACCATACATGCCAGCAGAATATATTCCCAGGGAGGAAGGTGACAAGGACCAGCAACCAGCAAATAAAGTCTCATTTTCACTGAGACGAGGCACTAAGCATTGCAAAATCACCCCTCCAGACCCCTCAAGCTAGAAGAGTTTTGGGGTTTCCATGCTCCATAGCATGACTTCTTCTCTATAATGTTTCAGTGTAAATATTGACCTTTATGAACAAATCATGATCTTACAGAAAAAGACTAAAATGCTGAAAGAAAACAACCAGTACTAATGGCTGCAGAGTGACTTTTTCAAAACAAAGCTGAGTTTTAGGTATATTTTTAATATAACAGCCTGTTTAAGCAAGCCAGGAAGGTGAAGGAGATTCGATGGCAACCCCTGGAAGCACCAAAGATGTGGCCTCGACATAGAGCCCTCACCGGGCACAACCGACAGAAAACCCCTAAAAAAGGGAGATGGAAGCCAGCTCCTAAAGACCGCCAGGCCAGGGGTCACTGGGCTCTGGGTGTGAAAAGCGCGGAGCCAGCAAGCGAAAGTGCTGGGGTGTGGGGAACATGGGTGGGGGTGCCAAGGGAGTTTTGGGGTGGAAAGCCAGGCTTTGCCCCTGCTCAGCCGGGTGCCGAGCCCCACATCTGCCAGCGCCCCAGCCACCGACTGCTTAGTGAAGTGGCGATTCATGCCCCCTCCCCCGCAAATTAAAAATAATAAAAAATAAACAAATAAAATCCGTCTTCCTTAGTTTTTAAAAAAAAAAGAAAGAAGAGGCTCATCATCAGGCAGTCCCCCCGCCTGAGAAACCCCGCGGCGGCTTCGCCCCTTCCCCGGCGTTTCCGCTATTTCTGGGCAGGGTGAGGCAACGCCGCTGCAGTCGCTCCCGGCCCGGGGGGGTGAAGCTTTCGGCTCCCGTCTCGTCCCGTCCCGTCCCGTCCCGTCCCGTCCCGTCCGGGCGGCGGGGACTCGGCGGCACCATGGCGGACCAGCTGCTGCTCCTCCTGCTCTGCGCGGCGCTGACGGGAGAGCTGCGGGCTGAGGGAGGAGGTAAGGAGGCACCTTGCTTATTTCGGGAGGGGTGCCTTTAGGGGGAGGGTGGGGACTCCCGGGGGAGGCGGTG
>VYZX01026186.1:36353-57549 GCA_013401335.1 Brachypteracias leptosomus
GCCCGGGGTTTCGCCCCCGGCGATGAGGGACGGGGAGGACCGTCCCGGCTCCGCCGAGGGGCCTTCAGGAACGAGCGGGGGCCGGGAGTGTGCACTTTAGGGATCGTCTGTACCGGGGAGACTCGGTTTCCGAAACGGCTGAGGGCTTGTCCGCACCCGTGCCGTACCTCGCCCCCCGCCGAACTCCGGGCGAGCGCCGGTGCTTGAGCCCCGGGGGTGCCGTCTCCCGCTGCGGTCCCTCTCCCAGGCTGCTGTGCCTTCTTGTTTTCCCCCCTGTGAACTGGGATTGCTGGCCCTCCCCACCCGTCTCACCGCAGCCCCCGCAGTCGTGTCTGTGAGGGGAAGCTCGACCAAGGCTTGGTTGGGTGAACTTGGGGCTCAGGGGTGGGGAATGTCCCTCTGTTTGTGCTACTAGGGTCAACACCAAAGTCCAGAGCAGCATCCGCAAGTGGCTTTTCAAAAGTCATTAATTCTTCTTTCACCGAGTCAGCTCAATTAAAATTAGGACTTCCCCACATTTCTGGAACATGCTACTTGGTCAACGCCTGTTGGCCCTTGATGTCTCCAAAGAAGGAAGCATGATGGAAAGCTTGGGAAAGAGGATGACCTGCCTCAGAAGAGTAATTGGCTAGTTCAAGTTTACAAAAACATCCGCTTACATGGGTGATGTGGAGGCAAAGGGATATAGAGGAGATAACCCCACCAGCTGTGTCCTATCACTTTCCTGTCATTGCAGAGAGGGATTTTAAGGGCAAATAAGATAGTGGGTGAAAGAACAGTTGCTAACCTACAAGTTACTAGCACTTTCTATAAGCCTTCCTTGCAAGGAGCCTTTTCAGAATAAGCAGGGCTTCAAATTATGCATGGGTTCTATCGTATTGCTTGATATGAATAGTACTAGCAGAATTCGGCTCCCTGTAGCCAATCCATCACTTTCAGTAAGTCCCCTCTGTGTTCACTTAGAGGATGTTGGGGTATATGATTGCTATCAACAAGTTTATTGCTGAATTGAGCTGCATGAGGAGTGCTCCAGAAGGTACATGCAAGATGCCCACCAAGCGTAAGCCTTCAAGTCCCACCTGCAGCAATGTCTTCTACACTCCAGTCTGTGACTGGAAAGTATATTTTCTATTTAAATTCCAGGTGTTTAGAATATTAAATGCCAGCTTCCGAGCTCTGCAAACTTTCCTAGAATGATTTTTACAGGATAATTGGCAATTTATTCACTCCAGCATTGTTTCTGGTTTTCCTGTCTGGTAATGCATGCATAAGTCACTGGAGAGCAAGGCTGTTGTTCATGCAGCCAAGTGGCTGGGCTGAGGTTAATGCCTCTGATCCTTGGGTTTAAATCAACAGCAGCCTGCATCTTGAACTTGAAGGCGGCAGGTCTTACATTTCTGTGACACCAGGCTTTTAAAAAATAAGACAACCCAGTAAACTGACCTCAGGCTGTATTTCCCTGCTAAAGCTGTTGTTTGGTTACTTCTGCTCTTTGTTAAGTCTTCAAACGTAGCTGCCTTAGCTCCACCTGCACATGTATCAGTAAGGCAGGAACATTTCTACAGGAAATTGGGAGGTGATGTGAAGAGGAAAGAAAGACCTCAGAGCAGTCCAGTGGCATTTGGGGTGGTGAAGGGCAGTAGAACTCATGCATGGGCTTTTCCCATCTGTCAGTAGATACGTTACTACATCTTGAATTTGTGTGGCATTTGGTTTCTTCTTTGCAAGCCCCTGGAGCAGGTGGTGGTGTTGCCTGATGGTCAGCTTTAAAACCAAATCAAGGAATGCCATCTCCCTGGTCTTCAAGGAAAGTCATTCTGTTCTGAGATATAAGCCCTTAGCAGCAACCTCCATGTTCTTATTTTCAAGACTAAAAACATTAGGAGAGAATCTGGAGGGCCTACAGTTTGTCCTGGAGTTGCAGATTCTCAGAGGGAGCCTACTCTGAGAGATCCTGGGATGTATCAGTCTGTGTGAGGACTAACCTCACAGATAATGTTGTGTATGGGTAAGGTGGTGAAAGGTTCTGTTTTTTTTTTTTTTTTCAACTTCACTTATTTCTAATGACTCTTTGCCACCACCAAACATTAATTGCCACCTGTATCATTTTGTCTGTTGTCTAGTATTCATCAAGAAAGAAGATGCTGGCCAGTTCTTGGAAAGGTCAAAACGTGCTAACTCTTTTTTTGAGGAAATGAAGAAAGGGAACATTGAAAGAGAATGCAATGAGGAGCGCTGCTCGAAAGAAGAAGCAAGAGAAGCCTTTGAAGACCAGGAGAAAACTGTAAGAATGAACTAATATGAAACATAGGTCTATATATTACATATTTACAAAATAGTATTAAGACTTGTGATCTGGGCATCGAAACTCAGAAGTTACTCCCAATCACTTAACACAAAGAGTAAATAGTGGGTTTGACTGTGATTGGAATTGCGAAGGCATAAATGTACGATAACAGTCTTGATTTAGCTCTTGCAAGGCCAGCCCATGTTAAAGCCTCCATTCTTTTACCTGTTCTGTTTAACTGCCATTGTGAAGTATTTGACCTTTAAATGCTTTGATACTACCTGTGCTGGAAATACTTTCAGCCTATCTGGGTGGCAGAGCTAACAGTCATGACTACGGTTAAGAGTGCTTAAGTGGAGAGTCCACAGGAAGGTTGAGAAGACAAATGCTGACATGGAACTTCATGGGAGAATTTTGCTGAACTTCTCAAGCAGCTTTGCAGTGTTTATCCTTGTGTGGCTCTATTTTCCAGTATCTGAATTGACAGAATGTGTACTGTAGACAGTTCTTACATGTCTTAATGGTAAATTGGCCACATGGAATAAAGTTCCCATGTGTGACTCTTCTGTCCTCTGCCCTACCCTAATGGCTGCTTAACTTTAGACAGATACAATCTATTCCCAAGCTCAAGGGGGAGTGAAAGACATGGGGCAGCTATGGAGTCTGAGGTCAGTAGGAAAGCTGGTATTTGAAAACTTGAAGTGACTTGGTGGTGGAGGGGAATTTGGAATATTGGCTGTAGCTATGTCACTGTGAGTTGGCCCTGAGTTGACCTGGGTGGGTAGTCATGGGTGCATCACCAGGGTACTTCAGAGCATAAAGGTTGACTGATCTATAGCAGAACCAGTATAGCCTGTTCTGCTTGGTGACCAGATGTCGCTGAAAAGGACTGCTTTGGACAGACAGCATAACTGGAGTCTTCAGTGCAGAGGGAAGGAAGAACACAAATTGGACAAAAATATTTTTTAAATCTTAGGATTTCTGAGGTCTTGATTGGTGGGACTGTGGTGGGGTGAGGGGTGGAGATGAAGACTGAGAATTTGGCTTTACAGGAATATTACTGTAAATTCAGCCAAAACTGATGGGAAGATAGTTATGCAAGAAATCAAATGCTGAGTAAGTCACACTGGGAAATCTCAAAGGAGTTTTAGGTATTTCTGAAATCTGCATGACACTTGTTTCTGTAGAGCTGGGCACTACAGATGGGTCACAGAATCACGGAATCACAGAATGTTAGGGATTGGAAGGGAGATCATATAATTTGGATTTATTAAATGATAATAGCAGGCTGCAAGGCACTGTATGTGCCTGTAACTTAAATATCAGTTTTAACAATTGTTAGCTACAAGTATCCTCTACATGAAAGCTCTAAAGTTTTTCTGATGAATTCAGTAATTCTCACCTAACTCTTTTTGTCTCCTTTTATTCCCCTTTTCCCACACCTACCTGTAGGAGGAATTCTGGAACATCTATGTAGGTAAGAAGCACTCTGCTTTTGTTTAGAGAATTAAGCTTCCTTACTGCAAGGTTAAAAAGGATGCACCTCTTAAGTAACCACTTCCTGCTCCCTTGCTTCCTCTCTTTTCACCATGGGACACCCTGACTTTGTGTTTCCTCTGGAGAATGAATCTGATTTATTGCCTTGCTGTTGCTCGAGCCCGGTTGCCTCATACAAATGCAAGGTTCAGTTGCCTCCAGTTGCTGGGATAATCTTCATCCTCTTAAAGAAAGAATAGTGGCCCTTTGCATGCAAAGAACGGTGAGAAGCGGAAACTGGGCGTGTGACTCTGCCAGTCAGTTGTCCTCCAGAGGGGAAGCCGCAGATGGGGGAATTCAAGATGAAGAGTCATAGGTGAGGGTGGTGCTTAAATGCCAACACAAAGTTGTTAAACTGTATTATTAAACAGCATTGCAGAGTCACTTGCCAGTTCCCTGTCACCTTCCTTGCCAGACTGTTGTTGATTCCTGTATTACAGAGCATTTCTACAGAACTGCTTGGCATTCAAGGAAGACATGCCAGTAGATTAGCAGATACTACCCATCAGTCTTTTCTGTTTGTTTTTTTTTTTTAAAGTCTAGGTTGTATTTATTAGAGTTTTAGTGTTGGTCATCACTATACAGGGACAGATTTGTAATATATTAGTGTTTGGCAACATATTCTCCTGAAAGTATGCATCCAGCTTGCATGTTAGGAGGAGTACCTCAAAAATGTTGACCAAAGACAGCTCAGCTTCATCTTTTGGAGTCTGCAGAAAACTGAAGACGGTTACCACGAAGAAGATGCAGACTTTCACAATTGTCTAAGCAGGGGATGAACTCTGCATCCTACAGGCTGAAATTTCAAGCAAAGCCTGCGTCAGTGTTGCGGTGAGCAGGGGTGGAAAATTTCAAACCATTTTCTCATGAGAGTACAAGCAGCGCAACATCAGTGCCAGTGCTCTTAGAGGAAATGCCAATTTCATACATTTTAAACCACAGTCCACAAATGCTTTATTGGTGTTCAGAAGTATTGAAAACTTCTGAGCCAAGCTACCCTGAGCCAAGTTATCATTCTCGCTTCCTTTTTCAGTAGGAGATTGTGCAATGCTTTTGTACAATATTGATATAAAACTCATTACCATAGCAGCAACTACAGTGTAGGTGA
Organism: Brachypteracias leptosomus; assembly: GCA_013401335.1. Lineage (NCBI taxonomy): Eukaryota > Metazoa > Chordata > Aves > Coraciiformes > Brachypteraciidae > Brachypteracias > Brachypteracias leptosomus. The sequence continues at coordinate 41,285 of VYZX01026186.1, forward strand.
AAAACTAACCAAGTACGATTTCTAACAGTAGGATGCTGCTTAGCTAAGACCACTGCAGGATGGAGTTCTCTGGCACTGCAGAAGAGGCAGAAACCAGGACCTGTGCTGCAGGTCTCGGGTCTGTCTTTTGGTAAATGGTGGTCTCACCTTCCCTCTGTTGAGGATGGACATCGGTCTTCAATGCCTCTGTAGTGGACCACACAGACAAAAGCATTTGAAGTACTGTTGGATTTGGCCATGTGCAGATACAGAAGGGATGTTGAGGTGTGGGGGCAATACACAAAGCCCAGCAAATATTCCCTGTGGCAGGTAGAGCTGCAGCAGATGAGGTCATGGGCCAGAGCCACTATGCAGGTGGCAAGCTGGATCCTTAGGATGAGCAGCAGCTTCCATCCTGTCTCCTCTGTGGGCATTGCTGTTCTTCCAGATGCTCCAAACAGGGGCAGAACAGTTGGTAAAACACAAAAATTTGAAGAGCATGTTATCTAAAGCAACAAATTATTAAGCAAGTGTCACTTCTCTGGATATCCTGCTTTTCTTATCGAACAGTGTAGAAGAGCCCAGCAGGGTCATGCAATGAGGGAACACATTTATTACAGGAGGTCACTGGATGGGAGACACCTTGACAGCAAGCATCAGTGCAGGAATGAGATGCCTGTGTGGAGATGTGAGAAGGGACTGCTACATGGAACATGTCTCCAAATACAATGCAGCCTCACTGTCCTACATGTAACTATGGCTGGGGCCCTGGAGTCAGGTCAGCCAGTTGTGTCCAGGTCACAGAAAGGAAGAAAGGCTTCAGAACTACTTCACAGATGCAGGAGATCCCAGCATAGATGTGGGGTGTGAGGAAAGAGCTAATTTTTTGAAGCTCAAGCTCATATCTCAAGATAGAATGGGAAAATTTTGGTGCTGTTAGCAGCACAGAACAGAAGTTTGGCCAGCACACTTGAGTTTAGCAGGGCTTTGTAAAGCATTTTGTCTTGTTTTATTTACCTTCTGATTAATATGCTGGTGTCTGTTTCTTTAAATGAACAGCACTGCAAATGAATGTATGACCTTTAAAGAAATGAAACTTGAGTTGTCATTATTACTCAGAAATTGTAGGGAAATGCAAGAGGCCAGAAGGTTAATACTTTTAGACAATAGTTGCAAGGTAGAAATGTCCTGTCTGCCCTTACAGCCCTCACTCTAAATGATATATACTCTGACCATGATGTATTACTTTATCTTCCTACAAAAAAAGAAGGCTTGCCTACGCACTGTCATATGGTAGTCACCAAAAACTGGTTGCAAAACTGAGGATATTTGTGTGAATCATTGCTGGTTTGGAATGATTGCATTTATGCTCCTTGTTCCATCTGGAATGTGGCAATTCACAGGACACATGTTTTAAATGGAAAGATTGTTTAACACTAACAGTCCATCAGAGTTGACTGAAAACACTTACACTCTTACAATAATTTGGGTTTTGGTTTGTTTTTATAGATGGGGACCAGTGCAGCTCAAATCCTTGTCACTATGGTGGACATTGTAAAGATGGAATTGGTTCCTACACTTGCTCATGCTTGGACGGTTATCAAGGCAAAAACTGTGAATTTGGTAGGTTTCTGCTTTAGAGAAGTGTGGCACTGAATTTCCCAGGGAGCTGAAACATAGAGAGTTAACTCTTTCTTAACAAGCATTATTCTCCTCTTGGAAAAATGCATAAGTAGGATGTCAGTCAACAATGAGTTGGAGGATAGTGCCAGAAACACGAAGCCCTGGTGGCTCTACAGCTGGGTAGTGTTATTGAATGCTTTGATGTTACACTTGCTCCAAAGAAAGCACTTTTAATTATGATAGTGCCTCTTTACATGAGCTTGAATCCCCAAAACATGATGATAAAACAAGCATAGGATTCTTATAATTGATAACAAAGAGCCATTATTCCAAGCTTGGAAGTACAGCCTCCCTGCTCAGCTCATGGTAGTGAAGAACCAAAGAAAGCAGATTTCAGAAGCCAATGCAGAGATTCTCAGCTTTGCATGGAATCATTTTTTGCATATCAATCCTCCTGAGATTCACTTCTGTGACACACAGCTATTACCCTAATGATGCCACTGGCGTGTGTATTGGTAGCCAAGTAAGAGTTGGGGGTGTGGAACTGAAGTTCAAACACAAGACTGAGAGGAGTGATGAGGGATTGAGTGTTTTTAAAGGAGGAGGGAGGAACCATGTAAGGATTTACCAGTATCTACACTTCTCTGTTAGTGTTTTGTTCATTCTTTGTTGTCATTTTGTCTCTGCTCTTTTAAGCTCACCATGACATGGCCACTGGGCCCACTCAGATTTGGCAAGTATGTTTCATGAGGTGGATGAGGCTGCTTTGTAAGGCATAAGCTAATGTTAGCCACTTGTGTTGTTACTAAGATGTGCTTCAGGTGTTTTGCAGTGGAGATACAGATCCTATTTAAAGAGTGTGGTTTGTTTTGTTGAACTTTGAGATCTCCTGTGAAGTCAGTGTTGATTTACAACTTTTCTCCAAATTTACCTCTTTTATAGTCATACCAAAGTACTGCAAAATAAACAATGGTGACTGTGAGCAGTTCTGCAGCATCAAAAAAAGTGAACAGAAGGATGTTCTGTGTTCCTGTGCAAAAGGGTATGTTCTAGCAGAGGATGGCAAACACTGTGTTTCAACAGGTATGAAACCACATAATAAACAAGTAACAATGATAGTGAGACTTGTTTCACAGTTAAAGAATGTCTTTTGAACCATCAGTATTCTGCATGATACAGATGTAACACCAAGGCCAACTGATATGTATCTCCAAAGCCTACCATTTGTGAGGTGATTGAATGGACTTGTCAAAATCTAGCTGATTTAGAACCCTTTGCAAGGTGCCTCTCATAGAATTACCTGAGTAAACTCTGCTGTTGACAGGACAAAAGTGATTGCAGTTATAGCTCATTCACTTAAACACTTACACACCATATAAAATAGCAACTCACAAAAAACTTTTCTACTTTATATTTCAGTTAATCTACTTAAATAGTAACTGATGATATTAAATAATTATTATTAATGCTATTTACATTTGTACATTTATGTTGTATTTCAACAGACCTTGGGGGAGGGATGAGTCAACCATATACTCATGATGTCAGTTTTCATAAGCTTTATAACTAATAATAAATTGTTGTCATGGGCCAGCATTTTTATTCCTAAATAAAACACTCTATTTCCTAGTTAAGATGGGTATGAGTATGAGCAAATACATGAATATAGCAATGTAAACAATTGAAGATGATGTTTTAAGTTTTAAATACTTTGAAAACACTGTCCAGGGACTGAACTTGTGGACAAGTTGTAGGACTACAAAATGGCTTTCATTTTTCAAACCATCCAGTCTTCCTCCTTTGTTGCATCTGCCAAGGTTTTGCTAGTGTTTTCAAAAGAGGACAGCTACATTTACTGATTTATTGTGAGATGGTGTTGTCAAGGAGTTTCCTTTTGTGCTGACATTTCTGTCAGTCTCTGATTTTAACATTCTTGTCTTTACAGTAAAGTATCCTTGTGGAAGAGTTTTTGTGAAAAGAAAAAAGAGGGCAGTTATTTCACCCGAGGTTAATAGTGAAGTAACCAGTGATCAAGATGTCCCTCCCACAAATGGGACAAGTTTGCAGGAGGACATTTTCACTACCACAGAAAGCCCAACCCCCTGTCCTGGCAATGAAACGAGTGGCAAGACTCCATATGTAAATACCAGGATAGTAGGTGGTGATGAGTGTCTTCTTGGTGAATGTCCATGGCAGGTAAGTCTGGTGTTTGTGCTCTGCATGCAAGCAGAACATGTTTCTGAGGGAAAGTGTGCAATTGTTCAGTTAACCTGGTTGCCTTCTAATTTTAGCTGTGTAATAGCTGGAGGTGGCTGAATTGTGTCAACCCGGGCACTGAGAAGTTCTGTTCTGCAAACTGCAGCCTTATGAAAGGCTTTGTGCAATTTCAGATGGTACTGCTCAACCTGTCACCAGAGAGGGCTTTTGTGTCGTGCTGGCCTACCAGGTCATATTCTAGTTCTGTCTGAGAGTAGCCCATTTAGGTGGTATACCTGAGAGTGTGTCAGATAAAGCATGCATTTGCTTCACAAACAGGCTTTCTTATCTTAAGCTTTCCTCTTGAGTTTGGACCAGCCGAAATGAGTTCCTGTATTTAGGACACTAAGGGAGGGGTCAAACTGGAAGAGAACTTGGACAGGAATTCTTTGGGATGGTAAGTCCAAGGAATGGGATGATTTGAAGGCTGCACTCTCCCTGCTCATTCAAGTGTTCCTAAAAGACATAACTAAACACTGGGAGTGAGGTGACGTGGAAGTCAAACATCTACACCACGTAAAGGCAAATGAGACTCTATGGCAGTAGATGCCCATCTGTAGCAATATTAGGAGCCACCTGCAGTGTAATAAAAGTTGTGGTAATAAGCATGTATGTAGTGTGCAGATTACCCATCTATAGCTTGTTGAAGTTGTCCAGCAGAAGCAGGGAAGTGATCATGTCTCTGTATTTGGTGCTGGTGAGGCCACAGCTTGAGTACTGTGTTCAGTTTTGGGTGCTGCAGTATGAGAGAGACATTGAGGTGCTGGAGTGGGTCCAGAGAAGTGTAACCAAGCTGGTGAGGGATCTGGAGAACATGTCTCATGAGGAGCAGCTGAGGGAACTGGGACTGTTTAGTCTAGAGAAGAGAAGGCTGAGGGAAGACCTTATTGCTCTCTATAACTACCAGAAATGGGGGCTGGTCTCTTCTCACAAGTCACTAGCGATAGGATGAGAGGAAATGGCATCAGGTTGTGTCAGGGAAGGCTTAGGTTGGATATTAGGAAAAATTTCTTTACTGAAAGAGTTATTAAGCATTGGAACAGCCTGCCCAGGGAAGTGGTGGAGTCAACATCCCTGGAGGTGTTCAAAAAACATGTAGAAGTGGCACTTCAGACCATGGTTTAGTGGTCATGATAGTGTTGGGTTGACAGTTGGACTTGATCTTAGAGGTCTTTTCCAACCTTTATGATTCTATGAAATTAAACTGCTCTTCTTAATTTTGCACTTACCTTTTTTCTTTTGCAGGCTGTTCTGTTAAACGAGGAAGGGGAAGAGTTTTGCGGTGGAACTATTTTGAATGAAAATTTTATACTTACTGCAGCTCATTGTATGAACCAATCTAAAGAAATCAAAGTTGTTGTTGGTAAGTGCTTATTTAATTTAGTTCGAGCATGTGTTGCAGACTAATCCTCTGTGCTCTAAATCTTGTGTGAGATGTACTCTACTTACTTTAGTTGTTATGATTTGTTACTTTTTTTGTTGTTGTTTTGCTTTTTATAATTTCTCATTATTGTGGGGATCCTGCTTTGTAAAAACAGGGACAGCTGATGTGGAAGGTGATAATGGTGCACCCCTTTCTTCTTTGCCAGCTAGTTGGAAGTGATTAAGAACAAACGTCCCAGAAGTGTTGGCTGGCATTATGTTCATGAGGGTAGTGCTTTTTCAGAAAGCTTACCATTCCCGGCACACCTGAAGCATACAGATTTGTTTCTGCTTGAAGACTTGGGGAAAAAAGCTATGACACATTGACTAGAAGAAGAAGAAGCAGGCGCAAGTTATGACTGCTTCACTTCTAAGGTGTGATACTAGATCAACACAACTTTACGTTTGCACTGGTTTAATCTTGACCCAGACCAATTTCTCTTACCTGCTATAAGGCAGGTTCAAGCTCATGTAAGAGCTTCCACCCAAAGTGGCATTAGTTTTGCTCAATCATTTTATGCTTTTAACTTGGTACAAAAATCTCCATAGACAAAGACTCAGAAACTGAAACTGATCCAAATGCTGCTAATAAATATTGCAATACATTTTTACAGTTTACTTGTATGGTGTAAAGGCTTGGGCAAAGTGTTAGGAATGGGTATACTACTTTCCTCCTTTGTCAAGGTTGTTCTTATTTATACTATCTCCGTGTTAATGACCCTTTCAATAATCTCATACAGGTGAAGTGGACAGAGAAAAGAAAGAGCAGTCTGAATCAATGCATAGCGCGGACAGAATACTTGTGCACTCTAAATACATTGCTGAGACTTACGATAATGACATAGCCTTAATAAAGCTGAAGGAACCTATAAAATTTTCTGAGTACATTATCGCAGCATGCCTCCCTGAAGCAGACTTTGCTAATGAAGTTCTGATGAACCAAAGATCTGGGATGGTTAGTGGCTTCGGGCGTGAATTTGAAGGTGGACGACTATCCAAAAAACTGAAAGTGCTTGAAGTCCCCTATGTTGATAGGAACACTTGCAAGCAATCCACTAACTTTGCAATAACAGAAAACATGTTCTGTGCTGGTTATGAAACAGAGCAAAAAGATGCTTGTCAAGGAGACAGTGGAGGTCCTCATGTAACCAGATACAAGGATACTTATTTTGTTACTGGAATTGTCAGCTGGGGAGAAGGATGTGCAAAGAAAGGCAAATATGGTGTCTATACCAAACTCTCCAGGTTCTTACGCTGGGTAAGAATGGCCATGAGACGTAATTCATAGTGATGTGGCTCTTGATCCTTCTGTTAGCTAACATGGTACAGTTTCTGTAAGGAAAACCTGATTCATTTTTTCTTTGGCCACATCTGCTAAACTTGTTTCGAGAACTGATCCCTTCAAGTTGTGGTGCTGCTTCTTTTGGTTTTACTCCTGGCTTTAAGCATGTATATGTGGGCTGCTGGTGTTGTTTTGAATTTGTACAATGAGAGGCTTTCCTCAAACAAAATGGCTGGTCAGTGGGGTCTTTTGTTTGCATGTTTGGTTATTTTCATATTGCCATTTTATTTCCTATCTGTTCACCAGTGTGCCTCCACCAGAGGCTCCTGGACATAATATGAGCCTCCACTAATCCTGATGAAAGTGGGAAGCACAGGGCTTCAGTTAATCCTCGTATTGCAGCCAGCTGGCTCAGTAGGGTGTTTGTTACTACTAGAGCTGTTTAGCTTCTACCTGCAGATGTATTTAGAAGTTTAAGGGAGCAGGGAAGTTTGCCGGGTAAAAGCTGAGACACAAGTACTCAACATATGATGCTAAATAATCACATGTCCCACAAAATTGCCTGCTTAGGTCACAGCAGCTAATTAAAATGGGGTTTTGCTTTATATGGATTGCACTTCACTTTAGTTTAATTTGAATTCTTCTGTCCTGCTCATTAGAAAAAAAAAATGTACATGTTCACTGTTTTCTGTATCATGGTCTGGATTGTGTATGGCTGGGTATTGGAAAGCTCCTTGCATGTGTACTTGTTCTGGGTGTTCTGTAAGGTGCAATATTGATGTACACCAACATTTGAAATAAAACATTCTTTCTTTTTTGTTCTTTATTTATTTACTCCCACCAGTCAGCTTACAAAATCTCATTTGCGAATGAAAAAAGAGTGAATGTCCCTAATCAAATACATGTGACACATTTCACCTGCCTTCTGTCAAGGCTGATGAGGAGGTGGAGAAGGGTGGGGGGTAATTAAAAGACTTTCAGTGGCCCAGAGGTTTATAAATGGCAAGTTAGATGCCAAGACACTAATTTTCTTAGAAAAAGGCAAACTCAGCCAGTGGCTTCCCACATATAGTCTGTTCAGGTACTATGATCTGTGCTGTAAGGTTTCCAGGCAGAAGCTCTGCACTCTGATTTTTTTTTTTTTTGTATGTGGAGTAGAGTTGCTTCATCTATTCTTCTTTAAATCTTGTCAGCTTCAGTCATAGTTACAGAAATAAAGGAAAAATTTACAATGTAAAGGACAGATGAAAGTGATCTGGTCCAACCTCATGCTCAAAGCAAGACTAATGTGAAAGAGCAGGTTGTGCAGGATCTGGTTCAGTCAAGTTTTGAAAAACTTCAGAGGCAGAGGCTTTTTTACCTCTGGGCAACCTGTTCCTGTGCTTTAGCACTCTCATGGCTAAAATTTCTCACGTCCAGTTGGGGTTTTCTTCGTTGCAACCTCTGACTGCTGCCTCATCTTCTTTCTATGGGCACCTCTGGGAAATGGTTGGCCCTGGTTTCACAGTAATCCTCATTTCAGCAGTGAAAGACTACAGTTAGATCCCCCAGACCCCTCAGCCTGTTACTGTACATCATGTACTCTAGGCCCCTAATCATCCTGATGGGCTTTCCAAGGCTCCTCCAATCTGTTATGCTCCTCTGTTGTCTGAGCTACCCTGAACTTCACCAGACACTTGCTACTTATTTTTTAGAATTTAAGCTGGTACTGGCTAGTTTTGTAAAGCAGGTGCTGTAAGCAAACCAGGCTGACAAACTGGAAATACAGCTCTGCACAGTAGCAAAGTATTGTTGCAGTCAGCAGTAAATGTGGGCAGGAAGGGCAGCAGGTCAGTTACCCTAGCTTCATAGTCTCCATCTGTACAAACCCTCAGTGGGCTTACTTCAGTGTTTGTTCAGCAATGTTTGTTCCCTGAGTTCTTCTGTCCACTGGATTCCTGTTTGAATCCCTTGGCCTACTGGTAGCCTGCCCTGGGCTCCAGCAGGATGAAATATCCCTCTTCAAAGGGAAAACCTTAAGCCTAGGTGCTACCCAAATTCTATTTAGGTACTCTTGCTAATGGCATTATTCTACTTCACTGAAGCTTGAGGACTGAAGTGGAACTCATACTAGACTATATAAGGTCTAGAGGTAGCTGAGGGGAGGGCCTCCCGCTGGCAATGGTGGTAGTAGCTGGATTTTACTAGCTGGTGTTTCTATATGTTCTTGTCAAGCCAAGAAGCACCTTGAGGGCAGGCACAAAGCTGGTTTAACAGATGAGCATGCAAGGGGGTTATGAAAGTCCATGTTTGTATGTATGCAACGTGACTGTGCTTGAAAGAGTCATTCTGTAGAGTATGAGACTTTGTCCTTGGACTTCACAATCAGTTTATTTGTCTTTTACAAATGAAACTGGTTCCTAGAGCCTTTCACAGAATCACAAAATCACAGAATATTAGAGGTTGGAAGGGACCTCGAAAGATCATCTAGTCCAACCCCCCTGAGAGAGCAGGATCACCTAGATCAGGTCACACAGGAACGTCTCCAGGCAGATTTTGAATGTCTCCAAAGAAGGAGTTTCTACAACCTCTCTGGGCAGCCTGTTCCAGGGCTCTGTCACCCTCACCGTGAAAAAGTTTCTCCTTATGTTTACCCAAAACCTCCTATGCTCCAACTTGCACCCATTGCCCCTTGTCCTGTCATTGGATGTCACTGAGAAGAGCCTGGCTCCATCCTCCCAACACTCACCCTTTACATATTTATAGACATTAATGAGGTCACCCCTCAGTCTCCTTTTCTCCAGGCTAAAGAAACCCAGCTCTCTCAGCCTTTCCTCATAAGGGAGATGCTCCACTCCCTTAATCATCTTAGCAGCTCTGCGCTGGACTCTCTCCTGTGCCATGGTGCCCATAATGCCCATGGCTCAAGGGCTTCATATTCATTCCTCATTCTGTAACAGCATCTCTGCCATGCTGAGAGGACATGAGTGAAACATCTGCTTGCATCTTGGTCTTCTACCAAAGCCCATAACCAACTCTAGGTCTTTCAAGAAAAGCAAGAATTAAAGCACACTTTTTTATGTACAGTGATTACTTAGGGGTAATTTCATGTAGAAAAATGTGAACAGATTGTAAAATCCGGGAAAGAGGTACAGCACACAGCTGCTGAGTAAATATTTTAAAATACCAGAATTCCTCATGACAAGCCAACACTTCTGGTTTAGGCAAAAGCTGACGTTTGCCAATGCTGGTGGAAGGAGTTGGTCTAACCTACCCTGTAATGCTCAGGCTTCAAGAAAAATCAGTCCTGAGAAGAAAGGGAAGAAAGGAAGGATGTTAAATAAATCACTTTGAGGCTTTGGAAAGGGCTGGTAGGAAGAATAAGAAGCTAGGACATTGCTCAGGCCTAGTCCAAGATGATGTATCTGGGCAAAAGACTCGTGCATGAGGCACTGGGCTTTCAAAAAATGAGGCTTCTTTAGATTAAAACAAAAAAAGCATGAGAAGAAATATAGCAATAGCCCTCATGTGTACAAAAGGCTGCTGCAGAAATGTAGGGACTAATCAGGTCTTCATGTCTGTGGTGAAAAGACATAGCACATCACACTTGCAGTGAGAAAGTTTCAGGGAGATCCCACGGAAAACCTTCTAACACTGTGACTAGAAAAGCCCTCCAGTAGATTTTGTCTGGAGGGCAGTGAAGCCTCTGATGTTGGTAGTCTTTCAGAGCAGAAGTCAGTAGCTGTCAGGCATGCAGTGTGATGGGGGCTGCCCTAGAGAATGAATGTGGACAAGCTGGTCTTCATTATGGTATCCTACAGTATGGCAGGAAAACACGCTTGCAGTTGCAGTGTCCAACTGGCAGCAATTTCCCAGAGGGCTTCTTTGCTGGAGCCTTGACGTGCATGCAAAGAATAATAGAGGTAAACTTGATCCCTTGTTGGCCCTGTAAGCTGGGCTGAGTGGTCCTGGAGGTCTTGCCAGCCCCTGTTCTCTGCGTTTCCAGGTGAGCTGGGTCACTGGTATGGTCACACATTTGTGACCTGCACTAGCACAGTAATAACAAACAAGGTTTTCCATCCTCTTTACTGCTTCCTGACACAGGTGACTCACCTGACATGATCATCTTCCATAGGCTGAGCCTTAGACCACAAGGCCATGTCAACAGCTGTCCCCATGGAGTGGTATGAGCCAAAAAAATTTTTTAAATCCATCCAGAATAAGGTGGAAATGGGTGAATTTGTGAAAGTGTGGTCTGGTCTGGTGCTTGTAACAGAGACTGGACTCTGTGTATCCCAGAGGTCCCATCCAGCCTGCTGCATCTGTGCAGAATACCTGCTTACTGGTTCCACTGGATTCCAGGGCTTCACCTATGATCACAACAACCAATTTCACCCTACCTAAAGCACTTCAAACTACATGGTTTGTATTAAAAGAGAGCAAAACCTTGTGCAATACCTTATTGGCCTAACCAAGAAAAAAGCCTTGTTTTTTCTTGTTCTGATCAGCTCCGTGCTTTACCTGCTTCCTAAGGCACTACCAGAGCTGGGAGGCAACATCTTTGCAATACACTTACTGAGCTCTGCAAATTTGGTGTTCTGAGCTACGCCTCACTTCTGAGACACTTTCCTGCTTCTGCCAAGCTTGTGGGGGACACAAAGCTCTGCTTCTGGTTGTTCTGTCTTCTTTGGGGCATGGGAAACAGCCAGATCACTTTAGCTCCTTTCTGCCTGGCTAGTAAGGCTCTTTTAGAGAGGCTTCGTCTATACTTCCTGAAGATTTAGAGCCACCCACAGAGGACAGGGAGAAAGGGAATACCTGTAGAGCATGATCCTGCAAAGGAAATCACCAAGTCACAATCTGATATCTGGAGTTTTGATAGCATAGCCAAGTTTAATCATGAGATCATGTTATTCTACTGAGGCAGAACCTGCCTAGTTTATGGACTCCCTTCTTCCTGAGGAGTCTGAAATACAGAGGTGTCACAGCCTTGGTGGCAAACCCAGTTCCATGCTGCCCATGCAGGAGAGAGGGGCTTTGCCAACACCAGGCACCCGCAAGCCATCAGGGTGGCAGTGCTGCAGCACAGTGACTTTTTTCTGTTTTAACATTGTCCTGTGCTGACGTTGAGCCCAGGCTTTGCTCTCAGAGGTTGTGTTTTCTCGTGAGTTAACAACCTTTGCACTGTAGTGTTTCTCTTTTAGCAGCTGCCCCAGAGCCCTCTAGAGAAACCAGTGGGAAACACACACTGAGCTTGGAGGATGGCAATGGCAGGTCCCGGTGGGACAATGTGGCTTCTTCCCATTGTCCTCCTTTTCCTTCAGGTGGTGCAGACAGGTACAGACTTCGCTTTAACTTGGCTTTGTGCTGCTTTGCCTAAACCATGGAGGTAATTATTTGCCCTTTTTTTGCTTTGTGGACCAGGATGACCTGAGTGAAAAATTGATAGCTTTGCTTTCTCACCCACCTTGCTCCCATTTGTCTGCTGCAGTGCAATAATATCCAGGAATGAATCACTAGGGGAATATCATCCTGAAATGATTGTGTCAGTGTAAAACAGGAGGTTAATATGTCAGTATGCAGAGCTTTCAAACTTACAGTGCAAATGATGAGCACGTCTCTGCATGCCCTCAAGAGAAGTGATAATTAAATAATCCTTACTATCTGTTCATAAGCTGTTGGGTGATAAAATGAATCCCACAAGGTTTAACAGATAGATTGGTTTAACCAAAATTCTACACCATCACCTGCTGTGCTTGTCTCAGTCTCAACACAATCATCACATCTTCACTTGAGGAAGTCTCCCAACTATCTTTGAGGTTGGGCCCTGAGATGCTCCTCTACAGAGTAAGTGTGTGAATCATGCTGCAGACATGATACATGCCTTGTTGTTTAATTTTGCTGTAAAAATAATCTGGTGATTACAGAGGGTTGGCTGGAGACAACTCAGGTGTTTACCTGAGTCATCCACATTACAAGAGATGAGGTGGGAAAGATATTAAGTGGGACACAAGGTGCCCTGAGAATCTTCAGGATGTTTAAAGGAAAATTTTCTCATACAAACCTGTAGAAAGCAATTTTGAATGCACTGATCTACATCTGATTTTAATCAACAGACTAGAAGTGGCTGGCAATACAAAGATGGAAGATGACTTTAGTATCAGTAACTGTAAAATGACAGAGCTCATGAAGGAAGTAAAGAAAAAGAACAAGAGAATAAAAAAAAAAAAGAAAAAGATCAGGCTACTTCTATAAAACCCCACCAAAACAACCCAAAGTGTTTCAAGAACACTCTAAACTATCCCAAGTCAAGAAAGGATGGCAGAACTAATTAAAATCCTGATCTCCTTCATAACCTAACCTCCAGAAAGAAGTAGAGAAAAATCTAGGTTTGTATCAAAGAATTGCCAACAACAAGGAATAAAACCAGAGAAGCTACAAAGTAAATACAATAAGATAAACATGATGTGAAAATCAAGAGCTGATCAAAGTATATGGATATTGGAAGAAAGACCAAGAAAAATGTTAGCCAACAGACTAACACTGAGAAGACTCAATGGAGAAGAAAATCTTTATTCCTTCAGGAACCTGATTACTTGTGTCCAACATAGAGGGAAGAAACTGCTGAGCTGTGCTCTTCAGGAAAAAATCACATCAGTCTCCTCCAAGGACAGGGTAACAGGCTGGATGGCTGAAAAAGATGTGATATGTATCAGGTCTCTCCATTAAGGGAGGCTTCTAACATCATTTTATATAACACTTTTATTGTAACAGAAAGAGAAACACTGGTCTGGATGAAACTGCTCTAATTTTGATGTACATCTGGTTGAGAAATTGTGCTAATTGGTTGAAAGCTTCTATGGAGTGCAAGGCTCCACATAGGTGATCTTGAGGACCTCTGATACTTGGTGTTTTTCACAGTGACATCCAAGACAGAAGATAGTGTTTACTCACTATGTTGGTATCTCATTCCAGACTGGAAGGACTACCATAAGTTGAGATGAGAATTCCAGACAATCTTGCGAAACTGGAACAGTGGTCCAACATAGAGAGAAGGCAATTCAGTAAACACAAACCAAAATTTCCCCCTCAATCCCTCAACACACAAACAAGGAAATTTGTAAAATATGTAACAAAAGCAAGAAATCTTCTCCATTTTCACGAGGATGAACAGCTAGGACAAGAAGTAATGGGATCTTATCACTCTGAGGGACACTCAGGTTAGATATTAGGAAACACTTTTTAGACATTATAAGACTAGTTAAGGAGCAATTAAGCTGTGTGGGTGAGCTGTGGAATCTCATGGTGAAGCTGTAGGAACAGGTTAGACAGCATCTGTTAAGATTGGTTTACCTCTCATTGCTTTCACACTGTTAGTGCCAGGTGAGTAGGATAAGCCATATACAGATGGAAAAGGAATATTCCAAGGATATACCATGAGTCCAATACTTAATTTATTACTGGTACTTTAGTTGTTATTAATTTTAGCTTCTTACCCACATCCGTGTTCATCTTTGCCTTAGTATGCTAGCTGTTTTGGTGAGTATGGATTATCCCTTGCTTTGTCCTCAAGGAACTGCCAGTTATAGCTGGGAAACACAGCATAAGAGGCAATATAATAATGATCTACCTAATGTTGATAGCTTCCCATTTTTTAAATAATGATAGTTACAACTGTTGTTATTACTAAAGTCTTTGGCAGGAATTGCACGGAATTTCCCTACATGTTGTGGTGTTTGATGAATGCTTACAAGTGAGGATTGGTGATCTACTTGTGCTTTTATGAAATCACCATGAATTTGTAACCTGCCTGTACATTTGTCTCCTTTACAGTCATACCAAATACCTGCAAGGTCCACAACAGGAACTGTGAGCAGTTCTGCAAAACTAAAGATGAAGGAGTTGTGTGTTCCTGTGCTGCTGGCTATGCCCTGGCCAGTGACAACAAAACTTGTGTTCCTGTAGGCATGAGCCACACTTAAAGTTCATTCTATGGGGCACACATCACATCTTCACCACATTTGGGAAGTGCTGGTGTGTTGCAGTGTTGTTGTAGCATACAGAATAGCAATAACTGTTCACATCTGTCACGTGCATTGCTTGAGGTGTTGACAACAAATTTAATAAGATCTTAGCGAAAGGTCATAATTTAAGTAACATCAAATTGGGCAACTGTAAGCAATGTGCATTAGCAAAAATAGCTCATGGAAGTGTTCTGTGCAAGTGGGTATGTTCTCAGGGCAGACTACAAACCCCATGTCCATGCAGGTATGAAGTCCTATGAAAAACTGGTGATTACACCTGGACTCTGATTCCTCTTCTCTCAGAGTCTATAACAGGCCTTTCATTCTGTTAGAAAGAAACAGGTTATAGATTTGTCATTGGTGGAAATCGGGGTCTACTTTCAAGACCTCCAGAGTGTGCTGAACACCTACAGATCCAAATAAATAGGAATCCAAGAATCCTCTCCCTTTACACTGTTCACAAGGATTCATTATAATTTCAGAGTTAGTGGCATAATGTGATTGCAGTTTTATCTTGCCTGTTTCCCCTCAAATATCACCAGTTCCCTGTGAAAGGAATACAACCTTCCTTTCTATTTTCCTCTAAAATCAGATTTTATGCAGTTAACCTGTAGTAACCTAAATACGTGAATAGCTACTGGCATTGAGTTTAAATCCATCAGTTGTGCCTGTATTCAAAATGAACATTAGCTGTGGAGCGGTATCTCTATGAGAATGGACATGTGAGCAATCCAGACTTTGTGGAGCCAGCAAGGCCACACAAGGACGGCCACGTGCAGCACGTGAAGCAGCAGTGATGCAGCAAGAAAAAGGAGGCAGAAGGCAGAACTAAGGGCGGCGCCTTGACAGCAGTGCCTGGCCAATCAGGAGATGTTGTTTAGCGCGTGGCAGAGTTTGTTGTACCAATCAGAGTTGTGCTTCCGGTGCATGGTTGGCGTTGGGGGGGTATATAACGAGTGAGATTCGGGCGAATAAACGACAATGCTTGGATTACATTAGTCCGTGTACACATTGTCCATTGATCTCCTGCAAGTGGCTCCTGAACAGGAACCCTCTTGCTGTTGCTTCACAGAAGCGGTGAAGACAGCTGGAAGGAGAGGGTAGTGGGAAAGCCAACCAAAGCAGCCGTTGCCCCAACGGCTGGAAAAAACACGCGTGCTAAGTGGAATCTCATTCTGATCAGGCGAGCAGTTGGAGAGGGGATGATTCCACGCTTGCCAAAGAAGAGCAGGCAGTGGTTAAGCTCCTCCAACATATCCTTTCTGAGAAAGGGTTATCTTATGATGGCAATGACTTGAAGCGGTTATTGCAGTGGGCTAAAGAGAAAGGCCTGATCCTCAGTGTTGCAATGGCTTTTGAGCTGAGCACCTGGGAAGATGTCAGCAAACACCTCTGGCTCGGAAGAAGCTACCAAGATGGCGACCCTATAGCAGCTGATCCGAGAAACAGTAAGGGAAATGAAGAGTAGAGAAATGAAGAGTGAACGAGCAGCGGCTGCTGCTGCATTTACAGCCTTTACCCCTGAGCCTGGGGGCTCTAAGTCTACCTCAACGCAGCTTTTTGAGGCGCCAAGGATTCCGCTGCCTGCACCCGCTGGAGTGGCAGCGGCGCCCGTCCCAGTGGAGATAGCAGCGGACGCAGAGGTTCGACCTAAAACTGTAGGTGCGGCAAAGGCGTCAGGAAGAGAACAAAAGGAAAAA
>VYZX01026189.1:8563-11063 GCA_013401335.1 Brachypteracias leptosomus
GGAAGAAAAAAGCAGGAAACTTTTCTGATGCATAAACTCAAACAATGGATCTGGACTAAACTCTAGATCCTATCCAGAAAGCAAGCATGAAGTTAAACAGAAGTTGTTCAGGTTGAGCAACACTTTATGCTACAGTATTAAGAAAACCATGAGCATTTCAAGAAAAAAGGTGATGATTCACTTACCATTCTATTTAATAAATGAAGCCTGCAAATATTTTCCACATTGTTTGAATTTTAGTTTACACAGAATTGCAGTTTACACAAATCTACTCTGTGTATTAGTGAACTGTTTAAAAATATTCTTTTGTTTTTGTCCAATAATTGTGAGTATGATTCCTTGCCTTGCTAAATAATGAACCAAAATTCCTAAGTTTTTAGTTGCAGTTAAATTTTCTATTCTACCTATATTTCCAAAGAATGTGAAACCAAATAAATTCACTAGTTTGCTCTCTCACATACATGATAGAGTAACACTTCCTGGGATCTTTCCAAGCTCTTCTGGGAATGCTGTCTGCATGTTTATTTTAGATAGCTGATGTGTTTTCCTGTCTTTGTGCATTGTTAGCAACAGCAGCATTTTATGCAGTTCGATGGAGTGTGTGGCTTAAGCGTGACATAGTGACCTTGCCAGATAAACGGCTGAAGGTTGCTCTTGAGCCTTCAGTTAGCAGTTCTAGCTTTCCCCTTTTCAGAGGGTATTTTCTCTTTCAGATAAAAGCCAAACAGATCAGTGATAAATGCAGTACTGTTTTAGTGGAAAATGAAATACTGCTATGAAAGAGATTTCCTCTTGCAAGGTCAAAAAACGTGTTCCCTCAGATACTTTTTTTTCTCTATTCTGTGCATCTTTTTTCCTGTATTCTGTGCATCTTATTTAATGTTGGTTGGTATCAGCAGAAATGTTTGCTAGCTGCTCATTTTTTAATGTTTTGTACAATTAAAGCTATACAGTAAACCAGTTTATTATTTTATTATTTTATGCTTATCTAACTTTACAGGCACAAAAGAGACTGATAAGCTTTTAGTGTTAATGATTTATTCTATTTGGGGGAAACAAGAAATACCATTTAGACAGCTCTCCATGAGGGACTGCAGAGTGCATACCTTCTGTAATATTCTGCATTAATACAAAATGGTGCTTGCCTTTTAAAAAATTGAAAAGCTCAGCGCAGACAAAGTACTCTAAAATTATCTAAGTGCATATACCACTGTTCCTCTGTGTTTATTTGAAATTTTCTCCTGCAGAAGTGATTTATGTAGAATAACATTTATTAAGACTGGAGAAATTCTGGATGTTTATGCCCACCTGATCAGAACATACACATAAATCTGGAGACGGCCTTTTCCTCTGGTCCGCACCAGCGGGTGATGCAGCCTCCTTAAACCATCCTGTCTCTAGGTTATGTGGGCCACTGCCTACAGCAGGGATGGGACACTTTGGAAAAAGCCAATTCTCTGCTGCACTTTGAGTACTCACAGTGCAGGGTGTAATATGCATTTGGAGGAGGTAGAGTGGAACATTATGGCTATGGTGGAGTGTGGGAAGGTGGTTTAGGCGGCACAGACCGAAGTCACAGAATATCAGTGTGGTGGGGGTTGGAGGGAACCTCTGGGGATCTTGTCCAACCCCCCTGCTTCAGCAGGGTCACCCACAGCAGGTTGCCTAGGATCACATCCAGGCAGGTTTGGAATCTCTCCAGAGGAGACTCCACATCCTCTCTGGGCAGCCTGGGCCAGGCTCTGGAACCATCACAGCAGAGAATTTTTTCCTCCTGCTCAGGTGGAACCTCCTGTGTTCCAGTTTGTGCCTGTTGCCCTTTGTCCTCTCACTGGGCACCACTGAAAAGATACTGGCCCCATCTTATTGACCCCCACACTTTAGCTATTGATAAACATTGAGAAGATCCCCCCTCAGCCTTCTATTCTCCAGGCTAAACAACTCCAGGGCTCTCAGCCTTTCCTTTGCACAGAGATGCTCCAGTCCCCTCAGCATATCTGTAGCCTCTGCTGGACTCTCTCTTAAACTGGGGAGCCCAGAACTGGACATAGGACTCCAGAGGTGGCTTCACCAGGGCAGAGTAGAGGGGGAGGAGAACCTCCCGCAACCTGCTGCTGGCCACACTCTTCTTAATGCAGCCCAGGAGACCATTTGCCTTCTTGGCCACAAGAGCCCATTGCTGGCTCATGTTCAACTTGTCCCCCAGCAGTCCCAGGTCCTTCTCTGCAGAGCTGCTTTCCAGCAGGTTACCCCCTCACCTGTACTGGTGCAGGGGGTTATTCCTCTCCAGGTGCAGGACTCTACACTTGCCCTTGTTGAACTTCCTGAAGTTCCCCTCCGCTCCAGCCTGTCCAGGTCCTTGGGGATGTTGCCAGTGTCATTGGGGATGTCTCTGGAATCCATTGCCATTATGATCTCTCTTCTCCTAGCCTATCCCACTAGAAATTTTGCAAATGACCAGACAAATAAGAATAACTGTGATGTTTTAGGTGTCTCATAC
>VYZX01026189.1:16063-23040 GCA_013401335.1 Brachypteracias leptosomus
GAGAAGCTGAAATATTAATCCTGACAGTCTCTGTCTTTATTAGCACGTAATTAGTCTGAGTATCTTTGGTCAGAATCTAGATACTCATCTGTTATTTTCTGTTGTTTTTCTGAAGCAGACACCTTAAAAGAACAGACAATGTCATCTGACTGAGAAGTTAAACAATATCTGTAGAAAAGATGATCTCTCCTCATTTGATATATAAAGAGCAAGAAACTACAAATCAAATAGAAATAAGACCTGTGATGAAAATGCAGACAGGAATATTGGTGGGATGCTGACTTACCCTTATTTCTTCCCTCTTGACTCCTCTCCCTCTGCTTGGTAAATTGTTGGGGTGTGTACAACAACTGGAGCTGACTTTTTGAAGAGTCAGCAAGGAAATGTGTTAAAGAAGATGAGCTTTTTCCTATGCATAATAGGAAACCATTCCCATTGGAAGATGCTATATATGGTTGACGTGTCACAGCATATAGTGCTTGGGGCATTTTTGGTATTTTCTGCAAACAAGAAGAAATGCTTTTGACTTATTTTTATTGCTAATGTGTTTTTTCCATTAAACCTGACAATGTCTGGAAAACCTAAAATTACTCATCTGAAATCTAGTGGTGTTTTCCTCAACTGTGATAATCTGCAGGTATAAAAGTTAGCTTGAGCTTCAGTTGCTGATACATCTGAGCCCAAGTCAGATACAAGGGAGCTGAGGTTAGACCATGGAATAGAATTCTTCTGTTCTAGTCAAAGCCAGGTGTGTTTTATATCTGCCTTTCCACCAATTAAGTAGAATTTGTAAGAACACATGGTAGCGTCAAAATAACATATTAGTCAAATGAGATCAACTTATTCAGATGAGATCATTAAGGGACAGAGAAATATTAATGCCATTATGTTGAGATAGTGGTGAAATCACCCAAAATATAGTACTTAATTTTGCTCACTCATGTTCAAAAAAAATTAAGCCAACAAGTGAAAGAAAGGTTTCTATGCTGATCAGGGGTTTGGAGAATCTATTGTATGTGAACAGGCTGAGCATGACCTATACCCTGTGCTGTGGAGTAATGTAGAAGGACCTGAGCCTGGCAGGTGGGTAACCTGACACAACCTTGGGTTTGAAGAAGGGTATGTGTGTATGGATCAATGGATCAATCCTATTTTGGTTCTTGTGGTATTTTGTGGAGTATAATTTCTTTGGAATGTCCTAGTTTGGTTTGGGGTATAGAAATGAATGCCAGATAGTCAGGGAATGTGCAGTGGGAAAGACTCACAGTCATGGTTAGCATGGCTCCCCTTAACCATCACTGACTGGAGGACAGGGCTGGCCTTGTGCACATACGGAACCTTTTTTCACAGCTGTGTGTTGCTCAAACCAAGACTATGAGCCTGCAAATGTGTTCACACTCAAGTTGCTGAAGAATATCAAGTGCTGAATAATATCAGTGTGACATCTTAGAACATAACGTGCTCTGTGCATATATGGAAAGCCAGTAATTCAGGATGATACAAGTTTATATTATACCTGTGTCTGGTTACCTAAATATAGAATGCCATGTTTGCGGGAAAGAAAAACAAAAATATGATTTTATTTTCACTAATTATTTGCACATCACATTTTGAAAGTTTTTCTTTACTTTAGCTGCCAAATATGAATGCTCTAGAATTAACATAACAGTTGACATTTGGAAACCCAGTGTGTTGTGGATCTGATGTTTAATTCAGGCCAGTTCTTGTTTAATATGTTGTTTTGGGGACAGGCATTGAGCTGTGTTCTATGTTTGGAAATGAACCCCAGGTGAGTTTCAGATGTTGCAGATGTGCAGTAGAGCCCTGCTTCTGAGCTGTTGTTTCTTTATAATATGCTGTTCTTGGGGGGAAGGGAAATTTCTGACATTTAAAATTTATTCTGATAGCAATTCTTGTTGTTTAATTCTTACTTAAATTTGAAGTACTTTTCTTCATTAAGTCTAATCAGTTACCAGCAGCCCCGTCTTTGTTAGGAACTTCCTTAAGAAAATGACTTACTGTGTATGTCTGCTCTTCAGTACTTTAAAAGGTAATTTAGATAGTGCTGGAGGGAGAAGACAAAAATACTTCGAACCTTGTTTGAATTTTGATCTTTTCTATAAGGTGAGGAGAGTGATTCCTCCCTCATTGAAATGAATAGTTGATCTGCCTGTCAGATGTTCAACAGCTGGACCTGTTGAAGTGCTGGGGCCTGAGTTGTGGGCCTCAAGTTGGAGTTGACCTGTGAATGAGTCACAACCCAGCAGAATGTTTTGTTTCTCCAACTGGCTTCAGGTTCCAGAGGTAGAACCTGGCCCGCCTGTGTCTCTGGCTCCACCCTCACCCAGGTGGTTCTAGTTGGGATGGTGGGTGAGGCCAGGACTGCATCAACCAGGAGCTGATCAGTCAGAGGAGCTTGTTGGGTGTGGCTTCTGTTGGGGCTGGTTGCATCTTGCTGAGCTCTCTCAGTGGTGTCCTTCCATGTGAAGGGCCACTGAAGGAGCCACCTCTGTCTGTTATGTCCAGCAGGCAATGCTGGCACCACAGTGGGCAGTGGAGGAGCTGGGCCCACAGGAACCTATGGCAAGATTGTTTGAAAGAAGACTTCTGAGGGGATGTTGGTGAGTTCGGCATTGGCCTGTGTGATCAGGCAACTGATGGCAGCGTAAAATGATGGCTGAACCAGCACAACACCTGTGAGTGGACTGCTAATAATGAGATCTTTATTCTTAGGGATTGTTTCTTTTCTTTTTTTTTTTTTTTTTTGAAGTACGTCATTAGATCATAGATTTCATAAATGTCTGCCTTCCCTCATGCCTGTTTCATGTATCACACAGTCTGTGTCATGTGTCTTAAGGAATGTTGCCACGCAGAATAAAAATTTTCCTGCTATTTGATGAAATCTAATGCTGCAGCTTTTTGCATTGAAATGGATGCGAGATATTTGGCATCCTCTGGAATCTCTGCTGAAATTCTGTGCTGTGGGCAATCCTCACAGATGCAGTCCCATGTTTCTCCAGCTGCTGGGTCATGCATGTTTGGAGGAATAGCAGCTCATGTTGAGTTGCTAAATCTGTTGTGTGTAATGAGGACCATGGGCTGTTCCTTCAGCTCTGCCTGGAGGCAAGTGTGTGCAGGGAGCATCTGGAAAAAGCACTGCTTAAAATGCAAGATATTTACATTTATGATTTTAGGGCTATAGCTTTTTGTAGGCCAAAGGAGGATTCTTCATTTAAGAGGATTTATTAAGAGCCAAGTTATAATCTGCTATAATCTTGTTATACTCTGAAAATACATTTTCCACAGAGTGAATCTGTTTGAACTCTTTGTGAATGAGAAGCTCTGTTTCCTCTCAGTGGAGGGATGTTTCTGAATGCTTTTGGTTCCCAAATAAACCCTCTCTCACTCCCTTACTCCTTCAAAACACCCTTCTGTGCATGATTTTTTTTTTGAGGCCTTGACTTTCCCAGTTGGTTACGTGGGTGCTGAGTCTGAGTGCTGATGTGGGAAGAAAAGACTTCACAGGAGATTACTAGTTTCCTTGCAGTTAAGGATAAAAGCTGCAAGTTCAAGATAAACATGCAGATCAAATGCATGACCTGCTAAGAGTAAATTCAGGCAGAACACGCCATTATTTTTTATAGATGGCTTTAAGGAGTTATAGTCATTTATTGCTGTCAATGACCTGCTCTTGACCTAGAAAGACATCTTTCTCAAGCACTATTTCAATTTTCAGTGCTGAAGAAACTTTCTTCATCACATCGTCAATAGATGGCAAAAGCGCTTCTTATTTAAGCTCTATCTCCTTGATTGTCTGTTCTTTCATATTTTGAAATAGGTTGGTGAGAACAGACTAAACAAAACATTTATATTTGGATGCTAGTCACTTGTAATTAATGAATTATACAAAAAAGTGGATAAGCAAAAAAAGTTTAAAATTGATCATGAAATTGATTCACATATCAAGGAAAATTACCTGCAGAAATGAATTACAAAATCTGTGATTTCTCTCACATCAGCAGTTATTGTCGCCCCAGGACCAAAATTTTCCTATTATCGGCACCCTAGAGAACTAGCCTGTGAAAGCCTTTTCAGTATTTATACAGAGGGGGACTCTGAATTTCATCTTGCCTTATTCTGCTTATTGTATTGTTTCCCTCTGCACATTTATTGTGGGTTTTCCTGATTTAATTTTGCCTCTGTCAAATCAAATATCCCATTTCCTCAGAAGATTATTACACAGGCAGATAGACTCTTGTCACTCATAAAATTCTTTTCCTAAAGTACTCCCCCCATTTTATCAAATAATTCTTTCTCCTCCCACCCATTCTCATAAAGAATCTCCCCCCTTGACTGCACATAGTTGCTGTGGCATCACCAGCTATTGCTTATTTTTCCACTAGGTGTCACTCAAGTTATTTTTTTTGTTAAATGTTGCGCATACGCTGCCCGAATCAACCTTTACCTATAAATTATCAATTCAAAAGAACTGTCTGAAAGACTGAAATATCATATTCTTCTAGAGTATTACTTTTTTCGTAGTCTCCAAGATAAAAATGTAGCAGATGTACTAAATGTGTGTATTAAGTGATCTGTCTAAATCAGATGCCAATCATGTTTGTGTTTTATGGAACTCTTAGGGTCTTGAGCCTGTTAATGCAAATAAATATAGGCAATTTGGATTCAAACTGTCCTCAGAAAAATATTAATATTATTTATGCTAAGTTGTAGCAATGACAGAGTGGACATGGGGAAGCTTCTAGAAAGAGAATTTCTAAGAGCATCATTAAGAGATCACCATCCAGACAGTATTTCCCACCACAAGACGGTGCTCAGGCAGTTCCCTGCATCCCTGATGTGATTGATCAGCACTGAAGGTGCACAGGGCACCCGGCCACCATGACCAGGGCTGTGGTTCTTTTGTGGGGTTCATGAGCTAAATGTGATGTTGGCACCTTGATGGGAACTGCTGGGCCTGGTAAAATGAGCCAGCTATGCCCCTCTCTGCCTTGCTTGCTTTGTTGAATTATGTCATAGAATGGTGTAGGTGGGAAGGAACCTTTAAAAGTCATCTAGTCCAACCCCCCTGCAGTCAGCAGGGACATCTGCAACTAGAGCAGGTTACTCAGAGCCCCGTCCGGAACGGTTCCAGAACGGACCACCTCCCTGGCCAACTCCCTGTGCAAGTGTCTCACCTCCTTCATCAGAACTGTCTTCTTTATATATCCAGTTCAAATCTTCCCTCTTTTAGTTTAAATCTTAGTTTTCTAGCTCTTTATGCACAGTCACTGTTATTCAAAATACAACATTTCAGTCAAACAATTACAAGCCAACACTGCATATGTGTGAATGTTCTATTTAGGACCAGGATTGAACTTTCAGAACAAATCACATTGTCTTATCCATTTTCCATCCATGCCTTTTAGATTAAAGTAAACTGCAGTGTGCACTCTGGAAGTACATCTGATTTATTCCTGGCACTAATGGAGGTTCAATACTTGGGACCAGATTGAAGATAGTCCAAAGCAGCACCTCCTCTCCTAGTATATAGGGTTGGATGGGGTGTCCTCGGTTTCAAGCTGTTTCACTTCCCTGATCCAGCTCTTTGGGCCATTCTGTTTGTTGATACAGGCATTGCCAGTGTGGCAGCCAAAGCACCTGTAGAGGAACCTTGTTCAAACACCCTGGTAACTGTGCAGTCAAGCCTACTAAAGCTATTTAAGCTTCCTTACCAGGTTACTGCATAATAGCTGCAGTACGATTGTAAGTGCTTGAGATTAAGCAGCACTCTGAGTGCTGTGGTGTTGTCCTTGTTTAAGGAGTTTGGTAGTAAAATCAGTCTTCAGCCCCTTTAGCTAAAGTCCTGCTATTTTCTGTTTGAAGAGCTGGAAATTTTGTAGATGGGGCATTGAACTTCATGGTCACACTGAACAGTTCTTATTGGAAAGATCAATTAGAAATTAATTAGTGTCTGATGTAAAGACTGTTTTGGAAAAGTGCAAGTGATGAGTTTACCATGGTAATTCATTGTAGCATTTATCTCACTGTTCATAATTGATAAGATGGTTAGTTTTTATCGTGCCCTTTAGAAAGCTATGACTTCATATTTTTTTAAAATACAACCATCAACTCTGGATATGTTTTTCATGATGGATTAATTTTTTCTAGATGAGAACAGCTACAGTCACATTACTCCTTCCATACTAATGCTGTATTTATACACCATTTATGCTGCTAAAACTTGTAGATGTGTCCCGTTATGTTCCTTGTGCCACAACAAGTGGCAAAGGATTTTGCCGAGACTTCTGATCACACAGGGAGAGCCACAGAAAGTCACTGCAGGCAGATTTTAATCCGGTTCTGCTGAATTTCTACTGCAAAGCAGATGGGTTGTCAGGAATGCACACTTCAGCTAACCCATTTAACCCACTTAGATGTTGTCAAAACTGCAGAACTCTCATGTGGGTGGGAGAAGAGTCATGAACAATGCTTTCAAACTTTGTTACCACACAGTAGTTGCTTTAGTATGCAAGATAGCATCATTGCCAATCCAGATTTTCCAATTCTTATGCTGCATCCCCAAAACATCTAGTTGCAGTTGTCCCTGCTCACTGCAGGGGGGTTGGACTTGGTGACCTTTAAAAGTGCCTTCCAACGCAAACCATTCTGTGATTCTATTAAAAGCATGATATTTGCATTTAAAAGCAATATAACATGTTGACTTCAGGGTACTGGTGGATGAAAAGCTGGACATGAGCCACCGATGCTCAGTTGCAGCCCAGAAGGCCAATTGCATCCTGAGCTGCATCAAAAGAACTGTGGCCAGCAGACCAAGAGAGGTGATTCTGCCCCTATACTCTGCCCTGGTGAGACCTCACCTGGAGTACTGTGTCCAGCTTTGGAGCCCCCAACACAAGAAGGATGTGGACCTGTTGGAACGTGTCCAGAGGAGAGAGTAGTTGTCAATGGGGCAGAGT
>VYZX01026191.1:2915-90592 GCA_013401335.1 Brachypteracias leptosomus
TTGGTGCAGAATTCCAGAATATATGATATTTTTATTACATTTTTTCACATTTTCATTAAAGAAAAATGTGAGCAGCCTTTTCTTATTTTTGGTCACTGGACCTTTTCAACAGGAAAAGAGGACTTGGAGTGATCTGAGACTGCCAGTATAAGTTTAAGAAGTAATGGTGCAATTCACTTAGAGCTTTTGACCCAAGAATGTGTTCTGTTCTTCAAAATGCTCGTTTTCCCCAGGATTGTATTTAGAGTAATCTGAGGATGCATTGCAGGCATCATGGAAAAATTTAGGAAATCATAATGATTAGAAATCAGTTTATTGAAATCATAATGATTGTTTGAGGAATGTGTGTTTCACCCATTGCAGGAAATGTCAAGTCCATAAAAATCTGATTTCCTAAGTCTTATGGTCACAGTCCAGGACTACACATGACTAGGTTATTTATACATGTGACTGAGATTAGTATCAGAAAGATCCCAGTGATTCTAGAACTCATTTGTAGTTGTGCTGGTTTTGATTAAAAGCTGTTGGGAATCAAAGAGTCTTTGGCAAAATGAAATGTGTGAATCAACATGAAATCAGTATGAAATTCCACAAATTAATCTTCAAGCAGTGTGCATAACTTGTGCCTTCATCCTTTCTAGTGAATCCTCATCTTCTACTTCTTTTCCTCAGGCTCCAGTTCTCCCTGCTGCATTCCACTCTTGGCTTCTCTGAGGTAAGTTGATTGTTTCAGTGCCTAAGAAAGGTAGCTGAGCCCTTCAAAGATAAAAGAAATTCCTCTGAACTTGTTGCTGGACAACTCTTGGTCTGTCTTGGGCATATCTCTCATATTGGGACAGTGCTCTTTCTGTTTTGAAATAGTATCTTCTCTGCTTTTCTTTTTCTTTCCAGCAAGAAGAAATATCTCTTGGAGTGTTGTGGTTTTTTTCTCATCAGAGGCTCCAAATGTTATGGAGTTATTGCCTTGTAACATTAATAGAATCAAAGAGAAATGTCTGCCTGGGTCTGCATGACCTAGCAAGCTGTCATAGTTGATTCTGCTCACTTCTGTATCCAGCAGCACAAAGGCAGGTGTGGGGCTTACACCTCTTCTAGCTGTTTCTGATAGCCAGCCTGAATTCACAGCTGGATTGAGTAGGTGTAGCAGTTGGAGTGAACACCAAGTCAGGCACAAGCCCAGTTTCAGGAATTGCCATGAATCAGTTCAACCAAATATCATTGAAAGGGGAGTCAAAAATAGGTAATAAAAGAAACACCATAGCACTGCCTAGTTCATTCACTGTAAACTGAGAAATGGTCAGTGCAACTCTATAGCAGCTCAGCCCAACCTACATATTTAAGAGAAAGGGGGAGGACAGAGCACCAGAACAGGGCAGTTCTTGCCACTCAGAGAACAGTTCACTTCTGAGAACTGAGTCCTGGCAGCTGAAATGGGGTTGAACAGATTTCATTCCTAAAGTGAAGGTTCAATGCAGATACTTAATATACAGAAAAAAGAAAACCCACAAAGACCCCAAAACCCAAACTCAACATTTGAATTTAACTTACTGAGAGAGGAATGCACACCTCTTTGCCATGTATATTTACATTGTCCAGCTGCAACTTAAACCAGAAAAGATCTTTTTTACCTGAGATTTTCTCTGCCAAGCTCTGTTCTCATCTTTTTACATGTCACTCCAGTTCTAACCCTCCATCTCCTCCATCAAGCTGCAATCCCATAGTCATCAGACAATAATCACCAAATGTGTTTTCCCCCTCTCAGCAGATATCACTGGTGGAGAATTTTCTATCTTATTCTTTTCGGAGTGCAGTGATCCCAGTAATTAATGGTAAGGATTGTGGCCAGTTCCTGAGCACAGTTGGTGGGAAAGCAAGACTGGAACCATAAAAGGGAATGCCCAGCTTTGAAGACTATGTTTTTCTGTCCATTTTGCTGCACCTAGACAAATCTATTCTGTGCTGGACTTCAGTCCTGGTCCCTCAATCACCTGAATCAGGGACTGGGACAGAACAAGTCCTGGATCCCTTCCAAACAGTAGAGTTGAGTCTCCTTTTCACTGGATGCAGTGTGGCAGCAGAGCTGAGACATGTTTGAGTTTTGTCCTGACACAGTCTCAAGCCATGACCAGAGAATGGTCCAGACTGGGGAAGCACAGAAGCATGCTTGCATCTTGGAGCTTCAGGGTAGCATCTCTACTTTATCACCTCCCTCTGCCTTGATGCTTCACCTGCTGCCGGAGGCAGGACAAAGTAGAAAATCAGCTCAGTGGGATGCAGAGAGAGAAATGATCAAAAAAGAGGTAAAAGTGGGAAGAAGCAGGTGGAAGAATACAGAAGGTGCCTATGAGGTGAGGAGACTGCTGAGGAAGGAAGGGAGATATTGATGAGGAGAAAGGAAAGAGAATGAAAGGGAGGGATGCAAAAGTCAGATATTTGGAAAAGCAAATAAGGAATAGAGCTGGGGCTTGATCTGGGAAAGTGGGGATAGATGAGAATAAGAGGGGCCAACAGAATTAAAGGATCAGGTAGAGAAGAAAAAGAAAGAAAGATGGAGAGTAAGTCAGAGTGGGAAACAGCTGAAACCAGATCTTGTGCAGCAGATATCTGGAGAGATCTGACAAAGGCAGTCAGATCCCAGTGTGAGAGATTGCAAGAGGTTTGTATGCAACTTTTTCACATAATTTTTTGCTTTTTAACACATATGAGTAATAGCTGTCTTGAGTGGCCTAAGGACATCTGATTAAAGGGAAACTGCAAATCAAATTGAGTTCCTTGCTTCTGAAGTGCATTTTAATATTACATTCAAATGTATTTATGTTTGTCCTTTCCGAAGGCAAACTAGGAAAAGGATTTCCTCTTAACTTGGCCCACACTATCCTGACTGGACCTGTAATAAAAATTAATCAGGTGAGAAGGCCCATTTCTTGTTAAAGAATATTCCTTCTTTTTCAGGCCTGCCATTTGTGCAGGTCTGTGCATCCTTGTGTTGGGTAGTTCTAAATGTTGCTAACAGTAAAACTTTAAGTCTGCACGAGATACAAAATTCAAATTCTGAATCAAAAATGAGCTCCCCAGACCCCTCTCCTAGCAGTTGTAGGTTATAAAGGGTCCACTAGCTAGCTCTTTGGGGTATGGCAGCATGGGGACACCACAAGGAGAGCTCTGCTATCCCCACCAGGGCTTAGGAGCATTGGGAGTGTCAGTCCTCACTACTCTGACCATTCTCCAGGAGGGCTCACAGGCAACCTGAGTGTCTCTGTTGTGTTACTCAGCCTTTTGGAGGGTTGTATTATCCCAGAGCCCATTCCTACCCTAAAGTTAACTAAAATTCAGAAGGCATAAAGCCCCTGTTCTCTCCTGCCCTGCTGAGAGGCTTACCATGGGATCTAGCCCCAGAGTATTGACCCTGAGTATGTCTGAAATTTAAGATAATTTTACATGTTCTTCTTTCCTCAGGATCATCTGGTGATTTCCACTGATGTTCACTACAAACATGAAGAAGAGGGAGATGAGGATCTTCACAGTCACTCCTAATGTGACTTTTAAACAATAATAAGAGAAAAATGTAGTCTTCCTTCTGTTGGATTATAGGGAGTAGACGCTATAACATTAGGAGCATGGCTTTTCATCACTATTTCTGCTTTAGTAAAACTTCTTAATCACTTTTAACAAACTGAATCTATTTGGTTTTTGTACAGTAAGTGTAGCTGACAGTGATACTGATGCTTTAGAAAACTTGTTACTGGTTCTTTTTTCACTAGAGTTATAGACACCACCTTTTATTAATTTTAGGGACCAGTTCTTGCATCATTCAGTTTATCTCCGTTGCTGTTAGCAAAACTTTTTGTATGGACCAAGACCTTATTCTTAATGAGAATTTCATAATTTGTCCCTTTAACTGGATACCAAGGGTGGAGACTGATTTATAAAATCCCTTGAATTACCAGAGTATTAGAGAATCTAGTCCAGACCCTGGCTCAAAATAGGACTAATTAGATGAGGTTGCTGAGAGCTGTGTCCAGTCAAGTCTTCAACCCCTGGGTAACCTGTTCCACTATTTAACTACCTTCAGGGTAAAATTTTTTCTTAATATCTAATCAGTATTTACCATGTTCCACCTTGTTCTATTGCCTTTTGTCCTATCACCACACACTTCCATGAAGAGACTGGCTCCATTTTCTCTGTATTCTCTAATCAAAAAGTTGTAGACAACAAAAAGGTCCCCTCTCCAAGTTGGACAGACCTCATCTCTCAGACTTTCCTTGTGATCTGGGAGGCCAAAGGACAAGTCTTGCTAGTAAAAATGGCCTTTTCTGTCTCTTGTCACTAGTCCCCTGGCCCACTGAGCAATAAGCCCTCATTCTCCTTAGCCTTCCTTTTGCTACCGATGTACTTATAGAAACCTCTCCTGCTGCCCTTCACCTGCCAAACTAATTTCAGCTCCAGCTGAACTTTGTCTTTCCTTACTTCATTCCTAACATACGCAACCAAAATCTTTGTGTTCCTTCCAAGTAGCTCCTCTCAGTTTCCATCTTCTGTATGCTTCCTTTTTGTGTTTGAGTTCACTCAGGAGCTCCATGTTCATTCATGCTGGCTGCCTGCCACAGTTGCTCAACTGTCTGAACCATTCTTGTGCCCTGAGGCGGCTGCCCTTGAAAATTAGCCAGCTCTTCTGTGCCTCTGCTCTCCAGGGCAATTTCTCACAGGTCCTGCCAAGCAGGTCCCTGAATTCTGCTCATCTGAAGTCTCTGACTGTAATTCTGTTCTTTGTCTTGCTCACTCCTCCCAGGATCTGAAATTCCACGGTCTCACGATCACTGCAGCCAAGGTCACCCTTGGCCTTTACATTATCCAGCAGTTCTTCCTTGTTTGTGCTGCAGCTCTTCTAGGGTATCAATCTCCAAATTATTCTGCACCTTCCCTATTTGTAAAATGGAGCTGGAAGCTTTTTTTTTCCTTATGTCAATCTCACCAGAGACATTCATCCAGGAGATATTAGAAGTGTATGGAAAAGAAAACTAGTCTACAAATGTCACACTACAGAAAGTTCAGTTCCAACTTGGGACAGAAATGTGGCTTGTGTTTGATTTTTAGCTGAATCACAGAATAGTAGGAGTTGGAAGGGACCTCTGGAGATCCTCTAGTCCAACCCCCCTACTAAAGCAGGTTCACCTAGAGCAGATTACACAGGACCCCATCCAGGTGAGTTTTGAAAGTCTCCAAAGGAGACTCCACTCCCTGGGCAGCCTGTTCCAGTGCTCCATCACCCTCACAGTAAAGAAGTTTCTCCTGACTTTGAGGTGGAACTTCCTGTCTCCCAGTTTGTGCCCATTGCCCCTTGTTCTGTCACTGGGCACAACTGAAAAGAGACTGGCCCCATCCTCTTGGTACTCACCCTTTAGTTATTTATAAGCATTGATAAGATCCCCTCTCAATCTTCTCTTCTCCAGGCTAAGCAGACTCATGGCTCTCAGCCTTTCCTCTTAAGAGAGATGATCCAGTCCCCTACTCATCTTTGTAGCCTTCCATTGGACTCTCTCCAACTGGGGAGTCCAGAACAGGACACAGTACTTCAAATGTGGACTCACTAGGGCAGAGTAGAGAACCTTCCTCAACCTGCTGGTCACACTCTTCTTCATGCATCCCAGGATACTATTGGCCACCTTGGCCACAAGAGCACACTGCTGGCTCATGGTTAACCTGTTGTCCAGCAGGACTCCCGGGTCCTTCTCTGTGGAGCTGCTTTCCAGCAGGTCAGCCCGAAACCTGTACTGGTGCATGGGGTTATTCCTCCCCTTTAATGAACTTCATTTGAAGTTCCCTTCTGCCCAACTCTCCAGCCTGTCCAGGTCTCACTAAATGTCATCACAGCCTTCTGGTGTGTCAGCCACTCCTTTGAGTTTCATATCACCAACAAACTTGCTGAGGGTACACTCCATCCCTAATAAATAATATATCAGTTTGTTTATCTAACTGGCTGCTACAGCTTTTTACTCAAAAAAGCATCCTGAAACCAAACAGCAGTAAATCACAGCAGGGCTTCCAATTCATTGTACTCTGTGGTAGGTGAAGAGTGACTAGAATAAAAATCGAAGAACAACTCAAAAGAAATGGAGATTTCTAAATTGTTTGGTGTCCCTCATTGATAACACTTCAGGCACTTTCTATTTGGGGGAGAATTCATAAGATGGGGAAAAAGAGAACTAAAGCCCTGGTGCCTATCTCTTTTCCAATGGGACACATGCTCCAGGACTGACAGAACAATGGAAATGATGCATGTTCCTCGGTGTTCTCTTCAAGGGGAAAATTGGGGAGGCAGAGAATTAGGGAGGTGGGAAAAGGGGACTGCTGCAGCCAGAAGCAACAACTGGAATCGTGCAAAGCCAAAGTGATTTGCAGAGATGCAGCAACAGTCTCCATTGATTGTCATACTGTAAGCTCATTGGGTTTCTTGTGTATCAAGTAAAAAGGATCGTGATCTATATCATCTTTAGCATAGAGATAGAAGCAAATGCTTGGTGGCTCAATAGAGAAAATTGAAACCATTACTTTTAGAGGCTCTTTCTAACACCTTGAAAGGTGAAAAGTTTGGGTGTAGAAACTATTTATAACATATTTGAATGTGCTATCTGAATGTGTCTGCAAGCAGATACTTGGCTTTTACTGCTGTATTTGTAGAAAGAAATGAAACTACTCCGGAAGCCTTAGTCTGTCTTTGTTAACTTTTGCTGAAAATTCTATCTAAGCTGGGTGGTACTCCAGTAGAAGAACCATAAAATGTTAAAAGGATATGAGGATAAGCTGAGATAGTTTTCAGACTATTCAGTTGTTTGTAAATCTTGGAGATCTGTATGGATGGCAACAGTGGAGTGGAGCTTTTCTCTTGCTTTGAAGTAACTGCAAAACTTATGCAAAAAATGTAAAGGAGAGATTTATGTAACTGAGGGTATGATTTTGTTTCATCCTCAGTTGTCAAAGATATAAATAATGAAATGATTATGCATGTGACTCCCTGCAGTGAATGTTAAATCTATATAAAGTCTGGGTATTTGTTGACTGACTGACAAATGTCTCTACCCTTTTCTATTCATGGGTTGACTCAATGAAGTGACTCAGATTGTCCAGCAAAGTGCTCCGTGCCTGAGGGAATTTGCTTGGTTTACATGCAAGCTAATTGATTAAATCACCTCTTTGACAAGCCAGGTAGTACTGGTTAGCTAAAGTACTGGTTAACTGTATAAGCAAGCAAAAGAAATAGAAAATATTGACTGCAAGGACTTGATACTGTATATTTACACCATATATATACATTATAATATGTATGCACTATATAATTTAGGATTTTCTGTATCCTGAACAATTTCAGAACAGATGGGCCAGGACAGTTGCTTTCTATCTCTTCTTCCTAGCAATGGCACATTCATTTCTTTCTTTCATAATACAGACCTGGCTGAGTCTCCACTGAGGTTTCCTCTCAGGTGCATCTGGAAAGTCAGTGCCAGGATGGTGTGTCACGAGGGCAGCACATCACCCCAAGCTCAGCATCCTGGCACCTGAGCGCCCCCACCCAACAGTTTACATTACCCTCCGCTCAGTCCCTAAATGAAATTAGAGTGGTAGATTTAACCTGGGATACTCAAAATAGCTTGGGACGTGATTACCAGAGAGGCCAATCCCTGCGTGATACTGCTGAAGATGGCGCAATTGGCTCTCTTCAAGCTGCCAGCTCTTCCCTTTAAAAGGGGTGGTGGCTGCAGGGGGTTTTCCCTGCAGCATCCTCAGCCCTGTGGTCTTCTCTTCGGCCTTTGGAGGAGAGGTATGGCAACAAATACATTATGATTCCTCTTTGTTTTGGAGTGGCTTTGTTGAGAAGAGGTAGATGTAGCTAAATCTGGCTAAATTTTGATATTTTAAATTATGAGGATTATGTTTATGTTAAAGACACATTTCCTTCCAGTACTTTGTTTTTATTCTATGCATGAAGTATGTTTCTTTCACCTCTCAGTTTCTGTCAGTTACAACAAAAATATTAGTCTTATTAAAAGGCAAAGGTGTTCTGTGGGACTACTTGAAACTGCTGCACAAAGATTAAGTCAATGTTATCTCACAATTTTGAAGTTTGCTTAAATTGTGATCATGACTGAAAATATTTTAGAGTTTTGAGGTATATATTATCACCTCTGATAACAAAACAGTTAGTGAAAGATGTGGCAACATCAAAACTATTTTTGAGGTGTTAGAAGAGAGGCATTTGTCTGTTTCTAGATGGTTTCATCCCAGCTCTCCAACAGCCCTGTAGTAACTAAGGAATTTTTTTATAGAAACATAATGCTAGAAAATACAGTCTCATGTATTGTCAGCTGTCCGTAATGCAGTATGTTAGCTGGTAATAAGGAAAACCATAATAATGTGACCTGTTTGCCATTCACACTATCAACCTCAGACAACAGATAACACCAGAGAGGACTGTTCACAGATCTGGGGGAATAATCCAAAGCCATTCTCTGATTTTGTCCAGCGTGGTTTTAAAATTATTAATAAAGGCACTTATGTTGCCTTTATTCATTTGTTCTTATAAAATACTTTGAACACTGAATGAAAAAAAGCAAAAATAAACATCCATTTGACCATGAAGTTTGCAAGGAAGGTTTTTTGATAAAAAGTAATGCATTTATTAGTATGCAGACTAGGGGAAACATTATCTGCTGGCACAAAATTATTTTCTTTTACTGACCGTTGGGAGGGAACACAAAGAGCCTCTCAAAATTGTTGTTAAGGTCTTAATAAGTGGTTCCTAACGTGGAGGTATCTATGTCTGTAACTAAATGAGCTGATCAGGTTTTCCTAAGTGCTAAACCCAGTGACAACTGCTGAATCACCAGGAGGCACTGAGAGCCTTATACATTTTGGGAAAAATAAGCTATTTATTTCATTAACTAGAGGAAAATCAGCCTAAAAATTTTACAGCCTAAAAATCCAGTGCCGCTTCCCTTTCAACAGGGTTTGTCCAGGAGGATGTATCCCACATGTTCTCCCCACTCCCTATGACAGTGAATAAGCTGACTTGACTTGTTTACCCCAAGGAGCTCAGTTTCTCTAACAGTCTGTGCAGAACAGGTCCTCTCTTCCATGGCTGCTGGGCTTTCTACTTTATCCATTCTGGATGGAAAGCTGGTGTCAGAACAGCTTACTCCAGGGAGGAGGAAGGGTGTAGAGCCACCATGTGACATAGCATGAACTTCTTTTATCATTATAAATATTTACTAACAGGTCCTGTAAGAAACAAGGAAGATGGTGAAGATCTGCTGTTCTCTCCTCCTCTTAAGTTTGCTCAGTGGGCAACTCCGCGCCAATCCTGGACTCAAAGTGAGGATTACCCAGAAGGGGTTGGAATATGGTACGTGTGATGTTTTCAGGATCTGATGGTAGTATTGCATTGAATCCTGGTGTGACAGACATCTTGGGAAGCAATGGGAGGGGAAGGAAATGACCTGATCACAGGCTATAAAGAAAAGGAAATTTTAAGAGTGCAATATAGCAGATACAGTAAGCTGCTTGACAACATTGTACATCATATTGAGGTTCATTTGATTTCAGATATTGAATCAGTAAGTTCAACTCTTGCCATGGCTAGGACTGAGATCTGAAATAGTCCTGCTGGATCTCAAATGAGATACTTTCTTCTGTCTGACTCTGTATCCATCCCATCTCCTAAGCCAGAAGCACATAACTATAAAATCCTAGGCAGTAACAAAGGCAGCTGAACTGACCACTGTTTTTCTGTAGCCAAAGAAGTTGGGCTGGAAATTCTGAAGCAGAATATGGAGAAGGAGCATTTCCCTGATTTGAGTGGCTATGAGAAATTTGGGCTTGGTAATGTCAAATACAACATCTCAGGGTAAGTATTCTCTCCTGGGGCAGTTTGTGTTTGATTGAAATTTGAATCTTGTTTTTTGTTCACCCTGGCTTGTGAAATACATACTTTTCACTTTCCTTTCTCTCGTTCATCTCTCTCATGCTCTAGAATACACGTCACTGCTGTTGAATTCCCCAGTGCTTCCATCTCCCTTATACCTGGAACTGGGATAAAACTGGTGATTGGAAATGCTTCTCTAACCATCGATATGAACTGGAACATAAAGACCTGGATGTTGTACGTATAGCCTCATGTGTCCTAGGATTTTTCTTGATGGAGAGTATAAATATAAAATGCAAAATTAGTTTTTCTTGTGACCTCTTCATGGCAAAGGTGCTTTTTAACAGCCAGTAGCAGTAACCAGGAGTACAGACTTGTCTTTCTCAACAGGTCTGTTGGTGGGACACAGCCCCTGCCCCCTCAACCATGAACACTGATAAAGAGCCCATGGCTGAGAAGCCCCTTTGTCAATAGTAAAGAATTGAAGCTCTAGATGAATGCTGTTATTTTCCAGCCTGCCAGGTAATGGCACATTTAGAAAAATTGTAGTATGGTGGATCCAGCATAATAAACCCTCCCAGTGCAGTTACACTGTTAGAAACCCTGTGCTATGCCTCCAAGAGATACAGTTTAAAGGCTGATGGAAAAAATGGATAAGCATATGGCAATATCCTTAGAGCAGCCTCCACACCTTCCTAGTCCCAGCCCGTTTCAGAGGAAAGAAATCCCTCCTCTTCCCCACAACTCACATCACCTATATTGCTAAACTGACTGAATTACAGCATTCTCTGATCTACACTTCTGGGCTTCTGCTGCCAGGGATGGCCAGGCTGGCTGCTTGCAAGGGGAGGGAACCCAGGAGTGAGGTGACATTGCAGGAGGGGCAGTAACCTCCCTGGCAAGTACCCAAAATAGGCAAGCAGAGCAGGTGAGTGGCAGTGACCAGGAACAGCCACCAGTCCAGACTGCCAGGCAAGTCCATAGTGAAGAGGCAAGTCTGAGGCAAAGCCAGGAATTCAAGCCAGCAAAGCACCATCAAGATTAACTAAGTACAAGGTAGCACATAGGTTTACCTACAAGATAGCTCGAGCAAAGACCTGAGCTCCAATGCAGCTCATAAAACAAGGGTAGAGACCCCCAACAAGGCTTTTCAACAGCTTTCTCACAATCAAGTTATAAACAACTTGATCCAAAGTAACACAGCTTTACCACAGTGGAGCCGATCTTGAGCCTGAGCTGCCAAACCCCTGGGAGGGGTGGGGAAGAGAACACTAGGACACTCCAGGCCCTGACATGGGTTTGTATGGACCCTCCTCAGACATCAATAGATTAGACCCCAGTACAGCTCTCTTGCAGTATCTCTTGATATAAGCCTATCTTATATCAGGCTTATCCCAGTTCCCTCTGCTGTGGGAACTGCTCTTGTAAATGCTACAAAATACTTCTAAAAAGTAAATTATTTCTTTTCCCAAATCCATAATTTTCCAGAACTTCTAGCTGGAAACATGTGTAGAATACTTGATTCTTTTCAGGCCCCATTAAAATCTATTTTCATTATGAACAATGCAGTCAAAAGCATTCAGCTAAACAACTTCATCTTCAGCGAACAGAAAAGAGTCTGTTTGAGAAATCCTCTTGAACATTCAATAAAAGTAGGTTGTTTATATGCTTTTACTTTATGCAGCAAAGACAGTGGAAGAAGCACAGTGTACATTTCAAAGGTGTTTGTTACTGCAATCTTTTCAACACCCCTGGATAATATGGGTCATACATCAATATCACTTACCAGCTGCCGGACAACTTCTGGTGATATAGACATCAAGTTGAGTGGAAAAAGTGGGTAAGTGGAAGAGATCTGTATATACTCTGGGAAAAAATAACTGTCACTGAATGGCACAAAGATAATGTCACAAAGTTTCATACCCAGAATTGCTTTTAGGCATCTATAGGCACCACAGGTGAGAATCAGGGCCCTAATTAAGTGTTAAAATGGCCAAATGTGACCTTTGTCCTTGTATTTGTGCACACTGTAACTTGAGTAGAGGATAAAGACAGCATCAAATAATCCCTTGTGTTTCTTCAGCACTCGGTTCTTTTCAAATACTGCTCTAAGTTTCAGCTCAAGGTAGAAGTTACATGCTTGTACTACACTTTAAGTACTCTTAGTCACAGTGCTATAAAAACTGAACAGGACCAGGTTGCTGTCTGTGTGCCTCTGTTTTCAACCCTGTGTAACATTATTTCATTGTTTTCTTGTACTTCTCTCACTGAACGCAATATACAACTCTTGTCATCTGGCTTTGGGTGTGTGCTTTTGCTTGCTTGTTTTTAATTGTAATGGAAGCTCCTAGTGCAGAGACTACTTATTTATTCTGTGTTTGTATATACATGATGGTGATAATATGAATAATTCCTTATTCATAAAGATGAATCTACACAGGCTAATTGCTAAGATGCCTAGTGGTGAAATTATCTCCTTTTAAATGGTGGCTTTTTGACAGTTGTTCCATTTCAGAAGCTCCCTTGTGTACTAGAATATCACACTCAGAGACCATTAAATTCATGTTCTGCAGAGATACCTGATTTCCTGCTAATGACTATGGTACTTGACCCATGAATTGCTTTCTTCCTTCCCTCTAGCTTCCTGCATAACTTCTTTATCAAGTATCTGAAGAAACCCATTCACAGGAGTTTGGTCACTAACGTAAGCCTCTCAGATTGTGTAGGGGAGGGGTTTAAGGAATCTGGCTTTCAACAAGTCAGTGCCATGAACTTGGCAAAGGGAGAACTAGAAAAATAATAAAGTCCCATTCTGAGCAGCACAGTCACCATTTTGCCAGCCAGGAATACTTCCAGATAAAGTGCCAAGTTCAAGGCCAAGATACTGACTAGTCCACAGCTAGGTTCAACCAAGGCAGCAGTAGGGATAGAAAATGTAGTAATTTCCCCATTCCAGGGCAGAGTAAGTCTCTGACTTTGTATCTACAGGCATCCTGCA
Source organism: Brachypteracias leptosomus (assembly GCA_013401335.1). Classification (NCBI taxonomy): domain Eukaryota; kingdom Metazoa; phylum Chordata; class Aves; order Coraciiformes; family Brachypteraciidae; genus Brachypteracias; species Brachypteracias leptosomus. The sequence continues at coordinate 15,830 of VYZX01026191.1, forward strand.
TTTTGGGTAATTTTCATGCTCAGCACACAAAACATATATGATGATGGTCATACATAGAGATGTTGTAGTACATCATCTGCTAGTATGATATATTTAAACTTCATCATATCAAGGAGGTGCATAGTTCTGATGCCAACCTGCCCAGGGCCTCTGAGAGGAGACAAACAGAGCTTGAGATGGCTGTGATTCTGCTCCAGGACACGGATCTCTCCTATGTGACCAAAGTGAGATCTCTGTCTCCCTCATGTGTTCTTAAGGCTGTGGTTTTGTTACCCCATGAGGCTGCCTTTGGCAACTTCTCATTTTGTTGCCTAAAGGCAGCTCTGACATAGGAGTGCTTACATTGCACCAAGCAGAAACCTTGGGGAACCAGTTAGCTGAAGAAAACCTAGTTTAAAAGGTGTTTTGATAAACAAATGCTGCAATACGTGTCACATAAGTAGAAAGTCTTGCTAGCACACAGGCAAGAGCTGCTTACGGGTCCACACTAATCAGGTCATAACTTTGACTCTGCTTTTTATGCAGTCATGTCCCAACATCAGATCTGGGATCCAGTTGATAGATGAAGATCTCCGATCACTGAGTGGTGAGTCACTAGTGATATCTTTTCCTTCTGCTTTCTTTCTCCTATTCAGTGAAATTCTGCAGCTTCCTTAACAGCAGCTGGTCAGCAAGGCCTCCAGGAGCCATATCAGACCCTCTGATCTGTCTGCTCCCTTGCTTACAGGACTACAGTTAAATAAAGGGAGTGGTACTTGGACAAGAAAAGGATATTTCTGAGAAGCCAAGGACTTGGGAGCGATTTACAACTTGCAAATGTAGCAGTGTGCACTTCTGTCATCAAAAATGCCACTTAGAGGTCACACAGCACTGATGCTAAGCAGTTTTCCCTTCCCTCCCATGCTCTGGGTCCTCCTGCTCTCCCAGCCTGCCTGGAAATTTAAGTTTTACTTGCCTAAGGCAACATGGAAAAGCTCCTTTGTAAAAAAGCTTCTCACTTTAACCATTTTGGGTTAGATTTGTAGGCATTTAAAATACTCAAAGTGTTGGACAGATACCATGTGCAAAAGACAAGCACCTAAGCAGATCATGCACTCACCTTTCAGGGAAAGGATTTTCAAGTTAGAGGCACTCTTGAGGCTCTCAGAACTGCTTGACAAAAAAATCCAAGGACCTCCTTATCTCCTGAAGCACTGGTATGGCCATTTCCTTTTTTTAGGTTAGACCAAATTTACTTTTCCACAATGAGAAAACATTAAACAACTAAATAAGATGCTTTAAAGAAGTTTGCAGTAGAAACAACAAGCTTTAGGTCAGAATGTTTGGGTTTTCCCCTACTCTTTGTAATAACTTGTGTCATCCTCCTTCAGGAACTGACTTAGTTTTAAGTATACACAAAATTCTTTCTGTTCTTTGTAATATTGAGTATTTTGCCTTATCTACACCTCTTACAGTCCTAAGGCCGATTGATGATTTGACCGAAGTAGACTACTCCTTAAATAGCTTGCCAGCAGTATTCCAACCATTCATTGACCTGGACTTAAAGGTAATTGCCTGTAATGCTATTTGCCAAGGTTGCTGTGGGTTTTATTATTGTATGATCCACTTTCTAAAATGAACATGATTGCTGTTCTGAACATCAAGACTTAGTCCCTGAGAAGACAGACATTTTAAACCACTAGTGCGTTTGTTATTGTAATAATTTTTAACAATTCTGTTGTAAAGTTAATTATTTAAAATCTTTTTTTTAAATGCTGTTGAGTTGATTGTAGCAAATAGAGAGCAGCAGAAGTTGACTAAGCAAGTTCAAAGAAAAAAAAGAAAGGGAAAGGAGGGAAAAAACATATTCAAGCTAATCCTTCTCTCACTGTTGATTAATATCTGGGGCTTCTTTGTTCAGTCAGTCAGAGGAAGACTGTCATGGCTGTTTACAAGGATATTTTCCCAGGTAAGATTCAACATGGGGAGGAAATATAAAGTGAGTGACTCTTAAACCAACAATGCGCCCTTGCGGCCAAGAAGGCCAATGGCATCTTGGGATGCATTGAGAAGAGCGTGGCCAGGAGGTCGAGGGAGGTTCTCCTCCCCCTCTACTCTGCACTGGTGAGGCCCCACCTGGAGTACTGTGTCCAGTTCTGGGCACTCCAGTTCAAAATAGACAGGGAGCTACTGAAGAGAGTCCAGTGCAGAGCCACTAAGATGAATAAGGGACTGGAACATCTCCCTTATGAGGAAAGGCTGATAGAGCTGGGTCTCTTTAGCCTGGAGAAAAGGACTGAGGGGTGACCTCATTAATGTCTATAAATATGTAAAGGGTGAGTGTCAGGAGGACAGAGCCAGGCTCTTCTCAGTGATGTTCGGTAATAGGACAAGGGGCAATTGGTACAAGCTGGAGCTTAGGAGGTTTCAGGTAAACATAAGGAAAAAAATTTTCATGGTGAGGGTGGCAGAGCACTGGAACAGGCTGCCCAGAGAGGTTGTGGAGTCTCCTTCTCTGGCGACATTCAAAACCTGCCTGGACGCCTTCCTGTGTGACCTGACCTAGGTGATCCTGCTCTAGCAGGGGTTTGGACTAGATGATCTTTCGGGGTGCCTTCCAACCCCTAACATTCTGAGATTCTGTGATTCTGTGAAATCCAGCAAGTGAGGACTGAATGGGGAGGTCATGGGAAAAGCAACTCAGCACTTTGTAAGCATTTTGACAGTCCTTAAAAGGCAACAAAAAATTTAGACATAGATGGGGAGGAGCTGAGAAAATAAAGACACAAAACATATGTTTGTGATGAAAGAGAAAGGAGGAACCAATAAAAGGGACATAAAAAAATCTTAATCTCTGAGTACCTTCCTCACTTTACGTCAGTTTTACCTTTTTGTTTCATCTGGATGCATTTGGAAGTATTAAATCTGCAAGCCTTGGCTAATATAATGGGCAGTGCAAATGACAACAGAGGTGTTTTTAGGATTGTCTGGCACAACCTTCCTTTCTCTCCCATAGGCATTCTTTTGTTTTCACAAGTTACCAACTTGCTCTTGGGTAGAATAAGGTGCTGATTCTGACCAAGAAAGAACTCTGGTTTTAGAGATCCATCTTGTAATTGAGACCATTGGATAGCTTTGTGTGACAGTTCTCAGATTTAAATTCCTACAGGTGGGGAAAGGAGAAAGTAAAGCTTTTCAGTAAGGAGGACCCTTAGTCATGCTCTCCATGCAATATATAGACCCTTTAATTCAGAGGCTTTGTTTTCTGAGGTAGGCTGTCTTCAACAGCTGATCAGCATCTCAAAAGACAGATATCAGGTGAAGGTGTCAAATCTCTGGAACTTGTCTTCACCATCTGCTCTAAAGCACCAAGGCTTCAGGATGCACTACAAAGCCTATGTACTCATTTATACATCAAATGAGTAGCTTGAGCAAGGGGAAGGAAAGCAATGTTAATTGTAAGCAGTCACTTTAAAGTCATATTTTTACTCTATTTTTTTTATCTCTGACAATAACTTTCAGGGGATAGTCTACCCAGCTGGAAACTATACCAACCCTCCCTATGTGGCAGCTCCCTTCACTCTCCCAGACCAAAGCGACTCCATGCTCTACCTTGCCTTCTCTGAGTATTTCTTTCAGACATCCTCATTTGCTTACTACACCACAGGGGCCTTCAACATCACCATTACAGAGGAGGTGAGTAGGACACAGAGGAATGGGGTCAGAGTGGCTCAGGTCATCCAAGATGGGGCTTTGACCTGACAGTTGTCAGTACATGGCAGTATAAAGTTGCTAACTGGCCTGTGAAGTCCTGAGACAGTAGATCAGAAACACCAGGGTACTGTTATACTCTTTTATTATACTCTATACAGATGCCTCAGGCCACAGCCAGGGTGTCTAGTTCTGCCGAGCAAGGTACCACATGCTGACAGCTTTACTACAAAAAAGAAGGGTTTTGTAGACCTGAGGCATAAACTTTTTCTGAAATGGACAAAGTATTTACTCTGGGGAATTTAGGAGCCTCTGTGGCTGTTTTCTGGGGGGTCTTTACAGACTGAAATTACTGCAGGGGCCATGGAAGCAAAGCACATGTCAAAGCACATCCGCGGTGGCTTAGAGGCTAGCAGGCTTAGCTATGCTGTCTCCAGGAGGTTCAGTAAATCCCAAAACCTATAGATTGCAGCACAAACTGTAATGAAATTAAGCATTTTCTTTCCCAGGAAGTATTTTGGCATATATTATTGGGAATCAGCTCTAAGTATACTGAGTTCCTTGAGAATATTTCTGTGAGGTACAAAATCAAAGATTCATTGAAATGACAGTAGTAATGCATTTGGAGAAAAGCTGACCATGAAGGCAGGATCTGATAAATTCATTTGTTTTCTACTTTTTTTTTTCTACAGACTTGCAGCTATTTTAATATGAGCACAGAGATATTTGGCAGTATCATCCCTGAGGTGAGTGTCATTATTTCCACGGACTCTTAGGAAACCACCTGATGCAGGTGTCAGAAACCTCACTACAGGTGTATTCCAAAGGCTTGTAGGGTCAGCAGAACTCTTGCACTGGAGAAGCAGGAACATGTATGCCTTGTAACAGATGGGCCTTGTCACCTCTCACCCCCACAATGAGTTGAATTACTTGCACTGTTACCAAACTTGGCCCATAATCTTGTACATCAATCTTTACTCTGGGCACTGTGCCCAAGCCACAGCTGTTCCCTTCTAAAACCATCTCTTGACCAGAAAAGGCTTCCAGTTACGAGTCCTGCTTAGAAAGACTTCTGAGAGGACCTCAACTCAGAAATAACACCTTCCTCCTGCCCAAACCTGCACAATTGTCTTTGCTTCACTGGTAGCCTGTGACTGACTAGCAGAAAGGAATCCAGTAAAGACCTGAGAAGGGACTATAGTGGCCACATGCAAGAAACTGAGCTAACAGATGGGCAGGAAACATTACATCTATGGAATAGACAAGGCAGATGCACAGGATTTCCATTCATTTTAGATGGAGGAGATTAATATAACAGGACAGAGAATATGGGCATGCATGGCTTCCACCAGCCTTCTCAGGCAGAATGAGAAACCAAAATATGAGACATGAATGCTGAGGTTGGATGATACTGGACTCATGGTTCGAAGAACTTCATATACTTGTATGCTTCCCAGATGATATGAAGTTCCTTCCTCAGAAATCAAAGAATGCTTCAAGGACAGTCATCATATGGTCTGCTCTGTAAAATGGCGTGAGCATTGATGTTAATGTTCCACACCCTCTGTTCTAAGTAATGAACTTGATGGGCCTACTCACTCTTCAGGCAATGGACAGAGTGAGGCTCCTCTGAGGAGAGTCCAGAGAGGACCTGTCTCATGATATGTGTCAATCTCAAAGTGAATGACTCCTGAGCAATTTTATTGTGTGACTCATGCATCGCATTAATGTTCCTTTCCTATGTTCACAAATGAATATTTAATTTCTCTCAAAGTGATATAGAAGAAATTGTATCCCTAAAGGGGAAAGAACTTTTGACTGCACTCCTGATGTGGCCAAGACGGTTAGTTTATCACCACAGAAAAATTCTACTTCCTGCTTGCTTGAAAGAATTACCTAGACAAAGTTTAAGAAGTGGGCCTCATGAAGATCAACAAGGCCAAGTGCAAGGTCCTGCACCTGAGTTGGGGCAATCCCTGGCATTAATACAGACCAGGAGATGATGTGATTGAGAGCAGTCCTGCAGAGAAGGATGTGGGCAAACTGGTGGATGAAAAGTTGGATGTGAGCCAGAAATGTGTACTCGCAGCCCATAAGGCCAACAGTATCCTGGGCTGCATCCAAAGAAGCACGGCCAGCAAGTCAAGGGAGGTGACTCTGTCCCTCTACTCTGCTCTGGTGAGATCTGACCTGGAGCACTGTGTCCAGCTCTGGAGTCCTCAGTACAAGAAGGACATGAACCTGTTGGAAGTAGGTCCTGAGGAGGGCCACAAAAATGATCAGAGGGCTGGAACACCTCTCCTGTGAGGAAAGGCTGAGATAACTGGTGGTGATGTTCAGCCTGGAGAAGAGAAGGCTCCAGGGAGACCTTACTGTGGCCTTTCAGTACTTAAAGGGGGCCTATAAGAAAGATGGGGACAATCTTTTTGGGAGAGTCTACTGTGACAGGACAAGGGGTAATGGTTTTAAACTAAAAGAGGGGAGATTTAGACTAGATCTAAGGAAGAAATTGTTTACATTGAAGGTGGTGAAACACTGGCATAGGTTGCCCAGAGAGGTGATGGATGCCCCATCCCTGGAAACATTCAAGGTCAGCTTGGACAGGGCTGACCCCATGCCCTAGATCAGGGCAACCTGATCTAGTTAAAGATGTCCCTGCTTACTGCAGCATGCTTGGACTAGATGACTGTTAAAGGGTCCTTCCAACCCAAACCATTCTATGATTTTATGATTCTATGATTTATGTTAGCAGCTGTCCTTAACCTCATCTTAAGGAACTACTTCAAAATGATTGCTTCAAGAATGAGAAAAGGCAGTATTCTGATCTGTTCTACAAGAAAAACATTTTTTTTGTCTTGGAATCTTACAGGTAGCTGAATATTCCATTACGCCCTACCCAGTGATGTTGAAGCTAATGGCTACTGAAACACCTATCGTCAGCTTGGAGCAGGATTCCTTCACAGTAGAGATTCAGGGCTCCATGGAGGTGTTTGCTGTTCTGCCAGACTCAACCACCCAGTCGTTGTTCACAATGAACATAGTAAGTACAACAAACAAGGTGACCTTTAACTCAGAGTTAAATATGTTTGTTCATTCCTTCTGTTAAAACTCTGTACAAGAAACAAAGTGCCAGATTTCTAGTACTTAAACATGCAAATTCCTCTTAGTCACAGCTGGTGCCTGTGTGGCCTCACTTAACCTATAGGACATTTCTATGACAAGGAACATTTTCCTATAGAGGGACAAAAATCCAAACATATAGTGCCTCTGATTAACCCAAATTTTGTTCTCTGGAATGACAGTTCCATGGGCATGAGTCATGCTCCTTGGCAACTTGTTCATTTAACAGAAAATGTGCTTGATTAGTGAAATCTCATTACCCCCATTTCAGCTCTTGTCAGTGCTGTTCAGATCAAGCAGACATTTACTGTGTGCAGCCTTCCATGGGTCAGGGGCTAGGGAAAAAGTTGCATCTACATGAAACAGCTTCTATACATAACTGGGAAGATGGTATTTCTGTATTTGTGACTAATTCACAGCAAGAGTCCTGTTTTTTTCTGTCTGGTAACCCAGGGTTTCTTTCTTCTGCAGGCAGCCAACACTAGCATTGCTCCGAATATATTTGACCAGAAATTGATGGGCTCACTATGTTTAAACAGGTAATTCGACCTGGGATGGAAAGGATTTCCAGCCATTTGGAAGTGTTAGCAATACCAACATTAGCAGTTTAGGTGCATGATCAGATAACCATAATTTAATGAATGTGTTTCCCTGGTGAGTTCATCTCTGTTAGATTCTCCAATTCTCTATGTGGCTGTACCTGTACAGGTTGGAGGAGTCAGGAAGCTTCTCTGTGACAACTGCCACAGGCCCCAAAGGTCTGTCCACCAGCTGTGAATTGCTGCAGGGCAGTGGTCTCATTGGACTTCTCTGCTCCTGACATCTACTCTCTCCTCTGACTTAGATAAATGAAGTGTGCAGGGCAGTTACAATGACCATAAATCCTTTGAGAGCTTCTTTCATCCATTTCCAGATGGCAAGACGCAACTGCTTTCTAGCACACCTATGCCAGGAAAGTGCAGAGGGGTCCAGGACATGGTAAAGAACCTGGACCCCTGCAGTTCCCCTACACTGATATTCTTATAGTGGAGATTTTCTAGCTAAGGCACTGCAACTCCCAAGGGTCAGAAAGCTGGAGACCAAGGGCTTGGGCATTTAGCCATCTAATATGTCACATTTTAGAGAGAGAAGCTCTGTACAGCAAGACCTCACAGCTGGCAAGTGGGATCCTGATTTCACAAAAGTCTCTTGGGATGACAGTTACAGGGTTAGGAATACGCAGAGTTTATCAGGGCACAGAGATGAAAGGAATTTAAGGAGGATAGTGCTATTAGCATTTTTAGCAGCAATACTCAGAAAGAAGAATCTAGAGTGTGCTGAGGGCTGGGATTCTGGTTCTGTGGAAACTCAGAATCATGTTTTGGATACATGTTTGTATCTTTGAATAAGTACTTGAATTTGGAAACCAAGCCATTAACAACAGCCATCAGCAGCTGTACCATACGATTAATATAAATTTTCTTCCCACCCCAGTAAGGCTCACATCAAAGCATTATGTAGATGTACCAAAATCCTTGCAAAATATCTGAAAGCCTGCAAGTCCTTGATGCTAGCCCTGGTAAAGCCATTGTCAGTAGGATTTCCAAAATACAGCAGAGCAGGAGAAGTGCACTCACACTGCTGGCTACAGCCGTCCCAGCGTTATGCTTCTGGACACGCGCTCAGCAATGCCCAAGGACCCCTTTCTCTACGAGGCAGTAGCACTGTGTAAAATACATTGCTTCCAAAGTCTCTTTACAGATGTTTCTTCGGGCCTGGAGCTCTACAGCAGTGACTGCACATGACTAGTGTGGTTACCCTTTCTAGTGACTGACTCATCTTGTTTCACTTCTTTCCCTCAGGCTCCAGTTCTCCCTAGCCCACTCCAACGTTGGCTTTTTTGAGGTAAGCAGATAGTTTAAGCACATAGGAAATGCAAAATAGGAATATTAGTGATATCAAAGCTAAAGAGGAAGCAGCTAAATTTTATTTGTATTTCTAAATCCTTTGGCTTCATTCCTGGGTGGCTCTTCTCCTGTCTTCTGGCAGCCACCTCTCTGCTGTGGATTTAAAAGTGTATTCTTTGGGGTAAGTTAGTGCTCTGAAAATGAGACATTCTGTAGTTTCCCTGGCTGGTGTACCATATTTCACCAGTAAGCAGAGAGATCTCTCAAATCACAGCAGTGGGAACACACCACAGTAACCTCAACAGCAGCTGGAGCAGCGTGCTGCCTAAGCGGTCAAGGCAGGACAGAGGCTGGGGAGCTCCATGAGGTGCACTGGTGCTCGTCACAGATGCTCAGAATTACAGCAGGAAATGGGAGCCAAAATATAGTCTCAGATGCCTGAAATAGTGCAGTTGTAGACTTGCAGGGGAAAACCCTGCCTCCACAGAGAGCCATGTAGTTCTGAGTATAATCAATCAGTTCTGAGTAACTGAGGAGAAAGGATTAAAACTGTTCTGGTCCTGCTTTGCTATTGGTGATAAATTATCTCATAAATAATAGAAACAGACTGGTTTACACGAAAATGTTGTCCAAGCATGATCAGAGCCATTTGCGTTTTGCTTCTCACTTCCTTTGCATCACTCCAAAGACTTAAAATTCAAAGGTCACTTGAGCTTATGACTCTTTTTGGGTCAAATGAGAGCTGGCACTTGAACGTGAGCCTACTAGGATTAGGGCATGACAGTTCTACTGCTATCAGGAAGCGATGGCTAACTTGTTTTCCTTGTCTGTGTCAGATCTCACTTCTGGAGAACATCCTGTCATATATTTTACAGACTGAAGTCATCCCATCAGCTAACGGTAAGGCTGTATTTCAAAAGCTTCCAGCAGAGTGGGCTATTCTAGGAACTTCTACTGACTTTGTGTTTAAGTTTCCAGTTCCCATTAACTTGAGTGGAAAATGACCATCAGGCAGTAGGCAGTGGAAGGGGAAGACTGCTCTGTAGGGGTGTAAGTGTGCTCTCACTGACACTGTTCTAAAAAAAAGGGCTTGGAAACTCATCATTCATCTGCCTCACTCAAGGTGGCCCTGATGCATCAGTGAGAAGCAGCACGTCTCTCTAGTCTGCACACCTGCCTGAGGCCACTCTGTGTGAAGTGCATTCCTCTTTGTTAGACCAGCACAGGGCTTTTGCCTCTCATAAATCTTATTTAAGGCCCTGGAGGGAAACAGAGCTTTGTGCCAGCCCTCTGTACCTTCGCCTTCCTTAATTAATGGAGACAAATGAGACCAGGTTCTAAAGAGCTGTTACTAACGATCCCCCAGGTCACTAGGGACAAATCACTGAGTATGTCATCTGCTGAACGTCACATGCTGTGGTCTGGCTGCGACACTCTGCCAAGAGAAAAGCATCTGTAACTTTTTCCTCATTGGCAAATTAGCACCGTATCTACCTTCCAGGGTTGCTTGTGAAGATGAAGAGGTTAATTGTTGTAAATTACCTCAAAATCTCTAGATAAACAGGTTTGTTGAAGAGCAGGTATTTATAATCTTTCCAATGCACACCTAAATTACTGGTTTTGTCTTTTTTTTAAGCTAAACTGTCAAAAGGATTCCCTCTTCCCAATCTGGCCAATGTTACCCTGACAAGACCTCACATTACAATTGTACAGGTGAGATTTTGACAATGTTGTGAAAAGGTTATTACTCTTCTTTTTTTTTTTTTTGGCTAGGCATTTATTAACTGACCATGCAAGAAACTTGATGGATTTGAGTTAGTTTAGCTGTAAAATCTCTGGGTTTAAAATGAGATCTGTAAAAACGGTAAAAACCTGTTAGAAACAAATTTATCTTTCTTTGAGAAGAAAAGCTAGAACTGCATGAAATACATAACTACAGAGTGATCAAATGCACAGCTTCCTCAGCCTTTCCAGTTGCAACTGAATTTGAAAACAGGTCTATCTTTAACATTTCATTCAAGTTTGGCCAATCAAGTCAAACTGGAGCTGTTGCTCTCAATGCAGCCCTGATGAATTGAACAGGAATAGCTGAAATATGAGAGGAAGGTGAGTTCAGTTTTGTGCACCTAGGATTACTGGCTTTTGTTAATAATTGGTGATAATGGCTGAGGTTATTAGTCAAAAGTAATTAGTGAGCTCTCAGAAGATATTCTTTGCCTTCTGGTTATTCTTCCCCAAATCACACTGTATTCTGCGCCCCTCACAACACGCTCTAGCCCTTAGTTTGAAGATAGGGAATACTGCTAATCAGTACGTCAGAGCACCGCTGACAAACGAACTCTCAGAAAATGGGAGGCCAGTTACTTTTCTCCACCTGTTTACCAGCTTCTCAGTTATTTCCAGCCTTGCAGAGACAGTCTCAGATCCTGGCTGGTGGTTAAGCACAAAGCACAACTCAGGAAAGGAAACACAAAGGGATATTTAAATCTTTCTTTGCATCCCACTTACCTGGCAGCAGCCAGCTATGCAGTCCCTACAAAATATAATTGCTTGGAGACTGCTTTCAGTGCCACTAGTTGCCAACAAGCTAATAGACTAATTATGAATGAGGGATTTGAGTTGTTCTCTGGGGCCCATTCCCCACCTCACTTTCTCTAATCAGCCTCCTCATCAGTAATTAGGAATAAGAGAGGACACAAGAGAATTGTTATACCCTATCAACAGGAATGGGATTCCTACTTAAAAGCTAGTTCTATAGTATCCCCTTCCAGCCCCAGCCTATTGACTATGGTCAAGAGGAAGAAAGACAATTCCTCCTTCTTTTCATAGATAACCATGTCAGATTGTGATGGGCTGCTCTCTGCAGGTTCCTTGCTCTGTATGCACTGATGATGGGGGAAGCCTTAGGGACAAGTTTTGATTAGATGACTGATTCTTAAGTGGCTCAAATTAGGTAAAAAATAATCCCACCTTGTGATGGTTGACAAGGTGCCTGAAGGCTCAGAAGAACTTTCCTGTGTAGGCTGTAGGATCTTTAGTTGTCCCTTCTGTTGCTAGCATGGTGCAAGGGGATAGCACCCAGGGAAAGATGGGGCTCTTTCGCAAAGGTCAAAGGGCAGAGCTTAATAAAACTTTTTACTTGCAAGGTTCAGCTGTTCTCAGTAGTTTTTCTGACCTTTAACACTAAGATTGAGTAGAAATTTAAAAAAAACACAAACAAAAAAACCAAAACAACCACAACAAACCCAAACAAACAAAAAACCCCTTTGTTTTGTAATTCATAGCACTTCAGTGACTGTTCTTCTCCCCACAGGGATACATGTTGATTTCTACTGATATCCACTACAGACACTAAAGGAGAAGAGAGACCATTTGTTAAGCATGAACTTCAAATCAATAATGTGACTCTGAAGGCTAAACACACTGTCCAGTTCTGCCAAAATGTGTGACTTAAGCCTTACAAGGGCATCGTCCTGGCTGGGGTGATGCGGAGAGGCAAAGCAACCTGATGGAATGGTTGGGCTGTGCAACACTGGTAACAAGCAGACCCAGAGGAGAACATGCCACACACACTTGGCATTATTTATTCTGGAGTTTAACTGATGTAAAAATGTTTTTAAGATTAATCCCTCTCTTGAAATACAGTCTTGTCTATACACTTCCAGAGAGGTTGTGCAGTCTCTCAAATGAAGGAAAAGTACATCGTCAAAATGCCGCTAGAGCAGGCATGCTGCTCATCTGTTTCTACCATAATTATTTTAAATAACTTCCTTCTGAACATGACTCAGTATGAAGTGAGCCATCTCCAGAACCTCACCAGACTAGGATCTCTGCCTCAATTACACAGGAACTAAAATTTTAGCAGTTCCTGAACTAAACTGCTAACATAAATCTTAACAAAGATGCAGAAGCAGTCCAAGAAAGAAGAGAAAAAGAGTAGCACTACTACTGCCTTTGATAGTCCCTCTCACCCTATGACTCTTCAAATCCTTGTGTCTGTCATGTCCCCTGTTGAGGACTTCTTAGCCAGGTTAGATACATTTAACTCCCTGAATGTTTCTATGTAAGTCTTACAAGTCTAATCCTTCAACATCTCTGGATTCAATTCATCTCTGTATTGAAATAGTTACAGCTACTTTACTTCCTATTTCATATTGGTTTGTTGTCTTACCCTCTTTCTTCCCTTTCTTTTTCAATACTTTATTAGTGTGCAAATCTGAACACAGTTCTGCAGAGGGATATGCCTGCCCTGCAATGCCCAGGGTCTTATTCTTTGGCCAAGCCTGAATGGGAAGCAGGCTCAGGACTCCCAAACTAGTACTGACAGAGGAGAAACAAGGGCTGGGACACCACATCCCACTCTGTTCTGCTGCTTCTGGCAGCCCCAAACCACCCCTGTGCAAAGCCCCATCCACTTGGCGTGGCAGCCAGACCCTAGCTGTACCCCAGGCCCTGGCCTTCCCCACGCCTCTCACTTCTCCTTTTCAAGCCAAGACTATGCAGCTGCTTTCCTCATGCTGAGGTAACAGTTGATGATGGGGTGCAGGCTGTAGCTGAGCAACTCCACCCATTCACCTGCAGCAGTAGTACCTAAATACCCCACTGGCTGAAACTGCCCTGCCCCAGGGGACAGCTGGGACACACACAGATCTTTTGTTGGCCACAGGAACATGAAAAAACACTTGTCCTTCCACAAAGCCAGACCAGAAGCTCTATGCCATGTGCGGATAGAACACTCAGGCACAAACCCAAGCTCCTTCATAGAATGTTTTAGGCTGGAAGGGACCTCCAGAGGTCATCTGGTCCAATGTTCCTACACAAGTAGGGATATCTCTACCTAGGTCAGGTTGCTCAGAGCCCNGCCCTTTCCACAGGACCCCAGCACGGCCCAGGCCTGCGCTCCCCTTCACACCCTTGCCCCCTCGAGTACCGGGTGCCCCACGTGGGCCACCCCACTGCTGTGAGCAATGCCCCTGGGGGCCGGGCAGGGCGCATCTCCACCAGGCCGGAGCACCTCCAGGCCTCACGGCGTCATGCCCGGCCTGAGGCTGGGGTGAGGGAGCGACAGGGTGCCAGCGAGCCGTGTGGCAGAGAGGGCCTCTGACCACGGGCGGCGGGGCAGGAGACAAGCGGCCTCCCCTGAGCCGCCCCAGCCGGGCCCGGAGCCGCGGCCGCGCCCCTCCCACCTGCAGGCTGTCCCGCCGCGGGACGCCAGGGGGCGCTGGCGGGAGCCACCTCCCGCCGAGGGAGTTTGACCCTCGGTGGTTCCCGTCCGCTGCCCTGCCGCGTCTGGATCTGCATGACCCTCGGCGGCCGCCGTCGGTTCCTGCCGTTGGCCGGGTGCTGGCGGCCGCGCTGACGCGGAGTTGCCGACCGGGAGCGCCGCCGCCATGAGCCGCAGCTACAACGATGAGCTGCAGTTCCTGGACAAGATCGACAAAAACTGCTGGCGGATCAAGAAGGGCTTCGTGCCGAACATGCATGTGCGTGGGGGGCGTGGGGGGGAAGGTGGGCTGGAGCCCCTGGGTGCCCGGGCGGGAGGGGAGGGCCGTGGGAGGCTCGGCCCATGCCGGCCGCCCTGACACCTCTCCCCGCAGGTGGAGGGCGTTTTCTACGTGAACGACCCCCTGGAGAAGCTGATGTTCGAGGAGCTGCGCAATGCCTGCCGCGGTGGAGGTGCGTCCGGCGGGGGACGGCAGGCTGGGGCCATCTGACCCGGGGTTTCCTCACACGCTCGTTGCCGTGGCCTCAGAGGCCTCACTGATCGCCTGGGTTCACACCACGTCCTCCATGGGGTCAGGGTGTAGCAGGGGCAGTGGGAGCAAGCCCAGGACACGTCCCAGCTGGCAGGTCTGGAGGGGCAGCAAACGGGAATGAGTTTTCTCGCTGTGCCAGCCCCTGCAGCCTGGAGAGCTGCACAGGGCTGTCACCTCAGCTGGAGCATGTCCCGAGTCCAAATCAGGTGAATGGGCGCAGCCTTGCCAGCTGTTCTCTGTGCTCTGGAGCGTTCCCTGAATGCCAGGTCTCAGAGTCTACTTTGGTGAGGGATGTAGCCCAGGCCTGTCTGTTCTGTGCAGTGCTGGAATGAAAGGCTGGATCCAGATCCGTCAGCTGGGCTGGTGGTAACACACTTCTGGTGTTAGCACAGATTGGTCAGCATTGGTAGTAGTGCAACAGAAAGAGGATTTTAGTGTAATGCCTCATTTAACGAAGCTGCAGGTCATGCATAATGCTAGGTGCTTTATACCAGATGAGAATACTTGCTGGTGGCTGACTTTAGGTTTGCCAGTGTTTTAAGCAACCTCTTTAGAAAGTGCTTCATTGTAATTACAATGGTAAGTTATCAGACTGATTACCTTTTTTTGTCTTCTCTTTCTCAGGTGCAGGTGGCTTTTTGCCTGCTATGAAACAGATTGGGAATGTAGCTGCATTACCTGGTATTGTTCATGTGAGTAACTGCTCTGAAAATTTGCTCTTCTTCTGTTCCTGTTTGCCAGGGATTATTGTCTTCCAAATGGGAACTCTTGTGGGAAGGGGTATAGACAAGTTCTTTTCAAGACAGTCTGTGTGTTAGGAGCCCGTCTCTGAGTAAGGAGTGCTTGCAAGGGCAGGCTGTAGAACTAAGTTGTCAGAAAGGGAAGTATCCACTTACTTCATTGGCTGCCTTTTGGCCTGAAGTCTTTTTAAGCATTGCTCTATGCAGCTTCAGTTTGCTTGAGCCACCTTTCCCCATTGCTCATATTATCAATATGTTTCTGAGTTGCCTCTACTGACCTGGATTGCATGGAGAAGTGAGGAGAGAGCAGGAGGTGATACTGTCTGTATTACTGCTGCTGCCCTAATGTTGATAGTGAGCCTTCCCATGCACCCAACACTCTTTTCCCTCACCCTTCCCTTCCCACTTTTGGAGTGAAGCATTAGATGTGATGATGTAGGAGGAAGGTACTGGGCTGTGTCACTTTTCAAGAAGTGCTGAGTACAATGTGGAAATGATCTTTCACACATTCAGTATTGGATATATTAATAAGTAACAAATAACAGAATTTTTTAATTATTATTGTTTGTCTTGGTGACTTGGTAAAAGTTTTGAAATTCTGGCTACAGTAGAAGGCAGCCCATCATGCTCATAAAATGCCTTAGTGGTCAATCAAAAAAGGAGTAAGGTAGAATAGTAACAACCTGTTAAAATGGGAATTTTGGCTGGTAGTTTGTAGGAGAGATCATTTGTCTATTCAAATCTTCACTTTTTACTTCCAAACCAAGACATTCCTTGGTGATGGCAAGGGAAGATAGAAGCAGCACATAATCCCACTGAAAATTACTGTTCTATTGAGTGTATGGTAATAGTTTACCACACATTGGAAAGTTCCAATTTCTGACAGCTTTCTGGATATTTGGGGCTTTTTGTTTGTTTGCTTAAATAGATTGTGGAGTGGTTTGTGGTGTCCTAATCTAAACTTGCAAGGCTAGACACACCTTGGACTTGTGGAGCTCGTTCTTTAACAATGTGAAAAGGTTCCATAAAAAGAACTCTTTCACACATTAAAATGACACAGCTCTTGTCTTGTCAAGATCACCAGGATATCATCCTAAAAGGATGACTTTTTCCTGCCTACAGGGTGCAGCCTTGGGCCAGTGTTGGATGACACAGCTAAGAAGAGAAAATGCTGACTGTTTTATGATTCCATTTTGTAGCACTGACCTCTTCCCTTGTTAGCTTACAGTATTTAAATATTGCAGATGTCTCTAGATGGATCTTGGTAAAGACAAACTCATCTTCACTCTTAGCTTCTGCTTTAGGCTACTCATAAGCTATTGCCTGTGTAAGTGTTGAATGCAAGGACTCTCTTGAGTCCAAGAAAAAGCTGGGTTAGAATTCAGTTTGAGATCACAACTCCTACAGTGCCTGAGCTCCTCTTAAATTTTCTTGAGATCTGGTCCATAGAGCCAAGAGGGCTTCTCAGCTGAGTAGCCACTGGCTGTTTGGTTCAGAGTGAGAACTGCTCTCTGTGTTCTTTGACTATCTGTCCTGTAACTGCAGGAGTTTAGACACTTGCCTGAATTGATGTGTTTACTCCTTCTGCATCTGAACATCCATTCTCTTTTTGGTATGTGTGTTTGCAGATGTGACATCCACTGCCACAAGGCAAAGCATAACCAGGGTGGTTCTGTTTAGCATAGAGTTTCATAAAACTTCCAAATTTCCTTCTTTGTCTTTCAGAGATCAATAGGCCTTCCAGATGTCCACTCTGGCTATGGGTTTGCCATTGGCAACATGGCTGCCTTTGATATGAATGATCCTGAAGCAGTGGTTTCACCAGGTAAGGATGACTGACTTAACCTGCGCTGACAAATATCTGGGATGGCATAAAAATACTCTTTGAAATGGCAGGTCTCTAAGGTACTTTTTATACAGAACCAAAGAAAAAAATACCTGAATTGTAGGGAGTTAAAAGGTGCTTCTTGCACTCAGAATCTTTATTCTTTGTAGACCAGATGGTTACACTGAAAACATCTAAACAGTACAGAGAGAATTGCCCTCGAGTTTTTGGCTTGGGCTCATGATACCCACAGTGTTGAAGGGGGAGCACAAAACTTTGAACTTGGGTTTCACCAGGTAGATAAAGAACTGATGTTTTTCTTTAAGCAACATTTGAAAACATCTTTTGGGAATATTTCTGCACTTTAGTAAAAATGTGACCTTAAAATATGTCTGTCTTTTTATTAAACACTTGGGTCTTATTAAATACTAAGAATTAAGGAAAAAACTAAGCACTGGAGTTTAATATTCCTTGTAAGTTTTTATCATTTATTTTAACTAGTTATTATTTATTTCAGTGAAGAGTCAAAAATATTTTGCTTTCAAGGACTTACTTCCAAGAACTTCTTGCATCAGGGAGCCATGCTAAGATCTGTCACTTTTCTTCTGACCTTAGGCAGAAGAACAGGAACATCCGCTACTTTCTATGGACAGTATGTTTTATAGTTGTGTCTACTTCTCTCTGTACTTGCTGGAGCAACTTTCTAAACACAAGGCTCTGTAGGCAATAGTACGGCTATGTCAAATGCTTGAGAGTCAAAAACTGTGGTTCTGTCACAGAGTTTTCAAGTTTTTCTCTGCAAAACTACACTTTGGTTGTCTTGAAATCTGAGACTTCGTGTAACTCTATTAAAATGAAGCTTAATGCAGTTCAGCTTTTTTCCCAGTATTGTGTCAGAAAGAAGGTGTCAGATCACAGCATTCAGTCTGTTTGCTCTGGCAGCAGGGACACTGATTTAAGATGAATATTCAGCAAGTGCTTACCATCAGCACACTTTCTTTATTAAGTCCATGGCCTTTCTACACGTCTAGGTGGTGTTGGATTTGACATCAACTGTGGTGTCCGCTTGCTGCGCACAAATCTGGACGAAAGTGACGTGCAGCCTGTGAAGGAGCAGCTCGCCCAGGCAATGTTTGATCACATTCCTGTTGGTGTTGGCTCCAAAGGTGTAATCCCCATGAATGCCAAGTAAGAGAATGACTTTGTGTGCACATTGCTAGAGGGAACTTTTCTGGTGTTTGTTTTGATGAAAGGTTAATCAGTGGGAGACTTTAAGAAAGAAAAAGTAATTCTAAAACTCTTCCCATTCTTTCTAAGTATGTGCTTTACCAGGAGAACTGGCTTAATCAGCAGTGCCCAAAGTCTGCTGTTTCTTCCTCCATTTGAAACCCTAAACTAAAAGTTCTTGAAAGGTTCTCATTTCTTCTTGAAAACTTCCATGAACATAGAGGTATTTTTTTTGAAACATAACAAAGAGTTAAAACTAATGACCTATCTAAGGGTAATATGTTTAAAGAGCTTGGTATTCATGAAGTAGGACTTCTTAGGGGAGTCAGGGGCTGATCATAAAATCATAATTTAGACCTCTTGATGTCATCTCACCCAATTCCTTGCACTAAGAAGGAGTTTAACAACAGTTACATTGGGTTGCTCAGGGCCATATCCAGTGGGGGTGTGAGTATATCCAAGGATAAGCACCTTATGCAGGTGTTTGCTAATCGCAGGGATTTGGAAGAAGCACTAGAGATGGGTGTGGACTGGTCTCTCCGGGAAGGCTACGCCTGGGCAGAGGACAAGGAGCACTGTGAGGAATATGGAAGAATGCTGCAGGCTGATCCCAACAAGGTCTCCTCAAGAGCAAAGAAGAGAGGCTTGCCTCAGGTAATGTTATGTAATGTAGTGAGCTATGAATGCTCCCAGCATTCAAATTTAAAGGTTAGCAAGTAGTTCTCTAATACTGTGTCTTGTCTTGAGATAATGGGGCCATTTCTGAGTAATTCTTGACAGAACTGTAACAGGGAAATGATACTGGGCATACCTGAGGTCCCTGGGGCCATCAGTTTTTCATCAGTTAACACCTGGAACAGGAACTCCTGTTTGGTAGCATTTCCACATAGGTTTGTTTTTAAGAGACAGGCAAGTTATTCTGCAACTTTTCTCCTTGTTTGCTGAGCAAATTAATAGCAGGTCAAGGAAGGGTATCATAGTAAATGGAACTATCTCATAACTTTGAATTGCAGTTCAAGGGTTGGATTTCATTTCTATACATAGTGTCTCATTGCTTTGTGTGGAACACTTTTGAAATGGCTATACTAATGCTACCATTTGTAAATCTTTCTTTTATATGGCTTCTTGAGTTTTATGAATTGTAGTGCTGCAAGATTATAGCACTTTAACCTCAAAATACTCTTATGTCCTCAGTTTTCAAATTTGCCTCCCAAATAGGTGATCATCTGTTACAGTTTAAAAAAATGGGCTTGGAAATGAAATACCTTGTTTTAATCTACTGAAAGGGTGTAAGTACCTAATTAAGAGTATGTTGTAACTTCTTGTGGAGTTATAACCAAGTCTAAGACTGTATGTCTGCCTTGCTGGTACAAATTGAAGAGGAATCCTCAATGCTCTGTACTCTTCCCATCTTTTAATTAGGCCCAAATAAGTTGGAAAAAAGTGGCAACACAATCTGTAGATCCTGGTCCTTTTGTTTAATCACAGTCTTGTTCCAACACTAAAAATAGTTATAAATCTGAACAAAGAGAATAGTGATGATGTGACTGTGTTCTGCTTCCTTCCAGTTTATATGGGGACTTTTGTTTTCCTGGAAAAACTTCTCTAAAACCAGGATCTTGCTGTAGCAATCTGCCCTACTGCCCATATTGCCATAGCTCTCCCCTTGCTCCCAGATGCTGCTTTACTAGCACTGTCTGATCACTATATTGTGATTGGCAGCTGGGGACCCTGGGAGCAGGAAATCACTATGCCGAGATCCAGGTTGTGGATGACATTTACAACGAATATGCTGCCAGGAAGATGGGCATCGACCACAAGGGGCAGGTGTGCGTGATGATCCACAGCGGCAGCAGGGGCCTGGGCCACCAGGTTGCCACAGGTAAGATCTGACTGGTGTAGGTACCTTGAGTGAAGCAAACTTCTTAGTGTGGTCCTGTCATTGACAGTAAATTCTAGCACCAAAGAGTGTTGCTTACAATGTAATTGCTGAGTCTGTTTTGAGTAGCCTTGACAGGGGTTGTCCGTTTGCAAACAATTGATAATATTCTGTCACAGATTTGCTTTTGCATTTGAGAAGAAGCCATAGGTTTGACCATCAGACAGATGAGTTCAGTTTTAGAATATAAATTCTACACCCATGTTCATCTCACAGATCGAAACAAAATTAAGAAGTCACTTAGACTTACTGTGTTTATTTCCCAGATGCATTGGTGGCTATGGAAAAAGCAATGAAACGGGACAAAATCGTAGTGAATGATCGGCAGCTGGCATGTGCCAGGATTGCCTCTGTGGAGGGGCAGGATTACTTGAAGGGAATGGCAGCTGCTGGGAACTACGCCTGGGTCAACCGCTCGTCTATGACTTTCCTAACAAGACAGGTAGGAGCAGAGTTGTCTGATGCAAATATTTTGGTACACATCTCCTAGACATATGGAACACGGAGTAGCTGCAGTATTTAATGTAGTTTTCACCTTTGTGCTTCTTAAACTGTGTTCTTGAGAGGCTTACACAAAGCTGCAGTCATGGCAATCAGTCTGAAACCACTCAGCATCTCTGAATTGTACCTGCAGAAGCTACTTAAGCAATATTTTTGAAAATGCCTTGAAACGAAAGAAGAGGATGCAACAAAATTGTTTTTACACTGCTGAAGCCTTCTTTTGAGAGTTGCAAGAACCTGTCTAGCCGATGTCTGTTGAATTCCAGCATTAAAGCTGCCAGTGGGCAGATGAACAATCTAAACAGTCCAAAATTCTGTCTCTGTGGTACTCAATTCCATTTATGGCTGAATTTTACTGAAGCTGCTTACCTGTCATGCCAAGTGTTTAGGTTACTCACTTAGCAAGAAACACTTTCAAGCAAATTTGTTCCTTTTAGCTCCTGAAAGAGATGATAGATCTTCCACATGTACACAGCAGTTACTTTCTTGTATTTCACATCCTGGTTTGTTTTCTTTTTAGGCCTTTGCCAAGGTCTTCAACACAACCCCAGATGACCTTGATATGCATGTTATCTATGATGTGTCTCACAACATTGCCAAAGTGGAGCAACACGTAGTGGATGGAAAGGAGCGAACTCTGCTGGTGCACAGAAAGGGATCAACCAGGGCCTTCCCTCCTCACCATCCTCTTATTGCTGTCGATTATCAAGTAAGTTTAGCTGTGGGAGACTGAAATCAGAAGAGAATTCTGGATGAATCAGACAATTTTAGGGTTCTTAACAGAGATCTAAATGCTGTGAGTTCCTGTTTTGAGCTAACAGCAATGGAACCCTAGCAGAATAGCAACATTCTGCTTGCCTGTATGTTAAATCTTTGAGACGCTGAGATTCCTCTTCTGCTCCACATCCACAATGGTTGAAAGATCACAAAAAATCATAGAACGGTTTGGGTTGGCAGGGACCTTAAAGATCATCTAGTTCCAGCTTCCCACTAGACCAGATTGCTCAAGACCCCATCCAACCTGGCCTTGAACACATCCAGTGATGGAGCATCCACAACTTCACTTGGCAACCTGTTCCAGTGACTCACCACCCTAATAGTGAAGAACTTCCTTACATTTAATCTAAATCTCCCCTTGTCCAGTTTAAAGCCATTACCCCTTGTCCTATCACTACAAGCCCTTGTAAAAAGTTCCTCCCCAGCTTTCTTGTAGGCCCCCTTCAGATACTGGTAGGCTGCAATAAGGTCTTCTCAAGGAAGGAAGTGTTCCAAAATTAGACCAGGGTTTAGTGATTTGCCTTGTCTGTTGGACACAATTTTTTCAATCTGCTGGTCTACATCTTTCAGTGCAGTTAGTTCTCCAGAATTCTTGATACCAGGCACCTGAGGCAAGCAAGAATGCTCTGAAGGAATGTGAACTTGACCTCCTTTCCTGGAGATGTGGTTCTTCTCAGACTTTTACTAAGAATGAGATTTTTAGGCTTTTTCTTGGTGAATTAATACTTGTTTGCATCCACAGCTGACTGGACAGCCTGTTTTGATCGGTGGGACTATGGGCACCTGTAGCTATGTTCTTACTGGCACAGAGCAAGGCATGACTGAGACCTTTGGAACTACTTGCCATGGAGCTGTAAGTCAAAAAGTTGTTTCAGGGAAGGGATTGGAATGGACTGTTCAAGGGTATCCAGCACGTGATTCATCCACTGGCCATACAAGTAGAGAGGAGCCTTGCCACAGTAATCCAAGCCAGGATGACTGAAGGCTAAGTCTCTTGGTACCTTAATTAATAGTTTTGACTACACCTGCAGAAAATTTAGGGGATGCTTCTTTATACAAGGCAAAGGTTAGGATGAAGATGAGGAGAATGAGCTCCTTTTACCAAATTCTGGTATCTCTCAGCTAACAAGAAGGATTAACTATGCTGAGGCTGTCCATATAAAACTCCTCAGTAGTTACAGGAAGGTATTTTCTTTCCTGTTATTTACAGTGTGAGACAAAGATGATTGTGGAAGAGAACTAACTTTCAGTAAAACTCCAACTTGAACACTGTCTGACAAGTGGGTGGGTAAAAGGACACTTGCAGACTAGCACGTTATAAACATGGAGCTTTCCTGGCCATCCTACCAGACGTGGGGTTTTGCAGGAGCCCATCATCTAAAGTCTAAATTAATTTCCTGTTCTGTAGCTTACTGTGGTCTGTGCCCTCAGCCATTCTGTGTTTGCTTATAATGTAATAATGTTTTTCTTTAATAAGAAAGAGTTCTGTTTTTCCAAACCACTACGACAAATAGAACTCTCAAAACTTCTGTCTAGGGCCGTGCGCTGTCTCGAGCCAAATCTCGACGCAACTTGGACTTCCAGGATGTATTGGACAAGCTGGCTGACATGGGCATTGCCATCCGTGTTGCTTCTCCCAAACTGGTCATGGAAGAAGTGAGTTTAATATTTTGTTGTCTGTCTTGCTCTTTGGCTGAATGACCCTCCCTGACTTGATTCTTAACAGTGTGCTAAGTGATCACTAGTGCTCTAAATGTCCAGCTTGTGTGATTCCCAATACAGCTATCCTTTTTTTGTTGTTCAATAACATGAAGTCTTCTCTGCCCCTGAAATTCTGCTGAAAGGGGAGGTGTCTGTCTGACAGCTTTTGGGGGGGTATGTTTTTTTCCTCTTTTGCCTGCCGATAGGGATTAACCCCAAGAAGTCTTTGGTTGAACATCACAAAAGTAGTTACATTTTATGGGTTCCCTTCTTGGATTATGTTCTCCCAGCTCTAAAATTACTTTACAGTGCAGCTGTCATGTAGAGTATTAGCAGTATATGAGAGAACCGCCTCTTTTAAGATTAATTCTTGTATCTGCTCAAGAAGAAGATAACTTTGAATGGCCAGAAAATTGAATATTATAGTTTCCAGTTCCTCCGCATTAATACAATAGGGTCATTTCTGTTCACAACCTCACTCATAGAAGCACGTTAATCATTTGGAACTGTGCTATTATGGGCGTTGGTGTTGTACAAACACGTTGATCACATTAAAGTCTCCATTCAAGAGCAGCTTCCTTGTCAGAATGCTGAAGGAGGAAGCTGTAGAGTTCAACCCTGATTCCTGTCTAAGGGGCAGTGAAGATAAACCTTAAAGGCTATCTGTAAGGAGGAAGTTGGAGTGACCTCCTGACAGATAGTGAGGCTGGATGTTCTCACATGCTAGTGGACTGGGTTATCTGAGAATACAGGGGAAAATGAACCAAAATACCGAGTATTTTATCTGAAATATGAAAGCTTAATGGGAAACCTAAATATCTCAATAGGTTTCTTAGATACATAAGGTATACTTCTACACCCTCAATTCATATGACTCTACTTTTGCAAAAAGAAGAGGGGATATCAAAAGCCTACATCTATCTTCCTGTGACTTTGGGTTGTTTACAGTCTTCTTTTTTTTTTTCCTCTTCTCCCTCCAGGCACCAGAGTCTTACAAGAATGTGACAGATGTGGTTAACACCTGTCACGCAGCTGGCATCAGCAAGAAAGCCATTAAACTGAGACCTATTGCTGTCATCAAAGGCTAGGAACTGACAAGGCAGCAGAAATGCACGGACATCTCCAGGCCTTAATCAAAACTGACTAGAATCATCATCTTCCTGCACCTCTTGGACTCTGTAGGATGCTCAGATATCACATCCCTGTTCTGGAAACACAACAGTTGAAGATACCCCTATTTTTAACCACTCCTGGGCATAATTAATGCCTCTCCTCCTTGTTACATAGTTATATTTTCTTGTGGGGAAAGGGCAAAGAAGTCAAGTCAGGCTTGGTTTTTATATGCAGCCCTCTCCCATTTCCCTGATGATTCCACAGGCAGGACTTTAGACTTGCCTGAGTTGTCAGTCACTGCTGTGCTGCAAGACCACCTCCCTCAGCGAAGATGGTGTATGGACCAGACCTGCTGTCTCCACACCGAGTGCCTGGAGCTCTTGCTGCACACAGAAGTCTCTGATAGGCAAGGTACGGTGCTTCTGGGCAGGGAGAGGTCGCTCTGCTTGCAGATGCCTTTATACATGATCTGTATTGTTGTGTGTTTTGTGGCAACTGGGGGAGAAATCGAGTTGGGAGTGATCTCCCACTTGATTTGAGAGGGACTAGCTAGGCTTGAGGCACAGTCCTGCCCTCTTCCCCCACCCTCTCCCATTTAACACAGCACCCGGTGCATTTGGCTCAGTACAAGTAGGTGTTCCACAGTCTTGTGGAAATGCCAGTAGGATTATGTTCCTTTGAAAGATTTTGTTTGCCCAGTAAAAGTTGTAAGTAAACAACTTATAGATGTGCTAATCCAACATTTTGCAAAGTCCTAAGCATGTAAAAGTTGGATTGGATAATACTGCTCACTGTGTCCTGCAGCTTTCATTTAAGTGAGTCCCAATTGCAGAGTCAGACTCAGTGTGATGTGACTTCTGATGTTTCTTTGACGTTTATTAACCAAGACTGGAGAGGAAGCTGACCATCCCCATTGGCTTATTTTGGGGATTACAAATAAAATGGTAAGATGGACACTGCAGTGTGTCTGTGTCATGTTTATTCTGTGCCTAAAATGTCTATTGTCCACTTTGTAGTACATATACAAGCTTGAAACCCACAATGTTTTGTGACTTCAGGTGATGGATCTTGCAGAGAAATGTGCCCATGGCACAATTTCTTGCAGGTTACAAGAGACAGACAATGCAGTGCTGTTTTCTCCACTTGGTTATGACAAGAGTGATGGCTACAATGTGTCTTCTCAGGGCCTGCTGGGTGCACCTCACTGGTAGGGGATGGTTTGCCTGTAAGCCTGTATACAGACACAAGAGGGCAGCTGGAGGAAAATAAAACCTCAAAGCAAGAGTGGAGCCCTGCCAGGAACTCCTGTAAAAGGAGCAGATAGTGATTGATGGACTCGAGGGCCTTTTGATGGAACATCCCTTTATGTTTTGGATCTTAGCTGAAACCTGGTGATCTCAGGAGGCATAATGGCATTTTACTGTCTTAATCACTTTGTGCTCACTGGTTTCTTAAGTTCAAATACTCTATTTGCTGCAGATTCAGAAGCAGCACATGGAGTAATAGTCACTGCTGTGAGTCCTTGTGGATTTGACTTCATATCTTGTTTTCCCCTTTCTCCAGTGGAGTTGTTCCAGATTGCCATTTCTGAGGTCTGAGACAAACTTTCTGAATTTAAAACAAAAATCATTTCACTCAGAAATATGAATTGGCCTCTAGTGACTAAAAGACGAATTGTCGGTCTCACGTCTGCAGAAGTGCATGTTCCATGCAGAAGTTTGTCTATAAATATTTCAGACTCTGATGTGTCTCCTTTCAATGCAATTCTCCTTTCAACTTTCAGCTATCATAGCCTTTAAAGACAAATTTCAGTTTCTCACAATAAGCAGAATTCGTGTACCATGGAGGTGCTCTCTCATATGTATGCCTTAAATCTTCTGATCATCAGCCTTCAAGAATGCAAGAAGTGCTGTCGATTTTGGTTTCCTGTTGCAAAGCCAGTGCTGGGTTTGGTTGTATGTTGTCCTGCATGGAGGAGAGCGCTGGTTTCCTAATCACCTAAAAATGTAAGATGTCTCCTAGCTTTGTTTACATGTGAATGTTTTTCTAAGTTTGCCTTTTTTCTCTAAATAGGGCTGTCCACTAGCATTTTTAAATCTGCGTTTTAAGAAATAAATCTAAGAAATTGAAAGGTAGGGAAGGCACTCAGCATTAAAATTCATGTGCTGAAATATAGATGGATCTGCAGAACCATTTTGGCAACACCAAAGAGCCAGTGTAGTTATTGAACAATCTGCTTCTGTGGAAAGTTACAGAGAACTTGGAAATATCTGTTGATGTATGATGTGCTTCCCTCCTTTTCTCAAAAAACTGAAAAAGTTTTGTTGAATGATCATTAGGGTCTTTTCTTCTTTGTTTATTTTGGTGGAATACTGCAGTTAGGAGATCCAGCTCTACACCACACCCCTGGAGCTGTTGTACGCCCCTGTCCAACCACAGGCACTCATCTGTTCCCTGCCTAAGTGTAGTTGGTTCAGGTGTCTATATGATGACCCGCAGCAGGAGGTTTACTGGCCTTGCAGCTTGAACAGGGTGTCTGTGTTAAGTCTGCCTTCAGCCAGGGCAGTAAAACCAGTCCTTGGATGTAGGCTTCTTTTTAGTGAGAACAAACAGCTCACTGCACTTGCCTTACTCTCTGCTTGAGAACAGGATGATTTAACTGCCTGACAGAAAAGGGCCTGGGGGTGCTAGTGGGCAGCTGGCTGAACATGAGCCAGCCGTGTGCCCAGGTGGCTCAGAAGGCCAACAGCATCCTGGCCTGTGTCAGAAATGGTGTGTCCAGCAGGAGTAGGGAAGTGATTGTGCCCCTGTACTTGGCACTGGTGAGGCCACAGCTTGAGTATTGTGTCCAGTTTTGGGCACCACAGTATAAGAGAGATGTTGAGGTGCTGGAGCAGGTCCAGAGAAAGACAACCAAGCTGGTGAGGGGTCTGGAGAACATAACTCATGAGGAGTGGCTAAGGGAACTGGGACTGTTTAGTCTAGAGAAGAGAAAGCTGAGGGGAGACCTTATTGCTCTCTACAACTACCTGAAAGAAGGTTGTAGAGAGGAGGGTGTCGGTCTCTTCTCCCAAGCAACTAGCAGTAGGATAAGAGGAAATGGCCTCAAGTTGCCCCAGGGGAGGTTTAGATTGGGTATTGGAAAAAATTTCTTTGCTGAAAGAGTGATTAAGCATTGGAACGTGCTGCCCAGGGAAATGGTGGAGTCACCATCCCTGGAGGTGTTCAAAAAATGTGTAGGCATGGCATTTCAGGACATGGTCTAGTGGTCATGCTAGTGTTGGGTTGACGTTTGGACTTGATGATCTTAGAGGCCTTTTCCAACTGTAATGATTCTGTGATTCTATAACTTACAGATTGGACCAGCCAAAGCTGAAGCTTCTGGAAAGTAGGTGTCATCTCTGGTGGTGGCTTCAATGGCACCTTCCTCCTCTCTGTGTTCACCAGGCTGGCTGTATGAACTGGTGCTGTGAAGCAACAGCGAGCATGGACGAGTGGTTCCTCTGGTGCCAGGAACTGACTGTGGGTGGTGTGCTCAGGGGCTTGTGCAGGTGCTGTTACCATCCTGTCACTATTAGCATTAAATAGCAAACAGAAGAGCACATTGTTGCTGGTGGGTGACTCTTTCAGAAGGTCCTCTAAATGCGTCCCCTGTGCTGGGGATGCCATTAGCCAGGGTGCAGTGCAGGCAGAGGGGCAAGGCTCAGCTCACAGGCTGTGTCAGAGCTCCCCAGGAAGGCAGTTCCTCCCTGCAGGGTTGCAGTCAGGAGACCCGTGTTTCACTTGCCATAGTGGATGGCAGAGCTGGGGTGCAGCTGGTGGCCTCTTTCTGGTGACTTGGTTAAACTTTGTGTACTCCGGGGCTTCCTAACTCAGCCTCCCCCAAGAAACCAGGACGCAGCAAGGTACACACTTGCAGCGCTATCTGCTGTGGCATATTTGCACTGTATCACACACCCCACTGGTTGGGAGCCCCATGTCTAACCTGTCTCACATTTGTCACCATCCTAAGCCTCTTGGGAGTATTTTTTCTCAGCTCTAATTTTCCTCTCCCTGCTTCCTCCTCCGCTGGTGGTCCCAGGCTGATGTTCTGGCCCAGGAGGAACAAGTGATCTCTGACACATCTCTGGCACAGGCACCTCCACCCTCTCCTCCGCTCTCCTTTGTTCCTTCTCAAACATAAACACACTTAACTGGCCTCTTCTCTTCTCCCTCCACCCCCCCAGTCTTCAAAGCAATCAGACAAAGCAATATCCCTCCTGCAGCATGTGCCAACACGCTCCCCTGCCTGCAGAAGGAAAGCTCAGCTGAGCAGCGGGCCCTGCCTCTACCTGGCATTTGCTTTGCTCTCTTGAGCCCTGTCCTAGCACAAGGGGTTTTGATCACCAGCACCTCTTTTCCTGCCTGGCAAGGTGGCAATGGGACGCATGCAGTGGAAAAGCAGGAGCTCTGCAGCTCCCCAGCCAAGGCCATACCAGGCACAGGTGCTTCATCCCCTGCACTGTGGGAGGGAGAGGAAGATGGGAACCTCCTGGCACACACAAAACAGGAATAATTATGTGGTTTCTGGTGGTTTTAGTTTGGTTTTTAATCACAATACATAAACAAAAGGGTAGGAGTCATTCCCCGCAGTTCAGGGAGTGCCATGCAGTGTGTGAGATGGGAGAGCAGAGGGACACAAGAAAGTCCCTGAACTCCCCGGGCAGATTTGCCACTCAGCCTCCTCAGGCACTGACCAAGCCAACCCCATCCTGAGCTGCTGTTGCTGCTGGCTTTTGTGGTGCTGAGCACATCCCCATCTTACTGTGCCCGCATTCCCAAAGCTTTGGTTTACATTGTATACAAAGTTCAGAAACCAAAATAGTCACTAGTCTTAATTGCAGAGGTTAGGACCAGGAAAGGGAAATGGAGCCATCTGCCAGCACTTAATCTAACATATATTAGCTTAGCAACAGGCAGGTGGTAGCTGGGCTACCCTCACATAGTGAGGTGTTTGAGTCAGCCTTGTGATGGAACCTGTTCCTAAAAAGAGGTGCCAGGAGCAGCCTGGATCACTATCCCCCTTTCCCCTACCCCAGCTGACCTACAGCCAGCACCCAGCTTTCTGCTTAGGCCCAGCTTTGCCCAGAAGGTAGTTGGAAGTGGGGAAAATGTTTTATTCCTTTCTCCCCTCCCTTGGTGTCTGAGGAAACTGAAGCACTGATCCCTTTATTTTCCACTGTGCAAGCTGTGCCTCCTGTTGGGGAGGTGAGGTGGGAGCCCAGGCTCTTCCTCTCTCTGTTCTCAGTTCCAGCAAGCTGATGTGGGGTGGGAAGGCTGGTAGGTCGGGCTTTCTGCTCTTCCCTGTGAAGAGCAAACCTGGGGAACCTGTTCCCCTGCCAGTGTCAGGAGGGGAAGAAGAAATAAGTGGGGAGAAGGCCCCTGCGGGCACCCAAGGGGAAGGAGAGGTGCAGCTCCTGCAGGGGAAGATGTGGCAGTGGATGTGTGTGCGATAAGGTCCAAGCCCTGATGCTTAGAGCAGTAGCTTATTACCTGGGTCAATTAAGCAGTAGGAGATTATTAAACCTGAGCACCCTCGTAGGGAAGAGCCGCCCAGGGAGAACAGCAGTCTGCCAATGGTTGTGAATGTATTGAAGAGACATTAGGGTTTTACGACAAAATTTAAGGGGGAAAGGAGGGAGATGAAAAGCAAGCAAATAAAGTACTCAAAATAACTGAGGAGGATCTGGATCCCTGAACTCTGCCTAGCCTGCAGTGTAGGAGGGACTGTATACGCCTTCACCTTAGCTCTTCTACACCAGCAGGAGCACCCAAGTGTGCTTCTGACCCAAATTGTTGCTCTTTGCCCCCCAGGGAAGAGGGAAGGATATAGACCAGCCAACAAAACCTCCCTGGGCAGCAGCATCCCTCTGTGGCAAGCAACCATGAGCCCTTTGGGTTACAGCAGTCAGGTCTCGGGGTACAAGCGCTGTGCTTTGTTTCTGTTTCATTACTCAGGTAGCAGGCTCCAGGTTGTACTGCCAAAAAATAATAAAATTCCATAACGTTTTTTGTCGTTCCAAGCAGAAGGAAAAGGTGGGTTTCCCAGCTGGAGGAAGGCCTTGCTGATAAATCATCCAGTTACCCAGCTCTTGGCTTTTAAGAATTGTAATCTGCTAGCACTTTTAATCTTAAAAAAAAAAAGGCAAGCTGGTTGTTTTATTTTTGACTAACTCATTATTGTTGGGTTGTAGATTTGTGGCATTAACAGACAAGTTATCAAGCTTTAAAATCATAGGTAGGCTGATCAGTTCCTTCACTGTTGCCCTGCCAAATCCTTAACCACTTCTTGGATGAGGAAGAAAAAAGTATCACTGTAAATTATTTTTTCCCTGGAGGGTATTTATACTGTAGTGGTTGCTAAAGGGAGTCTCTCCATTCACCTCTAGTAGGAGTGGTTTTTATCAGGCAGATACAGAAAGGGCTGTGACAAGCACTTTCTTATCAATTTTTTTGTTGTTGTTGTTAGTATTTTGAGTATTTTCTTCTCCATTTTGAGTCTAGTCCAGAAAGGACTTTGTCCACCTCCTTCTTGACATAAGCCTGCATACATCTGCAGGCCTGAAGCCCCTGGCTGAGCCCTGGGATTGAGGGAAAACCTCTTTACCCATGGAAACTTCTTTGCCCATCCTGAAATAAGGGGCTGTGCTGGCAGGAGGGTGACTTCAGGTGCAGACAGTGCTGGGTGCTCCCCTCCCCTAGGATCCCCAGTGGGCACCTTCATGGCACAGAATCCACAACCCCTCTCCCCCAAGGAGGGGGTCTCAGAGGGTTTGCAGTGCTCATAGGGCAGCCACCTGGGCCTTGGAGGGGTGAGCAGGGAGGGAGACCCTTGCTCACAGGCGCATGACATGCCAGGAGCTGCAGTGCTGCTCTGGAGAGGGTTTGTCCCTCCTGCTCCCCCACCCCTCCCCATCTCAGTCCCAGGGCTGCAGGTGGCCTGGGCAAGGACACACAAAGGCTTCTGGCTGCTCTTCCTGCCAGACCCCTCGAGCTCTTCCATTAATGGTCAGTGGATGAGGCAGAAGTTTTATCTTGATTGAGAAACATGAAGCCTTGTTTGTGAGACAAATATTCGTTTCCTTGTCTCTCAGGCAGGAATTTAAACTATTTGATGATTATCAATAGCAGCCAAGAGCACCATTGCTATCTCCTTTCCTCCCTGCTCCTCTGGCAGAAAGTTGCAGACCAGTTCCTGGAGAGAAAAGTTCAGTGTTATGCTGAGGCATTCGGGTGTATCTCTGGAGTGCAGCTTTCAGCACTCTTGTCCAGCCTGTACCAACTCACTTCACCTTCCCATGTCTTGATGCCCTATGTGCAAACAAGGATAAAACTCACTTTCTTTACTCTCACTTTTTATCAACAGTTCCTATTTAAGCTCTGATTCAGGGATTGTCTCCTGCATCTATGAGTCCTGCTGAGCATGGCAATACCTCCCTGCAGAGCCTGTCCCTGACTGTCCCATGCATAGTGCCAGCCCTGCAGGTGTGCAGCAGATGGGCATCTTCTCCTGCATCTTCTACCACTGCTAGGGATGGCTTCATTCCTTTCACAATCTAAACTGAAAGCAGAGAAGTTTGTAAGCTGTTCGGAGTTTCAGGTAGTCACTGCAAAAAGTTAGAAAAGTTTTTTGTAGTCTTTCTACAAAGCAGAGCCTCTGAGACAGATCTTCACCTTGAGTTCAGTGCCAGTGGGGTGCCTAAATTCCTCTGTGCTCTGAGGATACAGGACCTAGACTTGTGTGAAGTGCTAAACACGCTACCTCGCTCTTGCCGTCTGCATGTGTTCATGTGTTAAGTGACAGAAGCCTAGAGGGTGTCAGGTTGCTCATGGGGATGTTTGGGTCCCATTGTCTCTATCATAAGGAGGATGAAGACACAACCTCGTATTCCTCACATAGAAAAACCCACTGATTCATTCTATCTAGGTGCAGCCTTGACTCTTCTTTGCAAGAGGATATGACAGCATGAGAGCAGGCTGAAGCTAGCACAGGGATGAGACATGGACAAGAAGTGCTGTAAGGGCAACCTGGGAGACCAGAATGGCCTTCTGCAACCTGTATCATGTCCCACACAATGCCCAGGAGCTGACCAATCTGCTGGGGAAAGTGCCCTGCTGAGCATCCAGGCTGTGCTGCTGCCCAAAAACTCAGCCATGAGGCAAGTAGGTCACTGAGGGAGAAATGGCAGCTCAGTTAGTCCTAATATTAATGCCAACTACAGAGACAGGGAAGTCTTCTAGAGATGTTCCTGCTATACTTCTACAAGGCTATCTCAGCAGACACCAGTGTTGCTTGGAGCAGGAGATTCAGGAAAAGGTTCTGGGACAGTCCTGTAGGATTTGAGTCCTCCTTTTTCTAGACTCCAGACATGTTCTGGGTGTGAAGCAAGTTAATGAAGTTTTCTGAAATCTTCAGTTATGCAAACAGCCAGCAAAGGCTCTTGAAGGACTTCTCTTGCGCATCCCAGTGACAGGCCAGAATTAACCCCATCTTCCTTGCTTGCAAGGGTAATGTCTAGTGTGGAAGAGTGGTGGCTGGGCTGGATGCTGAGCTTTAAAACCATAACCTTATGCAATAGAAAATAATCTGATGGCAGCTTCTGGCTGGCTCCAGTTCCCTCTGCACAAAGGGACTAAAGCTGTGCACAAGGCAGCCTTAAGCAGAGAAGTTTCCATCAATGTCCTAAACAATTCCCTCTGACTACTCCCACAGTGATTTTCTTCTTCAGCTCCTTGTGTTTGCCAGGGAAATGAGAAATTAATATTGCTCCACAAGGAGTGCGAAGAACCCTGAGGCCTCGCCAGCCCTCAGTCAGCCACCACACAAGGGCAAGAAGCCACATCTGCCATCTCTGTAGCACACACGGCCCCTTGCGATGGTGTCCCCTTAGCTCTGCTGTCATTGCCCGCTGTCTGTGTCCACCTTCTTCCCGGTGCAAGCACAGGCCTGGCCTCCATGGCAGTGCTGGAAATGAAAGGCTGGATTCAGTTTGTTTTGTGTTCAACCCACCTTTCACAATGCCTGGCGGACCCGTCTCCCCCCTCTCCATCTTTGGTGACTCAGCCAAAGAATTTTAATCTCCTTGTTCTGTCTGTAGTTGTAAAATATAATACCAATGGAGTTGGGCTTGTTTATCCCGAAGCCATGAAACTGTTGTCAGAAGAAATTGATACACACTACTGAGGAGAAAAAAGTGCTGCTGGGGAGGATTTGACTCAAGACGGCACTTCAAATGGAAATTTCCCTGTTTGAAGTGGATATGTTTTTCATCTCTACCCCTTTAATTTCTTTTACACTACAGGAGCATGGACTTGCAGGGTCTGTTTGCTGAAGGATTGACTCCTCTTGTCTGCAGAAGGTTTCCACCGCCAGGCCACCACTTACGGGACCCCTGGGGAAATGGTGGCTTGGGGTGAAGGGTCTCATACAGCCCAGCTTGGGAAGTACCTCAGGCCCTGCCCTCCTGCCCCACATCTGGTAGCCAGGAGCCCTCCACATCTGACCAGAACTGGGCACAGAGGATCTGCCCACATAAATACTGAGCGTATGCTAGTCACTCCAGATCAAATCACAGGGTCTTCCCCTTCCTTCAAAGACATCTGAAGCCTAAAAGAAACAGATCAAACATGTAAATTTGAACAGAGATTAATTATACATTTGCATCTGGAAGGGGGGATGGGAAGGCATTAAGGTTTGACTGCATTAACTGTGCCTGTAGGGGTATCTCTCTGTCTTTGCATGCAATGATACTTCAGGAGATGCCGGGCCTGGTTCCACCAGATCTCTGGAAAAGCCTTAGAGGCTTCGGAAACTCTGCAAATGTGTTTCAGCAGGAGGCAGACAAGGAGAAGGGAAGTGTCGGCATCGCTTCCTCGGGGCGCTGGAGCAGCCTTTGTTGAGTGGCTGGAGGCTACTTCTTGGCTCCCAGATTTCAAACAGGTATAATTATTGCTTGGATAGGGTTCAGAACTTGGAGGGAGCTGCCAGATCTTTCATGAGGAGTTGAGTTTGTCCCACTGAATCTAGGACAAAAAACAAGACAGAAAGGAATTATATGATTTAACCATGTAGGTGTTGTCTCACATTCATAATGTGCCAGGTAGAATATACTCCTAATGCTGTCCGATAGCCTGGCTTATACACACTTTCTCTTTAAAGCATCTGTGTTGTAATATTTTTACCTATATAACCTGGCTGAAATGAAGAGGTATTGGAAATTTATCTATAAAACCTGTTCTCCAAAAAGCTCCATCCCAAGGAGTCTCAGAAAATAATAGCATCTGCTCTTCCAATGACTGGCCAAAGCTCTTGAGCTTTTTTATTCTGCCTTATTGGGAAAAAAACCCCAACCAACAACATTGAGACTGTGAATGTGATCTTAGTGCCAGCTTCCCAGTAGGCCCATGTGGGTGAAACCTCAGGATTCTTTCCCAACGTGTGAACAGGTATCGCCTTTAACTCAGTCTAAACTCTTTTTTTTCCAGCTGTTCCTGTCACACATTGGCTTTTTTGTTATCACCTAATCCTTACTCTGCATGACCATCTCCTGCCCAGCCACAGCTTCTGATACCCAACACTCCACATATGCAATAACTTCATTACATTTTGTGGTGACTACTAGGAGATGAAATGACTTGAACAGTAACTTTTTCAACAAAGATGCAAATGTGAAATGTGCTCTTTAAGACAATTACCTCAGTAAATTCCAGTAACATTTGTAGAAAATCACCAATGATAAAAAAGTTTTACCAAAAATAAATTTTAAAATGTTCAAATGCAACTTTTTTTTTCAATCACAAAGCTAACATTTTATTCATCTCGCAGAATCACAGATTGGTAGGGGTTGGAAGTCCAACCCTCCCCCTGCCAAAACTAGGGCAGGTTACACAGGAACATGTCTAGGTGGGTTTTGAAAGTCTCCAGACAAGGAGACCACAACCTCCCTGGGCAGCCTGTTCCGGTGCTCTGTCACCCTCACCGTGAAGAAGTTTCTCCTGACGTTGAGGTAGAACTTCCTGTGTTCCAGTTTGTGCCCATTTCTTGTTGTCCTGTCACTGCACATCACTGAAAAGAGACTAGCCCCATCTTCCTGACACCCACCCTTCAGATATTTTAAAACATTTATCAGATCCCCTCTCAGCCTTCTCTTCTCCAGGCTAAACAGCCCCAGAGCTCTCAGCCTTTCCTCATAAGAGAGATGTTCCAGTCCCTTACTCATCCTTGTAGCCCTCTGTTGGACTCTTTCGAGTATTTCCCTGTCCCTCTTCAACTGGGGAGCCCAGAACTGGACACAGTACTTCAGATGTGGCTTTACCAGGGCCAAATAGAGAGGGAGGAGAACCTGCCTTCATCTGCTGGCGACACTCTTCTTAATGCAATCCAGGATACCATTGGCCTTCTTGACCACAAGGGCATATTGCTGGCTCATGGTTAACTTACTGTCCACCAGGACCCCAGGGCCCTTCTCTGCAGAGCTGCTTTCCACCAGCCTAACCCGTACTGGTGCATTGGGTTATTTGTCACCAGGTGCGGGACCTTACACTTGCCCTTGTTGAACTTCATGAGGTTCCCCTTCACCCAATTCTCCAGCCTGTCCAAGTCTTGCTGAATGGTCTTGCTCTCCTGGTATGTCAGCCACTCCTCCCAGTGTCATGTCAGCAGCAAACTTGCTGAGTGTAGACTCCATCACTTCATCCAGGTCATTAATGAAAATGTTGAACAAGACTGGACCCAACACTGATCCCTGGGGAACACCACTCTGAAAACACTGACCACCCCTACTACAGAGTAATTTGGCTGTTGCATGGTGATGACATGGCTGCTGTTTTTCTTGCCCTTTCAACACAAGCTCCCTCAACACACACAGATACAACTTGGCGCCCTCATGAAACTTGCTCTTAGTAAAAATCAAACCAGCTGGTAATTGAATGAGCTTCTCAGACAGGGTACTATAAAAAACATTTAATAACCTTATGCTTTATGGGCTCGTTAACATAAATGGAACTTTTGAAGGTTTCATAGCACTGCAAAATGCAAAGCTACAGAGCACACCACACATAAACAGAGGCAAATGCCTCGCATTTATACAGCATGACGTGCTGTGGGCGCTCAGCTTTGATCTGTCCTAACAAGCTCCCTGGGATGTGCCACCCCATGAACTGGGGCTGCAGTGTTACCCAGCTGTGTTTGGAGCGTATTGCTGGGGCTGGGGTGCTGAGGGAGGGAAGAGTGGAACAGGACAGGGCTTTTCATGGCTTTTTGCCTGGCTTCAGCAATGGTTTGCATTAGTCAGCAGTAGGGTACTGATGCCAAGGAAGATGCTGGTGGCATCATGGCATGACAGACTGGCAGGGAGATTTCTTTGTCCTCACCTCCCTTAATATACCTGTAATATATGGGAATGGAATGGAATGGAATGGAATAGAATAGAATAGAATAGAATAGAATAGAATAGAATAGAATAGAATAGATGCAGATGCCAGCTTTGCAATACCAGAGTTGGGTGATACACAAGATTTATCTATGAGTGCAGAGGACTTCCACTCACAGAGGGGACAAGCAGCCCAGCGAGCTCATGGCAATGCAAGAGCTGAAACCAGCTCCTCGTAAAGCAGTACAGGGGCAGCTCAGTGATATTTTCCAGTGAGATGGGGCAGGATCTACTGGTGTTCCCTGAACAGAGGCAAGAAGAGGGCCATGTTGTTGTTGAAACAGAGGAAGACCCGGGGCTGAAGTAATCTGGGTTTATCACTCAGCTCCTGATGGCAGGTGGGCTGAGCTCTGTAATCATCCCCTCCGCTCCCCAGCTGCAGCATAGCCTGCTCACAACTGCTCAGCACTTTGATAAGAAATATGCTTGGAGGTATTTTGCAATGATGAACAAGAAAGGACGAATGGCAGATAAATGTGCAGGCAGACAGACTCACCATTGTGTAGGTGCTGTGGTCTCAGCCATTTCTGCACAATGGCTGGTGGTAAAATCATATCGCTGCTTCTTTTCTGAGAGGGGTTGGGGCTTTTTTTTAAATTTAAATTTTGCTTATTAAGAAGCTCTCTACCCACCTCCTACCCAGCTGCCATGAGGCATGACCATCTTCATCAAGGGCTGCATGCAGTGTGATCAGCAGGTGTCAGCAAGAAGGGATGCTAAAATCAGGCTGCTGTATGAGAAGGACACAAAATGCACAGGCAGGACATGCCCCCATACCCTTGCCTCTATAGCAATAGCCAGAGCTACAGGGCCAGACAGGAGTGAGGAGAGGAAAACAACAGGAATCAATGGTGATGGCACAATGTAAAGGAAGCAGGCAGCATTATTAGTGGGCATATTATTATTATTAAAGCCTACATCCAGCCTCTTGAAAACACTAGCAGCAGGGAACAACCCTTTCTATAGCTTGATGATGCTTTCCATCATGACCAGAGGAGCCTACAGCTCTCTGATTCTTCTTTCTAATGTATGTTTTACTGCATTTCATTGGACATTCATGCTACAGACTTTGTCCTTGTCCTCTCAACCCCATTCAAAGAGCCAGCACTCTCCCTTTCCCCTGGGATACCCAGCACAACGTCCCATGGTTCCCAGCAGCACTCCTGACTCACAGCTTGGGGGATGGAGGAGGAAGGAGGCAGAGCAGTGTCAGTGGTGCAACTCCTCATTTAAGAGAGACCTCCTGTGCCTTGCTTTTGTTCATGTTCCAGACTCCTTGTTGCAACTCTTATCATGGTG
The DNA here is from genome assembly GCA_013401335.1 of Brachypteracias leptosomus. Lineage (NCBI taxonomy): Eukaryota > Metazoa > Chordata > Aves > Coraciiformes > Brachypteraciidae > Brachypteracias > Brachypteracias leptosomus. Next base: position 53,874 of record VYZX01026191.1, read on the forward strand.
CTGGGTTCCTCTTACTCTTCCCACTATTCTGTTTTTCTCCTTCAGGATTGAGGCCCACACTGTAGTTCAGCCCCAGCCTGCCCCACCTTTCATTTCTGCCTCGTGACAGAGACAGGAGATGTAGCCACTTGTGAGGAATGCCTGAAGTGAGCAAAGCCTTGGGAGGCAATACTGAGTCCTCCCTAAACTCATGGCATCCCTGGGCAAAAAATGCAAAGCAGAAGCATTCCTCCCTTCCAGTGGAGGAGGAGAAGTTTGTGGGAGAAAGAGGAAAGCACTTTAAATGGTGAAAAACACCCACGTGGGCTGGTGGTGCAGCCAGGGAGGGAGTCATACCTCTCTCCAGCCCTACCTATGTCTCCCTCTAAGTCCTGGTCCGGGAGAATGGTTGCTTTGCTTGCTCTCATTAGCATTTCTGCTATGCAAAATCTCACAGCATTTTTATATCTCCACAGGGTTTGCCTGCAAATATATTATATTCAAGTCTTTTTTTTTTTTCCTCAGGAATTAATCTTCCCCAAAGATGTCATATCTAATTTGTTCCTATTTCCCTTGTTTCAGCCACGCAGCTGATGTGATATCAAGCAGTGTGCCACACTTCAAAACCACTCTATTTTCTCTCCCCCATCTGCCACCCTTCCTCCTTTTCCTATGTACAAACACCACATCACACACTCCTGTGTTTGTACATCTGGCTTATTTCATTTATGCATTACACAGTTTATTATCAGCTTCATTCATTAAGTGCCAGTGAGCTTTAACACCTCTAGGTGTGGAGACACACACATCACCTCTGCATGAGCCTTCCCCTAGGATAAACACTCTGCAGCTGAGCCTGGGACTTCTTCTATGCTTTGTAAATTAAAAAAGATACATCTAGAGAGCAGCCTAATATAGTGTAACACTGCCAGTAAAGCAAATACATTCAAAGATGTGAAAATTCCATTTATTTGTAACTACTTGTTCTCTTTGTGATCTCAGTGTAGATGGAAGAGATTGGTTAGGATTCAGTGCCGATGGCTGACAACCCTGGAAAATCTGCTATATATGCCCAGAACCACACTGCATCAAAATGAAACCATGCAAACAAGCAAGGTGCTTTGTGAACAGCACAGTAAATGGAGCTTGGCTCGGAAATCCAAGGAACGTATTATATGTTCCCAGGCTTCACTGTCTTCCCCACATTTTCAGCCCTTCAGCCTTTCACAGTCCATTCATCCAGCATCCCCCTCCCAAATCCAAAATTCCCTCAAAATCTCATATTTTCATCCCCTGACCCCAGTAGAACAGACAAGAGGCAGCAAGTTATACCAGCACAAAGCACACGTGTCTGCTGAGGGCCGGCTGGTGCTCACGGGCCAGCTGACCATCAAGTGGGTCAAACTGAAAAGACAATTCAGTGTTAGCTTTCTCCTTTTTAAAGACCCTACTTTGGCATGTCTTTCTACTCCACTGCCAACAGTGTTCATGGACCATCTAGGAATTTCATGTCTTTGATATCTCTATCTCCAGCCATATCTGAAGTGAGCTGAGGGGGTCTCCAAAATTTTCAAGGGGAAATTGGCAGAGATATGTATGGACTCCTAAGCTTCTTTTAGCCTGGACAAAAAGCATGATCCATACCAATGTATCTTTTAATTTCCTGCACCTGCAAAACATAATTGATAAAATCTGACGTCCACAGTAACATAGACTTTACCCTTGATGCTTCAGCAAATGCAGGTTCATTCCCAAATGAGTGAGTCCCACAAGCCTGGCTTCAAAAGCTTTTGAAAAAGAATGAGGGAATTCAGAGTGAAATACAGGCTTGCTGGCCGCTCCCTACCCCTGTAACCCACAGTTTTGAGGGTATTGGTCCCTTCAGACTTATCTAAAGACAGTGGTGGTAATGAATCAGAGTCTTCAGCCACCCAGCTTCACAGATCAGTGTTTTGATCTTAACAAATCCCCTCAGCTTACATGAATACACCAAGTTATGACTGCAGGTGGCTAAAGAGTAGATATACTGCCTGTTTTCCATGTCTGCCCCAGGGTTTGTGGTCTCCAGCAATTGAGTGGCACAAAAATCTGACTCAGCATGAAGCACCACAGCTCAGCACCCAAAGCCATAAGCCCTAAGCTGAGCTCTCCACCTCTGCCCAAACCCTATTTTGAAAAATAAAAAAAAGGCAAAAAAAAGCAGCTAAATTTGATTTGCAACTTGAGACTCTCTTCCCAGGGGGATTAGCTGAAAACCGGTTGGAGGTTCAGAAGCTTTAGGAGATGGGACGTTTCACAGAGCATAGTCTGAGCTTTGCTTCTGTTGGAAAGCAGACCAAAAAATGCTAATGAGCTTTGTCTCGAATTTGCAAGGTGTGAGACTGACAGTGCACAGAGCTCCTGATCTCCCCAGGAAAAGCAGAGTGGCAGAGGTCTGCTCCAGGGCTGGGCCATGGGTACCCTGGCCTTTCCTGCTTGTACACATGCAGCTACCATGTTTCTTAGGGAAGAATGGTTCTTGTGTAAGCAGTGACAAATAAAGGGAAGCTAATTAAACCAACATTTTCTTGGGCTTTTCCTCTGAGGTGTATTTAATAAGCCCAGCCTCTGCACACACCCATACTATCCATTCCTGAGTTGGGTTTTAGTTGTTGTTCACTTCATTTTTCAACTCAGCTTGGAACCAGGCAAAGGTTTTTTTCTTCCAAGGCTTGAAGAAAAACTCACTGCCAGGCTAGAGCTCTGAATCTTTATTCTCACCCTCAGCCCAGGTCTGGTAAAAGCAGATTTTTACCTATAAGCACACCTTCAGGTTGATGGAGAATGTTGTTCATCCTGTGTTTATAGAGCTTCCAGATCTAGAGCTGGACAGCCTTGAAGAAGAGTTAGGTACAGCTGCTGTCTTACCATTTTGCTGTTCCCCATTTGTCTAGAACAAATTTACCTCTTGCTCTGTAGCCATTTATCTACATGCTGAAGGTTACCAGTGATAAGCACCTGCTGGAGTTATCTTTGTTTAGACTCTGTTTTAGAGACATTTACTAAGACCTTGCTCAGCGACAGTGATTGACCTCATCTAACTTCAGCAGGGCTCTCCTGTTGGTACCACTTGGGAGTATCTCTTCAAAATGCTTTGGATCTTGTTTTGCCTCCTTCCCATGTATGCCAGTGACAAATATTTTCAAAGATTCTTTATTTTTGTGTGGACTTTTCCTGTTCATTTATTCCAGTGAGATAAATTGGCCCTGATTGCTTTACTGTCTGAACATGACGTTTCTATAGTGCCTCCTGGTTTTCTTTGGCCATGTTATTGACAGTGGGTAATATAACATGAAAGGAGTGTGGATGGGCTTTTACAAAGAAATCAGCTAAATAGCTATTAGAGAATTAAAAACAATCCCATGGCCAGGATTACACATCTTTAAAATGCTGATAATATCAAGGAGCAAATGGATTTGTAATTTAATGGGAGAAGAGGAAAGACTTCAGATGTGTGGTTTTTTCACAACTGATAGAAAGATTAAAGTGTCTGCATCTGGCGTGCAGGAGTTTGATAAAGCAGTAGCACGTCTGTCTACGGATATCAGCGTTCACCTTTCTTGTAAATAATAATTGTGCTACATGGAGAGAATTCTTCTGGTCAACATTTTTATTAAAACTTTAATTCTCATAGTGACAAGTTGGGATCGTTGTCTGCTTTCGAAGTCTGATAATAATACACTTTAGAAGCTTTGAAGAAAACCTTTGTCTAGACAGAAACAGCCTAAGAAAGCTTTTGAAATGTAGTATTCATTTTAAAGCTTTGTCGATGCCTGTAGGAAGCACTGATCCATATTTGGGAAATCTTGAGCTGTTTTCTATTTATTTGTGCTAAAAGCGTGCAAGAGGTTTGTATGTCAACAAGAACTACAAGAAATAAAAATGTAGAACTTTCCTAAGGAGAGTGGTTCAATCTGTGACAGATTTTTCCCATAGAAAGAATTTCCTTTTCATCCAGAAATTAATTTTCCTTTAAAATTAAACTTAGCTACATGTAACATTCTGGCTTCAGCATCTTCAGCATTGACATTAGACTGAAAGGTATTTTAAGGATATCTTCAGAGGTATTGAAGATGTATAATCTAAAAACAGTAGCTACAGTTTTATTGAAATGTAGACTTTTAACCAATTTCCTTGATTTGAAGTCCAGAGGTCTTTTCCAGAATATTATTTCACAAAATCCAGGTTTGGTTCTGACTACAGAGTATTAAGGATACACAACAAATAAACCAGTCCCATCTAGACATGCAGCAGATCACTCTGCATCTCATTTGGGAAGAGACACTCTACAGCAGTGCTGGCCCAGGGTGTGATGCTTTCCACTCAGACTCCTATTGAGGAACATCTCATGTGAGACAAAACTGAAAGGGCACAGAGCCACCACCAGTCCACTTCTCCAGCCAGTCTAACTAGCTGAAGGTAGCACGCTGCATCATCTTCCTAGGATTTGGAAATCAGAGGATTATGGCTCCTGGATTTATCCCTGTAGGGGTCAAACCCCTGTGATAACCATCCGACCTAAAAATTTATTTGGGACATTATCAGGTGTGTTCTACCCAGGAAGAAATGGTCATTCTGGTAATTTTTATTTTTAGTGGTTCAGTTTGATTTGGTTATTTATTGTCATTATACATATATTAACTGCTTTTCATCTTCAGAGTGCTTTACAAAAAAACTACACATTTCACAGAATTTGTCTCAGGTGCTCTGAGGAAGTGTATGTTTTTCATAGATAACAAAGATTTAATCTCTGTTTTGAAAGAGAAATGCAATTCGTGCTTACTGACAGAGTTACCAGCAGCAATAGTGTATTTCCAGAAATCTCAAAACTGAGGCAGAGAGAGAGGGGTTGAATCTCTTGCCAGAGACCACAAAGAAAACAAAAAAAGCACCAAAAAATAATGGATCCTAATCAGACATTCAGGCCACTACCTGGCCCTCCTCCCCTTTCTTGGATAACAAATACAAACACTTACACACCCAGAAACGAGCGCTTTAGCTTTGGATCTGAACTGTCCAGGTAACTAGACATCTGCTCTTTGGGTCTGGGAAACAGACCCTGCAAAAGTAACAGCCTTTAGAAAAACAAAATAGCCATTAGACAAGGAAGCTGCCTACCACGTAAAGAATAAAGAATGAGGCCTGTGACTGCCATGGACACAATAGCTAAAAGTGGACAAATGTCCAGAGTAGTCTGCTAGAAATCAGCAGAGTACTTTTATAACCAGTAATTTTGATTAGATGCCCACAGCACAAACTTGCTCCCGACGTAGATTTAAAAATCTAGATTAAAAATTTAGTTTCATGGATAGCAGTTGAATTAACTTCCTATCCCTTTTCTTTATTCTTTCCTGAAATTTTTTTACTTCTGCAAACAGTGGTGTCCCACTTGTTATCAACTGAAGGTGAAAAAAACCCGCAACCATGATTAATTCAATTTTTTATTTAAATGAAATTTATGGACACACTTTGAGGTATTTGATCAGTATTTGTTCTTATTTATACATGAATATTTTTTCAGGTGTTCAGTCAGCATGATATGAAGGAAAGACAAAAAGATACAAAACCATTTCACCATCATGAGGCCAAAAAAGAGCAAAAGTTTGAAAAGTTTGTGGAAAGTGTACAGGTAAGGAGTTTACCCCACATTCAGAATTGAATTTAAGCACACAGCTTAAATCTGTCCTTAAAGAAAGGAAGATTTTAAAACAATTTGGAAACAAATTCTCATTTAAGTAGACATGGTCCAAATTAAAGGTACTCCATAGATTTTGAGATATTAATTTTAAAAGGTGTATTCTTTGAAAAAGTAATAGAATATTGTAAACAAAAGGTGAAATACCTACATTTTCACACAGATGCAAACTGATATATTCAATGTTACCCTTTTTGTACACACCAGTATCTAACCACTACAGGAACATATTTCTAAGCATATAACCTCTGACCTGTCAAAAAGACACAATCAAGACTATTTTGTCCACAAACTCAATTTTCAGAAAAGAAGGAAAAAGGCTGGCAACATTTTTTCAATATAATTAGTGGAGCTTTGTTTTTCTCTGTTTCCCTCTTCCTAGCATTGATTAGAATGAAAGTGTGAGATTTTCTTTTCCTGAAAATTATCCTTTGAATAATCACCAGTGTCTAATGTATGAGTTGCTTCTTTCATTTTAGAAGACACTGTAAAAGAAATTAATTCCCAAATATAGCCTTATTTATATTTTTTAAATTGTCTTTTCAGAAATATAAGTATTTCTGTGAGTTTTCTAAAAATTTTAGGGAAAGATATTTCATCTAATCCTTACCTTTCCCAGTCCAAATGTTTGCAACCAAGTGCATCTCAGGTTAGCAGTCAGGAAAAACAGACAATAAAACTTACAGGAGGAAGCAGGAGTAAGGGGAGGGGAATTTCCTGAAAGGGATTTATCTGTTTTTGCTGTCTCACCATGTGAAAGGCAAATTAAAATAGATGAACAGAATAAAAGCTGCATGAAAAGTAGAATGCAAACATTGCTTTGGTTTTAACAATTCAAAGGAAGTTTAGTAACACAGATGAAGCAACCTGAGAGATACCTGTTTGGTTACACATCATCATTAGGTTTTGTATAGACGATACTTAAAGTCCTTTGACAGATTGAAAATACCTTTGTTTTTTCCTAGCTCTTTCTTTTTCCTGGTATTCATTTTCATCTGTAGAAAAAGCCCCAGGGTTTTATATTTGGTGTTCAGCTGAACTTGAAGTTTTCTGTCTCCAGAGAGGCTGTTACCTAGCTGCCCATCTCCTCAAATTCACTGTAGGGGGATGAAGCTGAAGAGGTTTTAGACTCTCCATCACTGTTGCACTCCCGTAGGGGACCAGGACTGGGAGCTTTTGTGAGCTCCTTGGCAGAGAGCGTTTCCTTGCTGTTAGACCCTAAGGGATGGCAGTCCAGCAGGCTCTGCAGGTGTTTGATGTAGCTTATGGCAGCTCTCAGGGTTTCCACTTTGCTGAGGCGCTTGTCAGCAAATTCCTTGGGCAGGTGCTCTCTCAGGCGTGTGTAGCCCTCGTTCACACAGCGCACTCGCTGCCGTTCCCTCTCGTTCCTCTTTCGAATGAAGGCAGGCTCAAAGGAATAGTCATAGACACCCACGTAGCTAGGGAATGAGATGTAGGAGATGCGACCTGCATGCCCACCGTAGGCTTGCTCCCAGTAAGATGGGTCCAGATGGAAAGGAACACCAAAGGGCTCTCTCAGGGGGACCCCATGGGGATGCACATGGCTGTTAGCCAGCGACATAGCTCCTGGAAATGCAATCCTGTTCAGTAGTCCATCATCATCTTTATTGCTGTCCATGCTTCTTTTTTTTTCCAGCTGGTGGAATGTCAGATCCTGAATTTGGCTTCCAAATCTTGTGTCAGTCCAAGAAAGGAGGAAACATTTGTACAGGTACTCTGCCCCACAGGCTGCAATTTCCTCGTGTGCTGTATAAAAATTCAGATCTCAAAGCACTGCTAACGACTCATGAGGTCCACTCTGTGCCTGGAAATCAGCTCTAAGCCTTGTTGTTTTTATAGATGTAGGATGTCAGCTAATTTACAGACAGGTTTTGAGGACCATCACTCCACACTTTAAACCCTTCCTCTGATCTTCATATTTCAAAAGATAATAAGAGGGTTCCTGTGTATTCCTTTTCTCCCCGCTTGAAATTATGACCATAAGAGTTAGTGCCAAACATAAATAATCTTCCAGGCTCTAAACACTTCTCATGTATTGTAATCCACAATATCGTTTGATATAATTGTCTCCAAAAGATGGGTAATTTGCAAAGTTTACAGAGATCTTCAAAGTTTTGGCAGAACTCCTCCCTTTCAGGAACCAAGGATCTTCTGTCATCTGAAAACTACCCAAAGGCTTTTCACAATGAAATCCAAAAGACAACTGCAAGCTTTGTTGTTTCGGCTGCTCTGGTCTAACTGAAACAGCTCACAAACAGTTTGCAAAACTTATATGGCATGTCTCTAGCTTTCTGGGGAAGCTGAGAAATCTTCAAAGGAAAGAGTGCTCTCTTGTGGTTGCAAGTCATGTCAGATCAAGAATGCATATGTGCAAGCATAAGAGGAAAACTGCTTTCTTTGCTCAGAGACTTTTTCAAGAAGAATGAGTTTCACAAATTGAACATGAGCATTTTTAAAAAATCTTCAACATTTTGCATGTTTCTGCTCATTGCAGAATGTTCTGGTTATCACTATGAGCACCTGCCTCAGATAAATAAACACAAAGGTTTGAAATCAACCCTGATTGCCCCCCTTGTAACTATTACTAGATGTTTACATAAAGATTGGCTTACCTGATGGACCCGACACACACTGCTTCAATTGGGGAGCAGAAAATCCCTCTTGACTGTGCCACATCTGTGCTGCATCCTCCAGTTTGGCTGCACCTTGCCAAGGAGAAGACACGGACAAAAGACAAGGACTTTTGGCAGTGTAAGGGCATAATGTCCTCATCTGTCCCTTTCCTCTAAGACACCCTGTTGTGTTAGGATCTTCTTCTGCAGAAACTGGAGGGTCTTTATTTTTCCCACGTGACTCTGCATAGTTACAATGTTTTTCTGAAAACGCATCTTCACAGTTAACTGAATTTCCTTTTTTTGCCGCCAACAGGTTGGAGGGTTGAACGTTTAGTCTGGGAGAGCTGTGAGAAGAGATGATCGTGAAAAGGTACAGGCATGTAGGCTCTATTAAAACTGTTCTTTTGCTCAAAGTGAAAGTTTCCGCCCTGTTCAACCTTTCAGGCCAAACTGCCTCAGAAGTGTTGAGTAACTGAAACAACATCCTCCACTCTGAGAAACACATCTATGTCTCTGCTGAGTCAGAAACCAGCAGCAATGATGTCAGTGTGCATTTTCAAGTCAGCCTTTATATCTTTGCTGGTCTATTCTGCAGCTTCAAAAAGCAATGGTAATCTTCAAAGTACAGCAAACACACAGGCAGATCGTTCCAGACCAACATGGGTGAGAACAATCCTGGCCTCTGATCTATGCCAGGGACAGGATGAGCAACAAAATGGCTCAAAAGCCAGGGCACCTATCCATCTACTTTCACCTCCATCACTAGCATTGCATTGCAAGAGCTGATGTTTGAAGTGAAGGTTTTGTAGCATTACCTAAGAGCTAGGTAATGCCTTTCATCAGGGGATGAGATCTTTTCCAGTCACAACTAAACGTCTTTCTAAATTATGTGGCATAGCTCAGAGGGAAGGTATGGGTGTGAGGCAAGAATTACTGAGGAACACCCCAATATGTACAAGTCATTTCAGGTCAAATAACCAAGAGAGCCTTTCTGCCTTTACAAAAATTTTTGGAAATGGTTGAACAGTTTTCAATAGCACTTGCACAATAATCTGTTATCCAGTAGAAATGTTTTCAGAAATAAATGCTTAAATGAAAATAAATAGCTCCTTCACTGTAGCACTAAGGTAGGCCAGGACTTAACTTTTTCTGAAAACAAAGAGGATGTTGGCCTCTAAGCAAGTATAAAAAGGGCATTTGATTTGTGTTATCACTAGATTTAAAATGCTGCTCTCTGTCAGTATTCCTGTAAGGAAATGGAAGCGTGCATCTTGGGAGTGGGAGGGGTGTCTTAGGTGCCAGAATGTTTCACAGCTCTCACCAGAAGTCTAGGCATGTTTAAAAGGCAGGGTTTCATTTCAGTTCTGTCATGCCAATGCACTGTTCCCTGCCATCAGATCTCTTTTCTATGTTTACCGTAAATGCAGGTCACCGGCACTTCCCAGAGTGTCAGAATTGCACCTGTGCTAAACAGGCACCTGCTCTTCCTACAGAAAAATCTACATTGTTAATCCTTTAGAGAAATACATATAGAAAAATGATGGGTAAATGTTATTTGTTAATCTGAATGATTGAAGCTGATCTCATATCAAATCGACTCTGCAATCTGACTTGTGTGCAAGAGAAGTAAGAAAATATGCCACAGGCTTTTGTTGAACGTTGTATCTTTTTGACAATCTACTATCACTCGCTCAGAAAGGGATTTGCCCCTGGGCAGAGAGCCAGTGCAAGGCTAACACACTTTATGTCCCACTGAAGGTCCTGTTGAGAGTGCGAGCAGGATTAAAGCAATATATTGTTCCTGGGCTGACTTCTGCACAAAACAGGCCCCTCTCAACGTGTCTGCACATGAAGGACTGGCCCACCAAAGGGAAAGGCTAATACCCATTCTTTTTAAGAGTAAGTTATGACTACAAGGATAATGTTCCTCTTCTAAGACAAGCCTTTGATCTTCTTTCTTAGAGTGTTTCTCCAATTAACTCCTCTTCACACCTTTGCCTGGATGATGCTTTGACTCCAGAATGCAATATCCTCCATGCTGATGCGAAGCAGATGGCCTGTTTGCTTTCCAGGGGGCACAACTCAGGTGTTATTCACAGCTGTGCAATGGCAGAAGTTGTACTGTTTCTATTTATATTGTATGTTTTGCTTGCTTTGTTTATTTTGGGGTGGGGATGTTTGTTTGTTTTTAAATACAAAGTTTAAATGGGGATGCTGGGAGATTCCTTATATATTCCATTTACTGTGGCATTAGAACAAGCTCCCTTCCTTCTCTCCTTCCTTTTACTTCACTAATTAATTACCCAGCCATAATAAATATTTCCAACATACTGAAAAATATAACATTGAGGCATCTTCCAGATATAACTTAGTTGTGGTTTTAATTGTATATAACCTAACACAGTTATCTACAAGAATGTAATCTTTGTACAAAAGAACCCTCAACTCGTTCACACTCCCACAAGAACCATGAAGAACACTACTGACACTACACAGTCATTGCTTTCAATTACTTTTAATTGCTCAAAGCAACAGATTCTCCTTGACACCACGTCCCTCTGCGTCTGAAAAGAATGTAATTGGTGGATATATGATAGTAGAAACATGACTCAGCTGAACATATGCAAGTATACCTATTTCCCAACAAATGATGTATCAACTATCATATCTGTGAACACATTACAGAAGGAAGAAGAAAATACTTCAGGAGTATAAAAAGAAACCCTCACAACATTGTGCATTTGTTATATTTTACTGCGCTGTAATTATACTAAATTCTAGTATTTATTATACATATCATAGTTTATCTGGGCTTCTGCAATTTATTAACAGATACAAAACGGTGAAATTAACAGTTTCTCTTGTTAATTGCATACCACAGATTTGCAGTAATAGCCACAATTTAAACTGAGATCCAGAAATACAAAATTGCATAGTTTTGCATCTCTCTAACCATGTTTTATCCTTAAGCATGGGCCACCTCTCTCCAGCTCTATAGCTACAAGTGAGCGCTGCACCTGAACTACCCAGGTTTCATACTGTGACTGTCACCAAAATACGGGCCTGCAAAGTGCTGGCAAGCCAATAAAACGTGGTGAGAAATTTGGATTTTTAATGCTAACACTTTTGGTTTCAACTATTGTTTTTTGTGTAACCTTTGTTCAGTGTAATTCTGCTCGCTCTGAGGAAGAACCCCAGGGTGGGTTTGCAATAGCAGAAGAGAACTGATGGCATGGAGATGCGGATGTGGTCCAGCAGGGACTTCTGCTCACACTGCAGACGGGGATCGAAGCGTGCTTACTGCAGCTCATTCCCCTGTAGTTCCACGAGTCTCCCTTATCTTTGAGTATGTCTCCAGGATCTGAAGACAACTTGAAAAATAGCTCTGCAATTTGTTCCTCACACAGCAAGTACTGCTATAAATGTCAATAAACTAAGCTTTCAGGGGACATAGTGCAGTTGTCTTATCAAAACACTTCACATACAATAAAAGTGTTTGACATATAAAAAAATATCTTCCCTTGCAGAAGAAACAGTTCTCAGATGGGTTTTATTACAATACCTTGGACGTGCAGAGTACCTCTCTGTAGACACAGATTAATTTCTCATTCGGTGACACTTCATATTATCATTGGCTTCCTTTGATACTTGTGCTTTAAACTGGTAGTTAAGATATCACTCGTTCAAGGGAGTAATGTGACTACAAAAAAGCTGGAATCTCAGAGGACTCATGTTTGACAGTAGGAAAAAACACTCTTATCTGCATATGACTACATCCAATCTGGCTCATAGGCTCAAAGTATTCCTTTCAGCTCAGATTGTTGAAATAGTGCAAGGATTTCAACGCCAGAGCAGTTCTGTGGTAGAATTACACTATCATAATTGGCATTAAGACAAGCTGAGGGCTTGGGATAACCAACCAAGCATTTCAGGAGAGAACTGAGTGCACTGAGTATAACTGCAAAGTTGTAAGGATGACAGCTGAAAATGGAAGGTCATCTGCTATATATTAGGGAACACAGAAAGAGTTTTAGGTTTATAATGGTTTGCTGGAGTTTCTAAGAACGATGTGAAGTATTGGGGCCAACCATGTGAATATGTTATACTACACACATAAAAATGAAGCACAGATAAACCTCTCATCACAAGCTTAACAGTCCCTAAAAAACTGAAGGCTTTGTGAGTTCTTTCTTGACTTGATGAAATAATGTTTGTGGGCAAATTCAAATACAGTCATGGTTAGAGAGGGATTATCTGGCTTAGCGGAGAACAGATGTTGTGGGATATGTGGTAAACTAAATGAGGTCATTCTTTTGGTTACAAATGAGAGAGACCTGGATTTACTTTGCGTACACGTAGTCTTCTAGAAGTTATATATTTAGACTAAACTAATTACGCAGGTCCCAGTTACAGGCCATAGACACAGAGAATTCTTCTCACACATCCCATTCACCTATCTCAGGATGGGATGAAGCACTCTGTGGCAGCCCTATTTCTCTCCTTCAGCTACAGAGAGGTCTTGGAGAACTAGCATATACAAGGTGTCTGACTCTCTGACAGCTAAAGCCAAATGAGAAGAGCATGTTTCCACCCCGAGAAGAACCGATGGGTTTGTACTGAGTTGGAAATGACCCTTCCAGATCCTACATTTAGGCTCTTTAGATCAAAAGGTAGCAGGCAGAAAAATACCTGAAGTTTCCTCCTGTGCAGACATCCTATCAAGGGATGTCTCATTTAACGAGGCATCATCTAAGTGTCAGGCATGATCAAATTACAGAAGCACATTATGGTGCTTCAGGAAACAGCTGTTCACCTCAGCACTTAAGGAACTTGTAGGCTGATTTGAGCAGTGTATGTGATGAATATCCACGTGTCACAGGCAAAAGCCAAATACAAAACTACTTTCAGACATCAAGAGATTCCTTTGCAATGTAGCCTTAGCTGGAATTATACATATTAGCCATAAATCATAGATAATTGAACAACAGTTATGTCCAGAAGGTAGCTGGGGTTGCTGGTACCAGAGGACATGAAATGTTAACCCTCTAACGACAGCAGATAACGAGGGTACAATGAGAAAGCTGTGAGATGGTTGGGACTGTTGCGAGGCAAAGCAGAGCAAGCCTCGCACCCTTTTGAAAGAGGGAACACGTGGAAGCAGGGGAAAGGCTTTTGGGCAGCCGAGCAAACCGCTGCAACCCCTCAGGCCTGGAGAGGGCCAGCCGCGATGCTCCCCCGAGAAGGGAGAACCGCTGGGTGCGGCTCCCAGGCCCGCTCGCCCGCCCCAGGGGCGCCCACAGTGCTGGAAATAATCTGGAAATAGGCGAAGAGGCGGCGGTGAACGTGGCCGAAACGCCGCGAGGTTCACGAAGGCAGGCTGGCCCCGGCTTCCAGCACGGGGGCTGGTACCGAGCCCGGACAGGCGGCTGCCGGGAGGTCAGCGATGGCCCGGCCTGACACGGAACCGGGAGGGGCCCACGGGCAGCCCCGGGCGGGCCCCTCCGCGCCAGCATGGCGGGGGCGTCTCGTCCCGGAGCTGGGCCCGTCACGGACCCCGCCAGCGGCAGGCGGAGAGTCGACCGAGCCCCAGGGCGGTGGCGCCGCTTCCTGGATGTGGCGCACGGCGGCGGAAGCGGCCCCGTCCCCCTCCCGCCGCCGCTGCTGCCGCCGCCGCCATCACCGCCTCCCTCTCCTGCCTCCTCCTCCTCCTCCGTNCGACGGCGGCGCGCAGCTGGGACGAGGAGGGGAGGGGGTCCCTAGAGCGTTCAGCGCCTCCCGCAGGCCCCGAGGCTTCGCCAGCCCTCGGTCCCGGGGCGATCCTACCCTCGGGCATCGCCGCCCTCAGCAGCCGTTTGGGCCGGGGGCGGGGAGGAGGATATCCCTTTTCACACCGGGTAGCGGCACCCCTCGGCACAGTCCCTGCAGAGCCGTCCCTGGAGGCCAGTGGGGTGGTTGGCAGGGGTAGGAGAGCGCGTGGTGTGAAAACAGGGCAGCAGCGAGATGAAAATCGGCGACTCTTTGGTGGTTTTGGCCGGTTTTGCAGGGTGCGCGGTACGTCTGCTGGCTGGAGGGGCAGTCCTGCTCCAGCTCTCCTCACTGCTGCACCCTCGGGCCTGCTGCCCGCAAAGGGTGCGGAGAGGCTCGGGTCAGCGAGGAGACTCATCTGTCCTCTTGCCAGGGTTGTGACCACTGTGGGGGCGATGGGTCTTTCCAGCCCTACGAACTGCTGATAAGAGCTGGTGTGTGGGCAGGAGTGCCAGGCAGAGCTTGCAAACTTGTTGACAAGTGGGAGGTGACCGTGTCTCTTTGGTGTCCCCATCCCCATGGGCTGGTTTGGGCTGCATGCGCAACTTGAGACCACAGAGGATGGATGCGCCTCAGGCTGGCATGTTTTCTCCCTGGGCTTGGGGATTTGAGCTGTTGGACAGCCTGGTGGTTTCTGCAGCTCTACAGCCACTCATGTGGTCTGTGCCCACTTGAGTAGTTTGAGAGGTGCAAACACTCAAGAGCCACTGGTTGATCACTCTGAAGTAACATGTCATCCATGGTGCCAGCTTCTAATGTAATAGGAACATGTGCCATGTCTGCAGAACCAGACTGAGGCATCCTGTTAAAACTCTAAACAATGGCAGTTCTGCAGAGACAACTCTTGTCACTATTAGCCTGGTTTGAACTGATGGTACATCAGAGGTTTTGTGTCTGTTACCAGTTTTAAGTGATCTTTCCCCCTCCTCTCCCCTGACTTTAGTTTTTGAACATGAAGGTGTGTCCAGAAGTCATGAAATATAAAACAGATGCCGTTGTCTGAGTAATTGTGACATTCAGCGTGCAAATTGGTCTGTGTTCCCAATACTTTAATCAGAGAGGCTTTGGCCACTAGGAGTAAGACTTTGTTTTCTGGATGGCAAGGAAAAGGCTATGGTCTGATTTGTCTTCTTGAATTGGCTTTTTAATCCTGGTTATTACTATCTAATATGATCAATATGTATTGATCATGATGTGACTACAGTGTGAGTGATGTGGTGCTTTATGCTTAGCTTTCTTCAGCAGAGTTTTTACGTATTAATATCTGATTTTGAATTTGTTTGCTCAGCCCTCCCTCATCACACTATACTCACTAATCAGGAATGCTCTTGCTTTTGTTTCTTTTTCTTTTTCTCCCTCCCTTGTCTGTTCCCTGGCTCCAGAATGAATGAGATGAATTTGAGTCCTGTAGGGATGGACCAGCTGACCTCATCCTCTGTGAGCAATGCCCTGCCAGTCTCAGGGAGTCACTTGGGATTGGCAGCGTCACCCACTCACAATGCCATACCAGCACCAGGTAATGGAGAAGACCCCACAAAGGGTATTGCAGCTTGTGTTCTGTGTTTTACTGTCATGAGGGTGTTCATAACTGGTAGCAGTGCTTGATCTGATAGCAAGTTATATCTTGAGCAGGTAATGAGGTGATGTAGAACTGGGGAAGAGTAGGCTGTAAATCATTCCTTCTGTGGGCAAAGCAAATGGGACATGTGTCTACCAGGCTTATGCCTTAATGGGAGTCTCATTTTGTTCTAATGGGGTGGTTTGTACTGTGGGTGGGTGGTTACAGAATCCTTTGAAATACAAACTATAGCTGCAAATCTGTCTCCATCTATGTCTGTCCTCACTCAGGTGAAAATAATGATTTTTCATCTGTAAAGCCAAACTGTTTTCCTGGCTGTTTTCTTCAGAGGGCTACACAGACAAAAGTCCATCACAATTATAAGGTAGAAGCAGGCCCTATATAATGTATCTAAAAAAGATCTGGCCACAATCAGGCATGCCTCTCAGTGCTGTGGTAACTGCGGTCCTTTCTTTGAAGATTGCCGCCTTACTTTGACAGTACCGTGCTGTACTTCCACAGGGGAGCTCTTGGGGATTTAGTAACCTTTTCATTGATAAGTAACCTTTTGTTCATTTTCTTGTTTTGTTTAGTAACCTTGCGTGTTCATAAGCTCAAGTAGTTCCATTGAATTTAAATGGGCATTTTCTTTTGCAGGCTTGCCTGTTGCAATTCCAAACTTGGGCCCCTCCTTGAGTTCCTTGCCCTCTGCTTTGTCTCTGATGCTCCCAATGGGTATTGGGGATCGAGGAGTGATGTGTGGTATACCAGAGAGAAACTACACCCTACCTCCGCCACCATACCCTCACCTGGAGAGCAGCTATTTCAGACACATTCTACCTGGTAAGTGGTCTGGTGCTAATGGATGAGAACAGAAAGAGAAATTGTTTTAAGAACTATTGGTTTCTGTCTTGAAGCAGTCAAGACTAACTGTTTTGCAGAGCTGTAAATTCCCTGAGTTTGTCTGGAGTCTGTTGTGTCATTTGCACGCCTTTATTTTCAGGTCTCTGTTGCTATATATGTGTATGAAGAGAATTGCACCCTTGATCCTTTGTGAGCTGTTTCTTGAGAGTGAAAAATTGCTTAAAATGTGAAGAAGCTCTTTCTGATTGAGTCTTTGTGCTGAGGAGCCTAGGTTTAACGCTGCCAGAAGCTTGGCTGTTCAGTTTGACAGATAACTAGAGACTTGCTCTTTTGAGTGGAAGTTCTATATTTGTTGTCAAATGATACTTTGACAAGAACGTTGGGCTGACATATGTTTGTGAGCCATGTTTTATAATTAGTGGGTTTTAATTGGACATAATGTAAAGAACATGTCTTCAAGGATCTAGGTATTACTGCAATGTGCTGTGATGATGGGGTATTTTTGTTGAAGATTTGAAAATTGATATTATCTCATTCTCTTCCCCTTCCCCCTGTCATTCTGTCAGGTATCTTATCTTATTTGGCTGACAGACCTCCACCTCAGTACATCCATCCCAACACTATAAATGTTGATAGCAATCCAGCATTGTCAGTCTCCAGCAATCCCTCGGCCCTAGATCCCTACCAGCCCAGTGGAGCCGTGGGGCTGGAACCAGGAATGGTCTCCATGGACTCCCGCACGGTGAACACGCACGGTGCACAAAATCTGCATCCAGGTGACAGCCATGAGGTAGCGCTGGATACTACAATCACTATGGAGAGCGTTTCAAGGGTAACCAGCCCCATCTCTACAGATGGAATGACAGAGGAGCTTACAATGGATGACGTAGCCGGGGATCATTCACAGATCCCGAATGGCTCCCGCAGCCACGAACCTTTAGCCGTAGACACAGTGGGGAGTAACTTGACATCGGATGCTGTGGGTCACAGCGGTGTTATTCCCATTCATGGTAGCACTTTGGAACTCCCTGTCGTCATGGAGCCCGACCACATCGCGGGGCGGGTGACAGGGATATCGGACAGCACACTAAATGACTCAATTCATACTGTGGCCATGAGCACCAATTCTGTGAGCGTGGCTCTCTCTACCTCACACAACCTCGCGTCCCTGGACTCGGTAGCCTTGCACGAAGTGGGCCTCAGCCTCGAGCCAGTGGCAGTGTCTTCCATAAATCAGGAAGTAGCCATGGGTCCGAGTCACGTGGATGTGTCTGCAGACAATCTCGCCTTCGTACCATCCTCTCTGCAAATGGAAGACTCCAATTCAAACAAGGAGAACATGGCGACCTTGTTTACCATATGTGAGTGGTCATTTCCTGCTTTCTTGGGGTGGGGTTTGTTACGTAGCTGTTGTCTGGTGGGATGGCAGGACTCTTGTCTTACTGATTTCTGGTGAAAGAAACTTGGTTATTTAACAAGTCCATGAAAGTTGGAACATCTGCAGTGGGAGATGAACTGTGCTGAGATGACACTAGTTGGAAATAGACTTGGTAGGGTGTTTTAGAATCACAGAATCATTTAGGTTGGAAAAGACCATTATGATCATCCAGTCCAACCGTAACCCTACTCTACCAAGTCTGCTGCTAAACCATGTCCCTCAGCACCACATCTATATGGCTTTTAAACACATCTAGAGATGGTGATTCCACGACTTCCCTGGGCAGCCTGTTCCAGTGCCTGACAACCCTTTCAGTGAAAAAATTTTTTCTGATGTCCAACCTAAACCTCCCCTAGGACAAATTGAGGCCATTTCCTCTTGTCCTATCCCTTGTTACTTGTGAGAAGAGACCAGCACCCACTTCTCTACAACCTCCTTTCAGGTAGTTGTAGAGAGAGATAAGGCTTCCCTCAGCCTCCTCATCTTCAGACTGAACAACCCTTGTTCCCTCAGCTGTTCCTCATAGGACTTGTTTTCTGGGCCCTTCACCAGTTTTGTTGCCCTTCTCTGGACCCAGCACCTCAATATCTTTCCTGTATTGAGATGCCCAAAACTGAACACAGTGCTCAAGGTGTGGTCTCAGCACCGAGTACAGGGGAATGATCACTTTGCTGACCACACTAGCATCATTCTCTTTGTATCTCCCATGTTGCCTTGATATTGGAAGATGAATTCTTTATGAACCTCCTGCCTGTTGTGGATATGCTGATATTATCCTTTTCAATGAGACTTTTGGTTTTCAAGGTCCCATCACAAATGACTCTTCTTGATCCATTAAAAAAACACAACAAACACCACTGAAAGCCATACATTTCATCAAGTGGGTATAGTTGTTGAGTATGACATTGTGTGATTTTGCAAGATTTTAATTAAACCATGACAATCATTATGAAAATGTTACTCTCAACAGGACCTGCTGAAAAAAGAAGCAGAGAGGGTGAGAAGTTTTAAATATTTCAAATTACTCTCATCAAAGGACTTTAGTCCAGAGCTTAGTTGATCTCCTAGGAAAAGAGGAGTGCTGGACATTGCAGTCTCTCAATCCTATCATTGTTCAAGGTGTGGTGGTTGAGAACTTAAACTGTGAAGTTTTTTGCTGGGACAGAGATTTGAACTTCCACCTGCAGCATGCCTGGCTTCCCACCACTGAAGCGTAAGGCTGACTTTTCAGTTGCATTAGTTATGGTAGCGCTTCTGAGTGCTGCTCTTCCACACAACCTGGCCCTACAACTGACAGAGCCTTACGACAAGCCTTGCCTGAAGAACATTTTTAAGAAATGGAAAGAAATAGTGCCTTGGTTAGCAACGGGAGAGGTGCAGTTTAGTGCCAAGTGTCTAGTCAGACATTTGAACTGAAACTTTTGTTCTGTGGGATAAAATATAACTTAAAATCAGATGGAAGTAGAACTATGATGAGTTCAGAACTCCTGGAGGAAGACTTTTACAGTTGGTGCACTCAGAAGTTCTTAAGGGCACCTGTTGCATGTTGAACAAATAATGATCAAAATACTATGATATCCAACATGCTTGTGGTTAAATCACTTCTTATTCACTAAGTGAGATCTGATGTGCCAGCTTATTGTCACTATACTTAAAATAGTCCTAAGCTGTTTCCCAGTTGATGTCTGGGAGTCCTGGTAGACAATGGGTTAACCATGAGCCAGCAGTGTGCTCTTGTGGCCAAGAAGGCCAATGATATCCTGGGCTGCATGAAGAAGAGTGTGACCAGCAGGTTGAGGGAGGTTCTCCTCCCTCTACTCTGCCCTAGTGAGGCCGCATCTGAAGTAGTGTGTCCAGTTCTGGGCTCCTCAGTTCAAGAGAGGCAGAGAACTACTGGAGAGAGTCCAGCGGAGGGCTACAAAGGTGATTAGGGGACTGAATCATCTCTTATAAGAGGAAAGGCTGAGGGCCCTGGGGGGGCTGTTTAGTCTGGAGAAGAGGAGACTGAGAGGGCATCTTGTCAATGCTTATAAATATAAAAGGGGCAGGTGTCAAGAGGATGGGGCCAGTCTCTTTTCAGTGGTGCCCAGTGATAGGACAAGGGGCAGTGAACACAAACTGGAAATCAGGAAGTTCCACCTCAACATGAAGAGAAACTTCTTTCCTGTGAGGGTGATGGAGCGCTGGAACAGGCTGCCCAGAGAGGTTGTGGAGACTCCTCAAAACCCACCTGGATGCAGTCCTGTGCAACCTGCTCTAGGTGAATCTGCTTTAGCAGGGGGGGTTGCACTAGATGATCTCCAGAGGTCCCTGCCAACCCCTACTATTCTGTGATTCTGTTTGCCACTAGTAGGATGCTCTAATGGCTATTGCATGCCTAGTGCTTTTGTGTGATTTGCAGAATAGATCTTTGACTTGGAATGGCTTAAAGTTTAACTTTTTGTTGTTGTTTTTAAAATTCTCTTGAATAAAACATGAATTTCTGTCCAGACAGGTGACAGCAAGGAGGAGGAGTTATTTTAGAGCCCCCTGGTGGTTTTTCCTCCCTGAGAAGGCAGGAGTCGGGATCTTTTTCAGAAAACTTTTTACTCTGTTTCTAAATGGGAAGAAACAAGTGTGCCTTTGCTACAGTCCTAAATGTTTGTGAAACTTTTAATTTGCCCTTTTTGTGATCATCTTTGCTTACAGTTCTGGGTACCCAAATCAGAGAAGCAATCACTGTGATTCTTTTTATTTTCCGGGTTTTTTTTGCATTATTTGGCAAGGACAGAAATAGAAACGGTATATTTTGCTTCCTATAGAACATAGGGTATTTTTTTTTCAACTTTTAAAAAATGTATGAATCCGTAAACATTTCCAAGTGGAAGTGTCACCATGTGCCTAGAATTTGCTTTTCTTCCTCCTTGCCTCTCCTTGGGGCTAGTCCACAGACCCATGGTGGTGTGTGCTAGGCTGTGCTTAAAAACAACTGTTCCAAGTCATGTTTCTCATCGCTCAGATCTGGTTGTTGTCTTTGCTGTACTCCTGCTTGTCACCTGTGCACATGAAGCAATGGTTGTATAGGCTCTACCTAATAGTTTTCTGGGTACCTTCCTATCTGTAATTGTGGAGTTGCTCAAACTGTACTTGTATGGGGTCAGATTCTGGTACACTGAGGTATGGAGAGTGTCTCAAAAATCTCTTTAAATGAGTAATAATGGAGCTGCTGTTCATTCCTGCTGAAGACTACTTCTGTGATAAGTAGTTGGGAGTTGGGCCATCAGAAGGCTAAAGAAGGTCATTGTGGAGATTCTGCTTAATTAGCTGAGCATCTTAAGAAGAATGATTTATCAGAAGGGTGGTTGCTGAATAGGTGTTGGTTGCTCCATTCATAGAGAATTAAAATGATGTAGTTTTTCTAGGTGAGAGCATTTAATGCTATACTTTTCCCCAGATTTATTAGACTGAGGACTTTCAGTGTTATATTTTTCAGCAGTACTTATGCTGAATGACAGATTGATAAAGTGATGCTGCTGATTCTTCTTGGTCTTTTTTTTTTATTGCATTCAGTGGCATCCCGTGGAGATGTACTGTATGAGTTTTTTGCAGTGGATCCTTCAAAAGCAGCAGTGAGGTCAGGATTTTGCTGCCGTGAAGATTTTGTACATTGTCTGAATTTAGATGGAGATAAGGGGATTTGTGGGTTGAGATTTGAAAAAGTTTAGAAAGAGGACCTTACTATCCATTTGCTGGGATATCCTTGAGGTTCTACATTCTAGAAAACTCTTGTGTTCCCAGTAAATTCCAAAAGCATAACAAGTTAGAAAGTGTTTGGTTTCATATGTCTTGGATTTTTCTGCCAATAAAGATCCTTTCACTTATGATCAGAGCGGAAATGGCTGTTCCACCATGAGCATTACTGCCAGCTCCGGGGGCCTACCATCCATTTTGCAGTAGTTTTGATGAAGAGTGGGCTCTGTCCCATGGCTAGATTGCCCCCATAGTGGTAGTCTAGAGTCTAGGGGATTAATTTACCATCAGGAAGGCAGGTGGAGACCCACATGTTTGCTCTGAGTTGGATAGGAACAGTGACATGTACTTCAGTGCCCATCTGACTGTAATAGTATGGCTTGTATTCTTCTGCATAAAAACCAGTAAAGCAGACAAGTTAAACCAGAGAGAAGCAGCCTTTGGCAGAGGCTGAGCTGAAGTGTGGTGGTAGGGAGCTGATGGCAGCATGGGGGCTGTTGCACCTTTTTAACCTCTGTTGTCCCTCCCCCTCTCTGCAGGGTGCACACTGTGTGACAAGGCATATCCATCAGACTGCCCAGATCATGGGCCTGTCACCTTTGTCCCCGACACCCCGATAGAGAGCCGAGCCAGGCTCTCCCTCCCTAAGCAGCTCCTCCTCCGGCAGTCCATCATGGGAGCTGAAGCGGGTAAGAATCCAGTTACTCTGTATTTCTACACAGCGGTTTACACTCAATGCCTGAAATCCCAAGCCGTAGGGCTTTTAATGTGGGAAAGAAACACTGCAGTAAAGAGGTGGTTCCCTCTTCTGTAATCGCCTCAACTTACATTGTGCAAGAGCTTCTTGTCCTCTGGTTACTGCTTTGGCTTCAGCTAGACTCTAGGGGTGCTGCCACAGAGTGTTACCAGAACACTTCATGAGGTCAAGCACAAGCAAGGTGTGGTGTTTGTTTTTATCGTGTGCTGAACAGCCCAGGCACAGTTTTGATAAGAAAACATTACAGCAGTTGCAGTTTGGGGGAAGATAACAATTAGAAATAATGGAGGAAATTTCTGTCTTACTTG
This sequence comes from Brachypteracias leptosomus, assembly GCA_013401335.1. Classification (NCBI taxonomy): domain Eukaryota; kingdom Metazoa; phylum Chordata; class Aves; order Coraciiformes; family Brachypteraciidae; genus Brachypteracias; species Brachypteracias leptosomus. Next base: position 76,682 of record VYZX01026191.1, read on the forward strand.
TTCATCAGCTTGATTTGTTACCTGTGGGTCTTCTGGATGCTCTCATTGGAGTATTGATCACAAGTGCCTCTCTTTTTCCCCTCCGATTTACATTTGGCATGTAGACTGTGACCTTGTCATTGGATGTGGACCTTGTTACTGTGTTTCACGCCATTGTCACCTGGAAATCGAAGAGTACAGTGCAATACCCTAAGGATCTGAAGGCTAGAGAAGAATGTGATTATTGGCTTGCTTAGTGATGCTGCTTGTTGAGAGTAGATTACATCTGTTCTTTTCAAGCTGCACTAGTTCCCAGTTTATTCCTAAAAGCTATTCAGTGTATTCATGTAGACCTATATACATATATATATAAATGTTTAATAATAAATAATATACACGCAGGAATCCCTCTGCCCATGACAGAAATACAGCTGCCTCTGGGGAGAAATGCAGAAGCTGCTTAACAATGCCCAGCAACAATTCTGGAAATTCCTGGGGATTAGGTAGGCGAAATGTAGTTACTGAAACTAGTATTTTCTGCTTCTGCAGAAAGTGCCATGAAAACTTTAATTGGTACAAGTGGCTAGGATTTTAGTTTTATAGCTTACTGAAAAGTAAATTACTTGCTTTTGACAAACAAAATAAATATTTGTAATTAAAACAAAGCGGCTCCCAATAGTGTCATGTGGTGGTGGTGGTTCTTGTCTCTGCCTTAGGTGTGTTTTACATGTGGAGTAGAAGCTTTGATGATCTTATGCCTAGATATTACCTTGGAGCATTATCTCATAAACCTCCCACCTCTTTGTAATGCATGATTAGTTGTTTAAATAATTGATTTCTGCAGATTTTGGTCTTCTGCTGATAGGTGTGTGGACACGAGAAACCATTCCTGTAAGGACTTGTTTTGGACCTTTGATTGGGCAGCAAAGCCATTCTCTGGAGGTGGCTGACTGGACAGACAAAGCAGCCAGTCACGTCTGGAAGGTCAGTAGATGTTATGTCTCACAGAGTCTGCAGGCCTGCCTTTGTCTGGTGAAACCCACCATGTGACACAGCAGCTCTAACGTTATCATCCTTGCTAAAAATAAAAATTAATGCAGTTTGATTGTTTAATACTTAATATCAGCATAGTGGAGCCGTGTACCATGTAACACACTGGTAATCATTCCTGAAGTGCAACAAACTTCTTTAAGGCCTTTTCATTTAAAGGGCTGTCTGTGGTTTCCAGTATTTGTGTGGAGTTGCAGGAGAGCTTGTATGTGAATTACTAGACAGCTCTTATTTGTTTGTTTTGTGTTGTTTATTGAAAGTTCCCCCAGGTGATGAATGATATGTTTTAGGAAAGCTGCTTTAAAGCTTTCCTTTTCACATCATTTCATGTTCAGAAAGTAAAAGTGATTTATATAAACAAAACATGCATTGTTTGCCGAGATACTATTATTCACAAGGCTTGGCTTGCAAGAAAAGCAGCCAAATGCATTTCTGCTGGAAGCTAAAGGTGGTGTGTGGGAACGGTGCTGATAAACAGTTTTTGTAGCCTCCTGGGGAGCAGAGGAGTCAAGATTTCAGTGTGAAGGGGAAAGTGAGGAGTAAGAACAGGGCTGTGGCCTTGGCAATGGCAGTAGAGGCTTCCTGGTTTTTAGCACCCTCTCTTAAAGAAAGAAGCTGCTTTTCACTGCATCGGTTGCTGTGTTTTGTCTTAAGATTGCATTTGTTTTTTCTGTTAGATCTACCACAATGGTGTCCTGGAATTCTGCATCATTACAGCTGATGAAAATGAATGCAACTGGATGATGTTCGTACGCAAAGCCAGGTGAGAACCACCTGTACCATGCAGAGTAGCTTGGAGTCTGAGCTGCAGGTTGGGCTGGAGAATGTGCACTGCTGCACTGGCTGCCCAATGGGTAATGAGCTGGGCCAAGGACCTTCAGGAGTTATGTAGGCATCATGGACTGGTGGGGAGAATGAAACAGAGCACCCAGTGGAGAATGTTACAGGGGAACCAGCACACATGCTGTAGTTAATCAGCCCCAAACCTGCCCACATACTTTGTTTCCCTTGTCCTAAAACTTTAAACCAGGTTCTTTTTATATTAGCTTACTGTTTATTTGCTTGTTAATTGCTTTCTCTCTGTCCCATTCCTTTTGGATACATATGTGAAGATGACATTGATTGCCTTTTTGATTTTAATACTTTATTTATCAAAGTGTCCCCGGGTTCTTCTGGCCACATTCCAAGCTCTTGCAGCTCGCAAGAGCTCTCCTTTTCAGTCTCTGGAGCTTGTGATGGAAAACTAGCCAGTACTTGAGTATTGCTCCATGCATGGTCCATTAAGAAGGCTGAACCTTTCCTATTGCTCTGTGACACAAAGTAGGTTTACCCTGCAACACATTTCTTTGCTCTCATATGCTGGAGTCAAGAAGTTAATGCTTGATCTCTCAGTGCAGTGGGGCAGAGCTTTTGCTGGTTTCAGATACTGGGAACAAACAAATGCAAGATACAGCTTCAGAAGATGAATTACCATGTCTTGGAAATGCTTTTCAAGAGTTATTTTTGAAGATAATTTTGCTTTAAGACTTTACTGATATTTATTTCTCCCTCATGTTCTCTGTTTCTTAAGGGGGTTAATGTAAAAAGAAATACATTTTTGTAGCTTCTTAAGAGATCTCTTCTCTCAGCCCACTTCAATGTCTATTAATAATTTTCTCAGCAAGATACTGCAGTGGTGTGAAAAATGTATCATTCAGTGGAACGGATTGGCTCTCAAGGTTCAGTTTTCCTTCACTTTTCTTTAATAAAGAAGGACAGAAGTGAGAGACATGGAAGTTTTTATAATGTGCTAACAAGCACTGAGGTTCTGTCATTACCTATTTATAAGAATTTCCTTCTGTTTTTTGTCTCTCAATAAGTCATTATTTCTGGAGGGTTTTTTTTCATAACTGTTGTTATTGCTATAGGAACCGGGAAGAGCAGAATCTGGTCGCTTATCCTCACGATGGAAAAATTTACTTCTGCACCTCTCGGGACATCCCACCTGAACATGAGCTTCTCTTTTATTACAGCCGGGACTATGCACGACAGCTTGGTAAGTAAGTGCTCTTCTTTCTTGGCTTTGTAGGGAGTACTCAGCTTGAATTCCTTTTTAGTGCCATCTATGGGCACTGTGACTTGGGAGTGCATTATGTTCCTTCTCAGTTCCTGGTGGTACACATCATCCTTTCCTTCTACATTTCACAACCACAAGAGTACCATCGTTTAAAAGAAACATTTCACCATCTAATTCCACTGATCAGGAGTAAAAAAATCAGTTTCAGAAGAAAAAGGGTCACTTTTCTTCTGTTCATCCATCTAGTGCTAGGGGTGTTTTGCTAGCTGAAGATGTTCCTGTCCTCCCCAGCCTGTGCTTGTGATGATTTAGGTTTGGTGGAACTGCACTCAAAACCAAGTTTGGCCCCACAAAACATTTGAAATGGCCTACCTAAAAGAGGTGAAAAGCAAGCAGTGGAGCTGAAAGGAATGGGGGTGAAAATCTCTGTGGCTGCCTTTGCCACCACCATGGCTCACGCTCTGTTGGGCTGTGCTGTGCCTCATTAAAAGTGCTGCTTTTGTGCCCAAAGGTGTCCCCGAGCATCCGGACGTGCACATCTGCCACTGTGGAAAGGAATGCGCCTCCTATGCGGACTTCAAGGCCCATTTGAGCAGCCATATTCACAACCACCTCCCCAGCCAGGGGCACAGCAGCAGCCATGGGCCAGGCCACGGCAAGGAAAGGAAGTGGAAGTGTTCCATGTGCCCCCAGGCTTTCATCTCTCCTTCCAAGCTCCACGTCCACTTCATGGGGCATATGGGCATGAAGCCGCATAAGTGCGATTTCTGTAGCAAAGCTTTCAGTGATCCCAGCAACTTACGGACACACCTCAAGATACACACAGGTAAGGGTTGGGGACTTTATAGAAGTGCCTGTGCTGGTAAAACATGGGGGCAGGACCTGTTCTCTCTGATCCCTTGGCCACTTGGCAGGGCATGGCTTGTGTCCATAAATCTAAACTCTTCAAATCATAAAACCATAGAATGGTTTGGGTTGGAAGAGACCTTCAAAGGCCATCTAGTCCAGTCCCCCTGGGGCAGAGACATCTTTCACTAGATCAGGTCACTCAAAGTCCCATCCAACCTGACCCTGAACACTTCCAATGATGGAAGCTTGTTCCAGTGTCTCACCATCCTTGTAAAAAAATTTCTTCTTTATGTCCAATCTAAATCTAGCCTCTTTCAGCTTAAAATCATTGCCCCTTGTCCTGCTATTACTGGCCTTGGTAAAAAGTTTATCTCTATCTTCCCTATAAATGCTCTTTAAGCACTGAAAGGCTGCAGTAAGGTCTCTGGAGCCTTCTCTTCTCCAGGCTGAACAACCCCAACTCTCTCAGCCTTTCCTCACAGGAGAGGTGCTCCAGTCTTCTATCATTTTTGTGGTCCTCCTTTGCACCTGCTCAAACAGGTCCAAGTCTTTCTTGTACTGGAGGCTCTAGAACTGGATGCACTACTCCAGGTGGGGTCTCAGAAGAACAGAGTACAGGGAGGAAATCACTTCCCTTGTCCTACCTTTCTAAGAGTGGCAGCATCTTGGCTGTCTGTAGGAATGATCTCTAGTTCATGTTGACCCCAGCTAACACCCAGGCACTGCTTGAGGGAGGGCTGGCTGACGTGGGGTAGGACTGTGCTGGGCTCAGTGCTGTGGGTGCTTGTAGGACAGCATGCAGACCTGTGTTCTGGCTGACTGTGCCGTGTCTAAAAGAGCATTTGACAAGTTGAAGTTGATTATGGTTGGGAAGAAGTGCTGGCCTTTGTCTGGGAGACAGAAACCCTTTGTTCCTACAGAGCAGGTTCCGTGCTGGCAGCTGTGATAAAACATAGGTTCCTTTCTGCTCATAAGGAAAAGCCAACTGGATTTGAGAGGTTGTAGTGTGGACAGTTGTCCACTTAAATATGGGGCTGAGGTCTTTCCTCTCTGTCCTACTTGAATTGTTTTTCATCTGAAGGGAATGGCACAAGATTGAAATTGGTGACTGTGGGGTCAGACTGATGTGGACAAGGCTCAGCTCTGTCCCTTATCAGAACTTTAAGTCTGAACATGCTGTTGACTTCTGTGGGCACTTGGATATCACTGCAGGTTTTGGGGATAAAGGGAGAATTGACAACAGATCACTGAATGAGCACTAAAAAAGGGTAAAAAAAATAGTGAAAGCTTTTTCAGCTGTGTAAGAAGAGAGGAAGTACAAAAAGGCATGGATTTAACAGAGAGGGAGGAAAAGGGTGAAGGTCACGTACAGACCAGCAAGACAGTGAGGGTATTTTTGCCCTTTTTTTCAGTAAGGTTACAGTAGCTATTGGGAGTCATGGAATGCAAATCACAGAGCTGGAAAGGGAATAAAACTGGGAGTTCAGTGCGTTTGAGAATAAGAAGCTGTGGGCTCAGTAGTGAGGAGTTTTAATAAACTGATAAAGTACAAATGTGGTGCACACAACCACAGAATACTCAGTGGGATAGGGATTCAAGTGGTGGTATTCAAATGTAGCCTGAATTCAGTGGCCTGCAGGGTTTTGAACATTTCTGGAAGAACTACAGATAAGTGGAAAAATGGGATAAAACACAGAAGTTACCAAAGAGCCTGTGAGCTTTGTACCTGTGTGTTTGTTAGATAAGAGAACTTGTTTTCCTAGACAAAGGCAGTGCAGTGCATCAAATGTGGTTGGGCTCCAGATAGGCATCAGATACAGTTCCTGTGGGAAATTAGTGGAGCTGAGGATGTACTAATGTACAGTGACTGGATGGCTACCATGGCAACTATTAAAAAGGAGGCTGCCAGTATTTTTTTTTTCTCAGGAATTCATCTTGGATAAGGCTAGTCCTGTTAAGTGCTTGCTTGAATCTCTTCACTGGAAAATGTATAAGTCTGCTGGTGACGTTTTGATATGTAAACAGGGAGGCATAGCTGGTATAGACAAGGAGAAAATCTATCTCACTGAAAGGCTGATGGACCACAAGTACTGGAGGAAGAGGCATCGGTGTTTAGAAGGACAAAGTGCAGAACCGTACATCACATGAAGGGCTTAGTGGTTTGAAACGGTAGCATGAAGTGGGTTTTTTGACTTGGGGGCATGGGGTGGGGGGTCAAAAGCTTTGGGAATGATGAAATGAAATCAGATGGCTTTTTTTTTTGCACAGTTAAATCTAGACTCTAAGTAGGTAGACCTTTGTGCTGAGTCTGAAGGAACTGCAGGAGGAAGTGGTCAGGCTCGTTTGCTTCCTGTATTTCTTGGGACACTGTCTGTCAATTTGTGGTTGCATGTATGTACTCTTAGGTCAGAAGAATTACCGCTGTAACCTCTGCGACAAGTCGTTCACCCAGAAGGCTCACCTGGAGTCACACATGGTCATCCACACGGGGGAGAAGAACCTCAAGTGTGATTACTGTGAAAAGCTTTTCATGCGGAGGCAGGACCTCAAGCAACATGTGCTCACTCACACACAGTAAGTGAGCTTACAGGATGCCTTGGACTGACCAGGGCAATTAACAAGGAACCTGAGCAGCCCAAGAGAGAATCTCCAGTTTGCAAATAGTTTGGCTTACAGGGTATAGGTTCATCCTCTAAGATGACAGAGAAGTCAATCTAGAGAAATTCCCTGTTACTGGCTGAAGTTGTCCTGTTACAGTGTTTGCAGTATTTTGACACGGTAAATTTCAGGCATGCACCTTGTCTTGGGAAATGGTGTTCTGGAACATTCATCATTTTGAAGAGAGAGGGTGTTAGTTGACATCTTTAGTAAACTGAGAAAACTGTTTCCATGTGCCAATGTGACCATGAAAAATCATAACCTCCTCAGTGTTCTCACCAAGCAGCTGGTTTGTGAAGTCTCCCTGGCTGTTTGCGCCAGGGGTGGGGTGCAGCCATTTCCAGCTCTCACCTCCCCCCAGGTCTTAATCATGCAAATGGTCTCCTGCTTCTCCATCAAGGAGATGCCCACAGTCAGGGCAAACCCCTACCCCCAGGTCCTCCTCCAGTTATCTACAGGTATCTCCCAGCCCCTCAGCCCGGCCAGATCTTTATTTTTGCTGTGACAGTCTCTCCATCCTGTTTAGTTACTCTCAAGCCAAGGTCCTCCCTTGGGCTGCTTGCCCAAAGCTAGTCCCTCTGCTTATTTCATTTTCAGCAGCTGCTTCTTGTACTCACTTGGAATCGATTGTGGCTTCTGTCATGCTGCCTAGGAGACAGGCTAGTGCAGCTAGCATGGGCAGGAGAGAGGCAGACAGACAGACTTGCTTTGCCACTTGTTCTTATGGCCAGAGCCAGGAGTACTACTGCTGGGAGACGTTTTGCCCAGTCATCTGCAGAATTTGACTGCTGAGTCTGGTAAGCCTCTGCTTAGCATTTACAGGCTGAGGGCTGTTAATACTCAGCAGCTTTGGTTTCTTTTTCGTTCTCTTTTTTCCCCCCGTTTATGTAGGGTGGGAGGAAGGGGCCTAACCTTGCCCCCATGGCAACATCTCTGCCCTTGCCAAAACACAAGGCTTAACCAGTTTGGTCTTACTCAAAAACTAAACAAAACCTTTGTAGAATTCTTTATTTAATTTATCATCAGGAAAGAAAACCAGTTGGTTGCAACTAGCAGTTAATCCAAAACACCTGACTTTTGCAAGTGATGGTGGTGCGGGAAGGGAGGGAGGCGTGAGGAGCAGAGAAGGGCTTTGTGTACCTGCTGTGTGAGAGAAAATTGAGCTGTATTTACACTTCCTCTCACCAGCCCCCCACTATTTAATACAGTATCAGCTGCCTTGTGGCAGAAGCAACCTCTGACTTTTCTCATGTCTTGCAGAGAACGGCAGATCAAGTGCCCCAAGTGTGACAAGCTGTTTTTGAGGACAAATCACCTGAAGAAGCATCTCAATTCACATGAAGGAAAGAGGGACTATGTCTGTGAAAAATGTTCCAAGGCTTATCTAACCAAATATCACCTCACTCGCCACTTAAAAATATGTAAAGGCCCCACATCCAGCCTGTCAGCCCCAGAGGAAGAAGAGGAGGAGGATTCAGAAGAGGAATTAATAGATTCTGTGAGGACTGAAGACTGTAGGATTAACAATGGAGTCTATTCAACAGGCGATGCCCTCTCTGGACACAAATGAAGAGAAGAGAGAGGGAAGTTTTCTTGGGTGTTAAAATGGGGGAAGGAAAACCCAAACTCTTCCTTGTTTCCCCAGTCAACAGCGTATGTCAAATGGAGTTCCCCTTCTGTTTTGGTCTCTGCACCTACCACTGCTTATAATAAACTCTGCAGCAAAAACACCGAATGAGAAAGGATTGTGCATGTAGAAGTGGAGAGTTGCTAAGAAGGAAATATGAGGGAGGGAGATGTTTTCACACACACTGTGCATACTTCTTTTCCAAATCACTCAGATTAATCCATCCAGTGCCGGGATATATGACACACCTTGCATAGCCCTTTGAGTAAAGAGCCACAACCAGAAATGTAGTCAAGTGATTGCAGTGACCTGTGAGCCAGCTCTCCTTAACTGCCAAAGCCATGACAATAAGGAAAACAAAAGTGATGGTGGCAGTTGATGCATTTTTCTTTTTAATACTTCTTAACTGAAGGATGTAGTTTGGCATGGAGCAAAGACTGTCAATGCTCAGGTTTCCTTCTAAAATAATAATAAAAAAGCTTTGGGTAAAAAAAAAAAAGCCAGTGATATCAGCATTTTCAGACAAAGCAATTATCCCACTACAGAAAATCAAATCCTGGCTTTTGGAGAATGGTTGTTGCCTCTTCTCACTCTAGTTCACTAGAACATGTAGGCGAGGGAAGAGGTAAAGACTGTGTAGACTCAGTAAGGAAGAGGCTTACAGAAGGTCAGAGGGTGTTTACAGTATATATTAGATCTTGTGCTGTAAACCTTTTACCACCTAGAGTGATGGGAGGGTTTGCTGCTAATATTATTTATGGAATGAAGATGTATTTCATTCTGTTGTTTTCTTAAAAAAAATAATAAAAATGTGGCTCTTTTCTAATGTTCTGTTTTAATATTTACACATTCTGGAAAAAAAAGTTTCCTATTTGTGATAGTGATGCTAAGAGAAATACCACTTTTTCATCATCTGCCTCTCCCCAGCTTTCCTGGGACAAGGTATGGGTAGGAGCATCTCCATGAACAGGTACAGCTAAGAACTTGTCTTTAAACCTTGCAAGATTTGCTGTGTGGCTCCTCTGACTGTGCTGTACAAGAACAGTAACCTGAGCTCTGGTCTCTGATGATGTAGTTGGAGGTTCCTTCCCCTAAATGGCCTAAGTTTACCTGTACCTCTCCGTCTAAGCTTTATTTCCTAGAAAGCTCCCTAGGTTCTTCAAACCTGACAATGCATAACACTTGCCCTCCAAGATCAGGATGTGAATAAAAAGCTCCAGAAAGACAGGTTGAGGGATTTTGTTTAGTCAAGGGAAAAATGTGTTGCTTGAAGTAATGCAATGTCTTCCTAAAACAAAAAGCAACAGTGCCAACTAATACCAGAGGTAGGGATAACTGAAATTACTACCCTCAAAACATTTACAAGAACATTTATTTCAGATGAAAGCTTTGAGAAATTTGCAGCTTTTCGGTGGAGAGCACTTGAACAGAGGTGGTTCTGGTGCTTCTACCTTCTTAAGCTACACAAAAGCAGTTGTTCATTTGCTGTCCACACATTGTTCGCTATTGCTTGGCAGACAGGATCAAGGCAGGAATCCCAGCACATCCACCATACTCTTGGTTCCTGCAGAGCCATGCTAGACACCCATCACCAGACTAGAAATGCCTGAATTTGATTTAGAAGCAGCCACAACTTCAAGGGATGGGAAGAAATCCTACAGCCTGTCTTTTCCCCATTTGCAGTTTGTCCTGATACAATTTATCTGCTTTACACCACCAGAATGAGACAGTTACAATGAAGTAGGGTGGAAAGCAGCAGTAAGATCTTGTCAACTACATGCACTGACACCACAACTCCTCTGATACCAGCTGCTTTAATAGCCAGAGAATTTTTGCTGTAGCAGCAGCACTTGAACAGCCACTGTCCAGCGTGTGGAGAGGGAAGCACTTCACTGGAGGATTCAAGTATCATTTAACCTCTGGTCTGAGGTAAGGCACTTGGGTGTTAAATGTGAGCACATTGTTTGAGTAACATTCCTTGATTAGGTTTCCAATGCTATAAGCAAAGCATCTCAGCCAGCGGTTAGGCTGATTCTCAGAATGTTCCTCTGTCTTCAGGTGTCAGAAATGCCTGGGAGGAGTTAAGAACATGAGTATGTCACACAGACAGCTTTCACCAGTGACCAGCTGAGATCCCTACCTCGCTTTGTGTCCTGACAGCCTCTCATCCTCTTCTGAGTAGTAATTCCTAATTTCAGTTCAAATTCTCTTTATATATTTTACAGTTGGAGCTTGAAGAAAACCCAATACACAGGCAACATCAGTAAGCTTCAGATGCCATGGAACCAGAGAAGAGAAGCCCTTGATCTTGATGGGATAGAGCTGAGATACTTCTGGTTTGATACTGGTGATCTCAGGTGTTACAAATATAGATTCTATTCAGGGACTCCAACTTACTGCCCAAGAAATACTCTTTAACATGTAAGAAAGTTACATAAAAGAACTTTAAAATCTATTAGAAATCTGTAAATCTAGCCTCAAATTAAGGATGAATTATCTATTTTCACTTGTCATTTAATTCAGCTTTTGTTTATTTATTTTGCAACTGTTGCCTGAAGTATTTTCCCTTATGCCCCTAGAAGATATTTATCTTCTTTTCAGTATTCCACAAATGTCTGGTAGTAGCAGAATGATTGTTTTAGTGACTGTTTCATTTTATGTATCAACTTTCCACACAGTAGCCCCAGTTTTAGGGATCATAATCTCAGGCAAAAGCAAGTACCTGTAATAGAGGCAGGAACTTAGAACTGCTGACTTAGAGCTTAACCACATCATGTTTCTTTGTCTGAGATGAAGATGCCTGCAGATTGCAAGACACTCAAGCAATTTCTGTGAACTCTCACCAAACGGGGGATCTGTAGAATACACATTAGTCATAGTCCCATTAATTACTCTGATTGGTTGGATGTTTGGTCCATCATGATTCCATTGCTGTCTCCAAATCGTTGCTGCTATTGCCAGCTGCGGAGCTGGAAGCCACAGAGTTGGCACCAGCCAGAACATGTCTCTCTCTGTTTCCAAAAACTTCATTCACTGCAACACAGATAGGGGATTGTTTACATACTACTATCCCAGAGACAAGAGAAGTGCAGCAGGTATAGTATGGTGAGCATCATGGAATGGAATGGAATGGAAGCCCCAACCTGGTGCAGTTTCAAAGCCTTGCTCCTTAGCTCGAGCAGGGAGTTGAAGCTCACACATCAGAACAGTCTCCCGCATATGATACTTAAATACAAGTCCTGTTATTTCATCCCCACAGCATCTCTAGAGGTTTCCCTGTACCTAAGTACTTTGAAATGGATATGTTTTGTAGAGCAAGATATTAAATAATTTCTGGGTTTAGTCTCTCTGGTTTTCACAAAGCTCTTAAAAGCCTCCTCCAAAAATTCATGCCATTAGTTACACATAGCTGTCACAACTGATCAAAACCAGTTCTCATTTTTATTCCTACAAGTACTCAAGAATGTGATACTTGATTACACCAGGAACATTAAGAAAAAAGTAAAGCGTGGGTACACTCAACTACAAGAAAATAAATTGTGTGGCAAAGAGTTCTCCAAGTTAGAAAAAACCCCACATTTTCTGAAGCCGAAAATGTGAACACATGCACTAACCTAGTTTCTCTCAGACCCACAATACATTCCTGAATGTACAAATAAACCCTGGGGGCAAGGGAGAACCACAAGACTCAAAAGAAACGAGAAGGTTACCTGCAGAAATCTTGCTTATATCCCAAACACGCAGCCCTTCTCGCTCTCCTCCAAAGGCAAAAACAAACGGGAAGTCAGGGCAGCAAGCTGCACAGAAGAGAACACCCTGGGAAGGGAGGAGGAAGGAAGAGGATTAAAAAAAATATTCATTCTAAAAAGAATCTTGTCATCTGAAAATCCTTTCACCAAGCAAGTTTTAATAAATGTAAGCTCTCTAAACTTCCCTAAACTTAAAAATTAAAGTCAAGAGCTGCTAATTACAAGCAGCAAATCACATCTTTGTCTTGAACCTGGCAGATACATGGAGCACTTGTAGCTCTACTCAGAACATTTTATCTGGTATTCAGGTCTGAGGCTCTGAAGCAGTCTGCTAAGTATGTGTTGAATGGAATACTGCACAGTAATGAGAATGATTTATCCAGAATACACAGATGCTTTTTTTTTTTTTAAAAGATGTTACGTTAGCTAAAATAAGATTTAGACAAAAAACAAGCTAGACAAAAAGAGTAAGCAGACACAGTTTATATATAGACCTTCTTGGAATAAATAAATGAATATTACTATACCATTTTCATATCCCTGGAATGGACTAAACTTGGTCTGTCTCCCAGGATATCCCAAATTTTCACGTATTTGTCAGCAGACGATGTCACAAGGCACCCTTTAATCTGGCTGCTCAGTTGTAGCCCTGGAAGATTAAGAGTGGAGCAGGGTGAGAGCACCATGTAATTGCTATTTCACAGAGATGAGGATACATTTTGAAGCAAAGTCATGAGAACAAAACCAAGATTCTCCTCACACTAATCTGTGTTCCAGCACAAAAAAGCAAAACATTAATGAAAGTCTGATGCTGCCACTGCTTCCTGTAGTGAGAGCAAACTGATTTCACATAGGCCTGTTTTGTTTCTTGATCCAACAACAGGAACAGTGCAAAGATGCTGCAGTTCTGCTTCTCACTTCACATCATTTGGCTTCCCCAGGTAGTTTTTTGTAATTCATTTGCCAAAGATCACCTCTTTTGCTATCCAAGACAATGGGCATATTCATGCGATCTCATTTTAGGCACCTAATCAGGAGCTTCAAGTTGCTTTTCAGAAGCTTCTGCACCTATCAAATAACTAAAGTAGCCTAAAGGAGGCAGTGTGAAAACCTCCCCATGTGCCATAAATCGTCAGTGAGTGAACGCCAGGAGGTAAACATTATAGTTCATAAACCTGGACCAGATTCCATAGTTTTTGTTCCTCCTCACCCCCAAAAAACACAGGGAGTGTGTCCCAAGTGAACAGATCTGTTCTGACATGCTTATTCTTGACATTCACTGAGAAAAGTTCACTGTTAAAATACTTTGGTTACAGTGGCTTCTCAGCAGAGATTTGTTTCATGCACCAGCTACCCATGATTAGTATGCACAACTCTTATTTGTTGAGCAAGGAATCACCCCCACCTCAGCCATATGGGTTAAAGACATCTTCCAGATGGGGACAAACACAACACACACACAATTTACCTGATACCTCTCCATCGTGGGCTTTCAGAGTAAACAGTGGCTTATCAGAACGAGCATCCAGACAGTACACAAAGCCATCCTCTGTGCTTGCCTAAGGAAACCACAACATTTTAAAAAAACCAGCCACAGTCACTCATTTGGGAAGAAGCTCCTATGAAATAATATCCACCCTCTAGTAAATCCCTGTGATCTGAGAGAGACTTACACTGGTTCTTAGTAGGGTGTGTTACAGTGTACACAGGGCTGCATCCCCAAAGTCAGATTCCAGCTGGTGCCTGAGCTATTCCATGTACCTAAACTATGCTGCACTGACTTACATGGAAGTCTTAATCCTGTACAAATTTCTTAAATTGTATTTTGAAGACGGTTTCACTACTAAGCTTGGCTCTCATGCGAGGTAAAGGAATACAGAGCCTTTAGTCTTTTAACTGTCAGTTCAGAGTTTTTGGAGCCATCCAGTGGCTACATAATAGCC